>JAAGEH010000434.1:16358720-16375056 GCA_011751065.1 Lasiurus cinereus
TCTTCTTCTTCTTCTTCCTCTTCCTCTTCTTCTTCCTCTTCCTCTTTTTCTTCTCCTTCTCCTCCTCCTTCTTCCCTCCTCCTCCTCCTCCTCCTCCTCCTCCTCTTCCTCCTCCTTCTTCTTCACAAAAGGGGTCATACTAAATGCACAACTCTGCAACTAGCTTTTCCCACTTAATAACATGTCAGAGCCATTTCTCCAGGCGTTTGGATCTGAAATAGCCTTTTGAGTAACAGTGAGTGACAGCTTACATCCATAGAGCGGGTGCTGTGAGCCAGTGCTGTGCTGGGAGGTATACGAGCACTAACCAGTTTAATCCTCAGAGCATCCTAGGAGGCATGTCACTGGGTCCCAGCCTGGTTTATAGACGAGGAAACCGAAGCACAGAGAGCCCAAGGCATGGGCCAGGCCTCCTGCAAGTGGCAGGGTTTGGACATGCTCCAGCGGCTGAGTGCTCAGTCCCCGGGCATGATGAATGACAGACAGAGGTGGGAGACAGCATGACACAGATTACTCACTTCTAGTTTTCTGGCTGATACAATGGTGCTGCTCTAAATAAATCCTTATAGCCCTGAGCTTTCATTATGGCAGAATAGAATCAAATGTAGGCCAAAGGGGATGCCGGTCTTACTTTAATAGCTAAAAGCCAGATTAACTATCAAAAGGATTGTAACAATTCACAGTCCCTGCAGCATAATTTCTTATTTATGTGCTTTTATCTCCCAGAGCTGGAAGGATCCTTGGAGAGCATCGAGCCCAGCTCTCTCCTCTGACTGATAGGGAAGCAGGCCCAGAGGTAGGAATGGACGTGGCGAGGTCCCCAGTAGGGTAGGAGCAGAGCCAGGCCCTGTCCCTCTTCACCCGGGACCTTCTCCTTCATGCCGCCTCTGCCACGGCTCTCTTCTCTCCTGTCTGTTCTCCATGCCAACATTTCGGACCTCACGGACCACCAGTGGTCCAGAGACCACCAGCTGGCCACCGCTCCCCACACTGCATTTGGCATCGCATCACGGCCCTGCTTATCAAACCTCCCAGGGGTGAACCACTGACCAAGGATCAACTCACAGCTTCTTAACAGGCATCCAAGCCCATCCGAGTCTATTCCTTCTTCAAAGCCAAGTCCAAATGCCATCTCCTCAACCATCTCTTGTTCCCTGCCTCTCCTGACTTCTCACCTCATTCAGGGTCATCTCTATTCCATAAGGAGGCCCATCTTCTGGCTGTTCTTTCTAGGAAGAGCCATATTGCAGAAGGACCTGCCAGGAGGGGGCAGTACACAACCAAAGAAAGGTCTCCCAAAGGTCAAGGTCACCAGGGTGCCTGCAGCCCATCACAGGCCCGGAGGTATGCACCCCTTCAGTGTGGCTGTCTGTGGGAATACAGGGTTCCACCTTGGCAAGCCCCCCTCCCTGAGCCTCCTTTGCATCACTGTAAAATCGGAGGGTTGGACCAGTTCAGTGTTTCTGGAAGTGCCGTGATGCGCAAAGTAACATCAGGAGATAAATAGATGGACCCTAAAAATGGAAATCATTATGTGTTCATCTTAATGTGTATTAACAAAAAAAATAACTAGCACATGAAACCTGTTATTTCACAAATATTATTGCTTAGAATGAGGCAAAAGTAGGCATTCAAGTAAAAAAAGACGGTGAGTCAATATAAAAGAAAGTGCCAATTAAGTAACAATATAAGTAGTAAGACGGTGGTGAATGGCTGTGATGGAGAAAACTTGTCTGCCTTTGATTTTCCAGGATTCTGTGATTCGTGGTGACTCCTGCCCTTGCTGGGGGTGGAGCAAGAGGAAGGGAGCCCTGGGCCGGGGGGCAAAGGGGCAGGAATTCAGCAGATGGGCCTGTCCCTACCACTGGCCCTCCTCCACCTATGGAAGGGAGAGTGCTTGCCCCCTCCCCTCTTTCTCAGCTTCCCTGCGGTTACCAAGGAGTGGGAGGCAGAGAGGGGCTGCATTCTGGAGGCTCATCTGCTCCCTCT
Source organism: Lasiurus cinereus (assembly GCA_011751065.1). Taxonomy (NCBI): domain Eukaryota; kingdom Metazoa; phylum Chordata; class Mammalia; order Chiroptera; family Vespertilionidae; genus Lasiurus; species Lasiurus cinereus. Next base: position 16,360,710 of record JAAGEH010000434.1, read on the forward strand.
TTCTCACCCAGCACCCCGCTTGGCATGAACTATTCAGGGTGGGTGATTAACAAGGACTCAGGAAGGCACTGGGGGTGGGGAGAGAAAATAAGGCCGTGTGGACCGAGTTTTCTCACACACATGGAAGTCCAACTTGGAATGGCTGTCACATGGTGCCCAAACTTGGCCATGCCTTGGAATCGCCCAGCGATTCAATAGAAACAATTCCAGAGCTCACCTCAGGCAATTCTAATTAAGGGGCCCCTGCGATTTATGTTTTTAAAAGCTCCTCCCCATTTCCCTCCCCCACCAACACCCTTAACTCTGATGCTTTTGGGCATGGAACCACCACATTAGGCCGTATATCCTCTCCGTGTACCTGTGGAGACACCGAGGCTCAGAGAGGTGTGTCACTGACCCAGAGTCGGTGAGCAAATGACCAGACGTCTTGACCCCCAGCTCACTTCTCCCCACTGAGCATCCCTGGTTGAGCCTAGTTTGTGGTTCGCAGAGAACTCCACTGACAAAGGGTTGGGGCTTCTCTGAACCTCCTTTTGTCTCTGGGCTTGTCAAGGATTCCCCACAGAAGGGAACCTGCTGAGTGAGCAGCCAGCCATCTGGAAGCTGGAAAAGGTGGTGAGGGGTGGGAGTAGATGGCCAGGAGGGCGTGGCTGGGAGACGCAGCCCCCTCCCAGCCGGTCCATTCGCTTGCTGAGGGCAGGGGCCCATTTAGAATGTAGGCCCCCAGTGGCTGTGTTTCCAAGCGGGATCCTTAGGGAAGAGAATTAGGAGGAAGGACTAGGAGGAAACTTCCAGATGGCATTTTCTGACAGTGATCAGTGACCTGGGACACAATTGACTTTGGAGCAGTTGCCTGGCTCCCTGCTGTTTTTAAATTATAAAATATTTAACCCATGAAAAATATGGGGACAGCCCTAGTCGGTTTGGCTCAGTGAATAGAGTGTCAGCCTGCAGACTGAAAGGTTCCTGGTTCGATTCCCGCCAAGGGCACATGCCTGGGTTGTAGGCTCAATCCCTAATAGGGGGCATGCAGGAGGCAGCCGTTCAATGATTCTCTCTCATCATTGATGTTTCTATCTCTCTTCTCCCTTTCCCTTCCTCTCTGAAATCAATAAAGAAATATATATATATATTTTTTTTTTTAAAGAAAAATATGGGGACAAATACATATTGCTCCCGTGCTTCTACAAGCTGGTCTGTGAAACAGATAAGTAGATGCTTGTTGGCCCACACCCCTCCCTCCAGCCCAGAGAGTCAAACACCCCAATTCCTGAGGTTGGTGTGATTCATTCCTGTGCATGTTTTCATATTTATGCTCCATATGTAAAACACATACTAAAGCAATGCATTGCAGATTTTTAAAGCTTTTGTAAATGATCTAATATTGTACATAGCCTCATATACAACCAATTTGCTTGTTTTTGTTCAACAATTTTTTGAGACTTATCTGTGTTGATGGGCAGAGCTCTGCATATACAGTATGTTGCCACTATCCCAATTATTTCATCAAGTACTAGATGTACCACAATTTATGAATCCACTTCCTGTGGATGGGCATTTGAGTTATTTCCAGATTTCCACCATACAAATGACCCTGTCGTGAACATCCTTGCACATGTCACCGTGTGTGCCTAGGGAGGGGGTACCTGTGGCGGGGGATGGTTCACCTTGCCCACCATCGCCACCATCGCCACCATTGCCAGATCATACCTGAGGAACTGGCCAGTTTCTGTAGTTTTGAATCCAGAGTCTCTCTGGCAATTGTCAGACTTTGGGATTCTTGCCACTCTGATGGAGGCCACCAAGTGTCTCTCATTTGAGTTTTTAATTTGAGTGTCTCTGATCAGTGGGGCTGAAACATTTCTTCATTTGATTGGTTGTTTGGATTTCTTCTCCTGCTGTATTTCCTTGTTTTTGTCGTGGTGTGTGTGTGTGTGTGTGTGTGTGTGTGTGTATAATTGATTTTTTACAGAGAGGCAAGAAAGGGACAGAGAGCTAGAAACATCGATATGAGAGAGACATCGATCAGCTGCCTCCTGGATGCCCCCAACCAGGGATGTGCCCACAACCAATGTACATGCCCCGGACCAGAATCTAACTTGGGACCTTTCAGTCCTCAGGCCAACACTCTATCCACTGAGTCAAACCAGTGTCAGCTTGGCATGGTTCTTATCGATTTGTGGGAATTCTGATCCTAGGTCTGTCGCTACTATCTTCTAGTATGGCCCATCTTTTCGCCTTATTCATGGAGTCTTGAGGCACAAGGGTTTGACGTTTTAGTGGGACGAACAGCAGCCTTCTCTTCCTCTACAGTCAGGTCTGCAATAAGCTGAGGCCACTGTGCTGGCGTAGGACCCTTCGCAGGAGGCCTGTGGCAGGCAGGGTGAGAGGGGAGTGGGCTCTGAGCCCAGCCAGGATCGACAGGCGAGGTGAACTTGAGAGTAAGCTATTTCACTTTGGGCTGTAGCTTCCTCCCTTATAAAATAGGGTCAAGCTCAGTCTCTAGCTCTCAGGGATGCTGGAAGGAGGGAGGCAATGGCAGAAGTCCCAAGACCCCAAGGGGGTGGGGGTGCAGGAAGACTCATTGAGAAAAGTCTTGGGAGAAGCTGTCACCTGAGATGTCCTCATCTTGCCGGGCCCAAAGGGATCAGCACGGTCTCTCAGATCTAACTATGCCTCAGAGTGGGTTGGGTTTCTGGAGGAACTGGGATGAGTGAAACCAGCTCTATGACCCGCTCCCTTCCACCATGGCCCAGGATCCTGAACCAGTGTCTGGGGACTCCAGAGGCAGGGACACATGTGGACTGGCACCTGATCTTGCAGGGAAGGGAGGGCAGATAGCCCGGCCTCTGAAAGCTGCACCATTCACCCGTGGCAGCAGGCTGGGGAGAGCACTTGACGGCTCCAAGGAAAATATTTGGGGAAAGAAAAGGACGCACATGCCCGGTCACTTTCCCTCATCTGTGGCCACAGGCCCGCCCCCACACACAGGTCTCCTAAGGCCACAGCAGGGGGCTACCCCTATTAACCCTCAAGCAATTCATCCCAGGCCCAGCACCCTGTTGGGGCACGGTGCGGTGGGTTGGGATGGGCAGCCTTTTGGACAAGGCCACCAAGCTCATGATCAGCGGGGCCAAAAGCAGCCTCCTTATTCACACCATTTACTGACCCCCAAGTCCCTCTACCATCACTACCACAGAAGGGTGAGGCTGCTCAAGTGGCCCAAGCACTGGATGGCAGTCAGGGATACCGTTTACAGTGGAAACTTATTTCTGGAGTCGGCGATATATATTCAAGGTACAAATCATAGAGGTACAAAGAGGATACAGAGAAAAGTGAGCCCCCATCTTCCCAGGGGGAGGCCATGTCATCGGAGAGGATGTCCTTAGATGTATGTATAGAACAGCACATTAGGCCAGCTACAGTAAGCCTTGCTTATTATTTTTGTAACCCCATCTTCTCTCTCCCAAAGTTAGGACCTCGAATAGAACAGGCAAAAGCAAATGCTGACAGATGGACAGATTAGCCAATGGGGCGGTGGGTGAATGAGCACTGTTCATCCAGGTTTTGGCTTTTCCCACTCTGTATTTTGAGACTCATCCCCGACTTCAGGAGGGTCCCTCTTCTGTTGGCGTGTCGCGACAGGTGGGCACATTCTGGCCTTCCTGACCCTGGCACAGAGCCATATGGGGGAACTAAGTGAACCAGGCAGCTGAACAACTTAATTGTCATTTCCACCAGTAGATGGTTACCAGGGAAACCCAAAGAATGTTAGAACTGGGAAGGGTTTTCAGGCAATGTGGAGGCAGCCTGACAGAATCTCAGATAGGGGGGGAGTGGTGTTGTTCTAGAAGTTCTTTAAGACTTTAATTAAAAAAAATAAATATATTTTATTAAGGTGTTTGTTTTTTACAGAGAGGAAGGGAGAGGGATAGAGAGTTAGAAACATCAGTGAGAGAGAAACATCGATCAGCTGCCTCCTGTACACCCCCTATTGGGGATGTGCCCGTAACCAAGGTACACACCCTTGACTGGAATCGAACCTGGGACCCTTCAGTCTGCCGCACTGATCAGGGCAAGACTTTAATTTGTTAATGTTCATTTCAATGATAATGTAAAGCTGTGTTTTGGGATCATCTGGATGTCTGCTGATAGCACGGAGTAGCCATGTGACCACACGCGTGTTCGAGTGTGTATTTGTGATCCCATTGGCCCTGGGATAATAAATATTCCACAGCCCCTTGAAATCACCAAGATTTTCATGTAGACCAAACTGAGAAGCTTCTTATATTTTGTGTCTGCAGGCCCCTACGATCCCTGGATGCATCTTTAGGATCGGCGAGACTATTTTAAAGGCATCTGTATGTTATTCAAGTATGAGAGACCCCCGTGAGGACCAAATGGTACCAGGTCAAGGTTGGGAACCTGGATTTAGGTCTCATCTCTGCCTCTTACTGGCTTGCTCACCTGGACTCTTCTGCCTCTTTGGCTTTACTTTCCTCATCAAAAAAAAAGAGGGATCAAATGCCCTCCTTGCAGGATATTGTGAAGGCAACGTGAGATAATGAATGTGGAAGCTCTGTCCATAAGTGTGTTCCACCCTTTCATTTTGCAGGGTAGGGAAACAAGGCCTTGGAGAGGTGATAGGGCTGTTCCACATGGATTATTGGCAGAGCTGGGCTGGACCTCACGCTCCGAACCCCACCTGGCACTTCCTCCACTGGTGGGGTCACCTAGGCCACGAGCAGGACTGATGTGATTCTAATTCCGGAAAGCGTAATAATAACATCTCAGGTGGGGCCTGTCACTGTTTGGGCAAACATACTACCTTTATTTTTATTTGTTAAAGAGATTAAATTAAGAAAACCAACCAACCAAACAAACACACTGAACTGCCCACAGCTATACCTCTCTTCCTGGAGCAAAAATAAAGTCTTCCTCAGGCAATAGGTCAGAGAGGAGGCATGTGGGGACAGGACACCCAACCAAGGACTGCAGTGCTCGACACTTGCACTTACCACTTTGCTTGGCCCCTGGGCTTCATTTCAGCAGCTGCTGCTCTGGGGGGACATGGCTTCAGGGTTGGGGTCACCAGGCCGGCTGTGAGCTCCAGAGAGCAGGGACCAAATGTGGTCACTGCTGCTTGTCCTAAGCTTGCTCAAGGTCTTGCACATAGCAGGTGCTCAATCAGCATTTAGAGAATGAAGCAACGAGTGACGAGAGTCATGTTGTTGTGTGTTTAAAGATTTGGAGGGGCCTCTCAGAGAAGATGTCTCACAAATCTGGGTTCAAAATCAGGAGACCAGAAAGCCAAGGACCTTAGGGCAGAAATGGCTTTCTGGCCAGGACTTCTGGGACCAGGCAGCAGCCGATAAGCAGGGAGTGATGCCTGGTCTAGAGGCTGAGGTCAGACACAACCCTTTGATCGATTGCTTGTATCCAGTCTCTGGGCCAAGCAGCTCTGGGCTGGATGCTGGGGATCCTGAGTAGAGAAAGTCCCATACCCCAGGAGCCTCCCGTCTATGGTAATGAGCTCTCAGTGGTGAAGAAGAGTTTGGTCTTTGGAGTCAGAGAGATGTGAGCTCAAACCCCAGCGGCACAATATGTGACCCTTGGGTGAACCGTTGACTTCTCTATCTTTCTGTTTCCTTTCCTGGAAAATGGGATGAAGAATAATGACCGCCTCTCTGGCTGGCAAATTAGATGCTTCCAGCGCCAGGCCCAGTGAGTGCTTAGGACCTGCTATCCAGCATGACCATCTGCCTGGGCCAGCCCCCTCCATCTGCCCTGAGCCCTGAGTAGCTTCTCTAACCCAAGAGGATGGGCATCGCCCTTTCACACACATCCAGTTATTTACAGTTTATTTGTTATTGTGGTTGTTGGTGTGGTGGTTGTTTTCACGGAGAACATTGATGCTATGAATAAACTTGTACACTTCCCCCCAGTGCATGAGAGCAAGAGTTTCTCTAGGGCAATGAGCCGCGGTTTGCCGCTCTGTTGACTAACGAGTTTGCCCACCACTGGACTAGGCTAAATGTTACTGTGTAGTTGGAAGCTGTGAGGACTAGGCAATTGTGGCATATTGCGTGCAAAGAGGTAAAGGGTAGTATATGACAGGAATCGACAAACTCATTAGTTAACATGAGGCTCGCAAGCCGCAGTTTGCCGACCACTGCTCTAGGGTATACATAATAATAATAAACTGGAAAGGTAAGGACGCTGAGCAAACAGGATGAATGCTATGGAGCTGGAGCCGGGTGCTCGAGGTATTCTGAAAGGCCCTGGGTCTTGGGGAATGTTGGGAGGGCCCCCAGGGGAGCAGCGGGGGCAGCCAGAGCACATGAGGTCACGTGGCAAAGAGATAGTGGGGAGAAACTAGAGTAGTAGCTATTTGCCAACTGTTGTGAAGTTATTTCAAAATTTTAACAATCGGTGTGGTCAAAATGGTAAGCACAGGGGTACATGTGCCCGGGATTATATATTTCCAGGAGTGGAATTGCTAGGTTGTAGGGGCAGTGAACGATCAACTTTATAAAACAATGCCAGCTTGTTCTCCAAATCACTTATCCCTGTAGACATTCCCTCTAGCAGTAAGCATCCAGCTGATCCACATCCTTGTCAACACTTGGTAGTTCAGATTCCTTATTTTTTTTTTGCCTATCTAGTAGATATAAAATGATATCTCATAATGGTCTTAATTTGCATTTCTCTGAATCCTAATGAGGATGAATATCTTTTCATACTTCTGAGCTATTTGCTTAAGAGATGTGGCCTGACACCACAGAGAACATTGTACTACCTGCCTCAAACAACAGCCAGGTGGAGTGGTAAGGGAGCTAGGAGACCTGGGATCCAGCATCAGCTGGTCACACCCCTGCTCTGTGACCTTAGGCAAGTCATCTGCCTTTTCTTTTTTTTTTTTATATATTTTATTGATTTTTTACAGAGAGAAAGGGACAGGGATAGAGAGTTAGAAACATCGATGAGAGAGAGACATCGATCAGCTGCCTCCTGCATACCCCCTACTGGGGATGTGCCTGCAACCGGGATACATGCCCTTAACTGGAATCGAACCTGGGACCCTTCAGTCCGCAGGCTGACGCTCTATCCACTGAGCCAAACCGGTTTCGGCTCATCTGCCTTTTCTGCACCGCAGTTTGACCAGCAGTCAAGTTGGGGAGAGCCTTACGTGGCTTAGAGGAGAGAAGCCTAGAGATCAAATGAGATCATGAAAGTAAATGTGCTTTGTGGACTGAAAAGACCTGTATTGGCAGGGATGAGTAGTCCCTCCTTGGAGACTATTTTTTTTTTCTCATACTACTGTATTTGGGAGGGGGGGTCCATTTTTCACTCCTCAATAGATTTCATGTATCCCTCATATGCTTCTTCACGCATTAGTTCATCTAGTTCTGAAGGGTTACTCAGTGTCATCTTGATCAATCATCTTCATGAGATTTGTTGACAAGTCCTGGGTTTTCTACAAGAGCTGTATGCATTTCAGTTACTTCTCCTGACAGAGGAAATAGAGTTCACTAGCAGCTTTCACACTCTCCCAAGCACCAAACTCATCTTGCTTTTGTTCATTTTTGTCCCAATTTCAGGCAGACTACAGTAAACAATATCTCCCAAAGCTTCCTGTGTGAAATTGCTTATTCCCACGGTTCTAACAGCATTTTCTGTTATTATCCATTCATGTTTCTCGGTGAATTTACCACCAACACCAGACTGAGGCCGATGTGCAGGTTCCAGACGGCGCCTGTCCCAGAGTGTGCCTGTGCAGCCCTCTCCATTCAGCCTTCACGGATGCTGTTTATTCACCTTGGAGGGCTCTTTCCCCGCCTGCCCGTAGGGCGGAGGCGACGGCCCTTGCGGGGCTCAGGCTGCCTCAGAGCGCCATGTTCGTGGGAGGGGCTGCAGTACAGCTCCAAGGCCGCCCTGAGGAGTTGAGCAGAGTAGGGGCAGACTTGGAGCTCTAAACATTTTTTTAAAATTGATTTTAGAGAGAGAGGAAGGGAAAGGAGAAGATGATAGAAACATGGATGGGAGAGAAGCATCAACATGGATTGGCTGCCTCCTGTACAACCCCTGCTGGGGTTAAGCTTGAAATTCGGGTGTTGGCCCTGACTGGGAATCAAACGGGTGACCTCTTAGTGCATGGGTCAACGCTCAACCACTGAGCCACACCAGCCAGGTTTGAAGACAATTTTAAAAGGTTTAAAGCCAGAGGGAACAAGAGCAGCCAGCCAACCTCCTGAATGCAGAGAGCACCAGCTCCAAGGCTTGAGTGGAAGTCTCCTTCCTTCCTCCTACCCTTACCTCCTACTCTAACCTTAACTCCTGGCCTTAGGTACCCTGACGGCTTTGGGAACCAAAACTCAGGTTCCAGGCTGTTCTCATGTGAAGCTGGCAAACCTGCCCTTTGGGGCTGCTGGGCCAGCAGGTGGCCATGGACTTAGCTGCTCAGGCCAAGACATAGAGATGTGGCTGCGCGACAGTGCCTAACCCTTAGGCTCATGGCTCTTTCCCCCCCTTCCTTCCAGGCTCACATTCCTCACCTGTTCGATAGGAGGGTTGGCCTAGATGAGCCTTTCTCAAAGCCTGTGCTGATGAGCAGTAACCGTCATGGATGGTGCTTATTGAGGAGAGGAAAGATGCTGTGGTGAATGAAACGTTGAGTTAAATCATTTTTTTGCAGCTAACATCTGCTCACTGTGCCAGGCACTGGGCTAGGCGAGGCATTTTACAAGCATTATCTCACTGGCTTCTTACCACATGGGAAGCGAGCAGGCAAAGGGAGACCAGGCAGAGGGAATAAGATGTGCCAAGTCCAGGAGCAAAGGGAACACATGGAGAGGCACATACACACGGACTGAAGCGGGAGAGGCGAGGAAATGAGGCCAGGACATCGGCAGAGGGCAGTCACCCAGGGCCTTGACTTTGAGGCTTCTCCACTGGGGCTGGGAGAAAGGAGGGGTGAGGCTGTTGAGGAAGGACACGGGAACCAGTGGGCTGTTGGTTAACGCTGGGAACATGGGAGGAAGAGTGAGGGACAGGGCAGAGGGGATGGTGACAGTGACCTTGGCTTTGGCCTCCCCGATGTCTTGTCTCTCGCTGACCTTCTCAACTTCCCTGGAAGGAAGGAACCTCTCCCTCCACCCCCAAACGTTGCAGGCAGGAAGGAGCAGGATCTGTTTTGTCAATGCAGCTTGCAATAAAGAGTCTCATTCAGGGAGGCAAACAGCTGCTTGACTATTAATAGGCAGGGCCTCCGCCACAGCCTGCTGGGAGGGCCTCAGCGGCGTGCCGCTCGGGAAAGGTGACTCGGTTCCTCTGCCGGTCTTCCTTTTGTTCCCTGTGGAGGGACAATTGGCTGGGTGCTTATTTCTCAGTAGCCCCGAGCCTTCGTTGGGGGCAGTTAGGAAGGTGGGTGGCATGACCCTGCTGGGTGCTGGCCCTCCCACTTCATGGGGACCCGGCCAGAGGGAGAGGGGGCCCAGAGCACCCCGAGCTGGCCAGAGAAGCACACCTCCGTGTGGCTGGGAGGTGTCTGGTTGGAGTCTCCGCAGCTGTTCTCAGGGCAGAGGGACACCCACTCTTCAAGGGCTCACAGCGAGATCAGAGCTGGTGCCTGGAAGGGAATGGGGGTTAGAATAGAAACAGGACTGATGAAGAGAACTGGGGGACGGGGAGGGTGGAGGCTGGGCCTGGGGTAAGGGAGACCCCAGGCCTGGGGCATTTCCGGTCAGGAGCCAGGCCAAGGAGGAGGGGATCCTGGACGTCCAGGCCTGAGGGAGTGAGGCTCCTCCTGGCCGCCGCCGTGAAGGGGGATGATCTCATTTGCGGCCAGCCAGCTCGCCCCTCTGAAGCAGCCTGCGGAGAGGACGGCTGGGAGCGAGCTAATGGAAACCCGACGGGCGCCCTGGGCCACGGCAAGGCCGAGCCCTGCGTGCTGGAAGGCCCGTGGCGCGGGCCCAGGCGGGCGTGGGGCTCAAGGCCGGCTTTGTTCTCCGCCCTCTCAGGTGGCTGCTTCAGGTGGTGGCCACTTCAAAGGAGCCCCATTTACAGCGGGGCCTCGCCTCAAGTTTCCTCAGGGCCCTGTCCGGGCTAATGAGATCATTAAGGGGCTCCTTGTTAAATGGGTTTAAATAGAGTTTGCCTGTGCAGCCTCTGGCTGAGCCCCGCACCCCGGTGCAGTTTCTCTTTTCATAAAATGTTCTCGCATGTGTGTTTGTATCTGTGTATTCTCACGCGTGAGAGGGTGGGCTCGGGCCTCAGACTGCCCAGACTGAATCCTGCCACCCCCGCCCCGCCTTTCTGGGAGTGTGACCCGGGGACAGCCACCTGCCACTCCTCAGTGGTCTGTTCAGTTGTCCTGCTGAATGATACGGTGACCTCTTCCCAGCGACTGCCCGTCACCCTCAGGAGCGTGTCCACGCTCCTCAGGATGGTCCGCCTTCCAGGGCCTGCCCTTGGCCTCGTCCCTCACCAGGTCCTTTCCCCACACTCGTCACTTTGACAAGACAGACCAGCCCTCTCCATTCAGCCTTCACGGATGCCATTTATTCAGCTTGGAGCGCTCTTTCCCCGCCTGCCCTTCCTTTCCTCGGGTCTCCACGGGAGTTCCTCCTTCTGGGAAGGCTCTTCTGTCCCTCATGCCCGTTCCGTGTGTCCCCCCCGTGACAGCACCCACCACATTGCACTGAAAGGCCCTGCCCACTCGTGGGCTCCCTGAGCTAGACTGTGGGCTCCCTGAGGGCAGGGTCTCCTCCCGCTCCTCTGTGTCTCCAGGGCTCGTTGGCCACTAAGCCTCGGGCATTTGCCTGCATTTGAAGGTTAAGGCTGCCTGCAGGTCTCTAGTCATTGGTTATTCCTTGAAGTCGCCCTGCTTCTCCTCACCGGCCTTGACGCAGAAGCCGCTGCAGCGAGGTCTGGACCGGGGAGGAAGCACAGGGAGGCCCAGACCCAGGCGCTGGAGCTGAGCTCACCTGGAAGCAAGCTGTCAGGACATGGGGAGCTCAGCCTCTTGACTGGGCCTATCCTGGCTCCCTGGGCCTTTGCCTGAGGACAGTATGCAGATTTGCAGTATGTTCCATCCAAGTCGCAGTGATTTCCCCCAGAACTCCAGGATATTGGTGTCTACTTGGTGTCTACACGGATGGATCGATGGGGTCCTGGTGGGCAGGAAGGTAGGGGGGTCAGGGGGCGGTGCCCAGCTCCGAGGGGGGGGCGGTGTCTAAGGCTGTGTGGCTGGCAGGAGTGAGATGAGAATCACTCAGAGGGAGAGCAGCACCTTTTAAGTCATGGTGGGGAGGAAAGGGCAGGCAAATGGGAGGCAAGTCAGAGAACGAAAGTTGGGGGTGAGACCATCAAGAGAGGACCCAGGTCAGCTTCGAGGAGGAGCGGAGGCCGGTCACCAGATATGTGAACAGAGTGAGCCCCTGTCTAACTTGTGCTGTTGGGGAGAGCTGGGTGGCTTCCAGGGGCCATTCAGACTAAAGATGCATCTCCCCACTGAACCCAGAGCCCCTCAAGGAGAAGGACTGTACTCTTTTCACATCTGCGTTCCTGGGTTACAGAATGAATCCGTCCTTCCGTGCAGTCAGCACTTAAGGGAAGCGTTCTCTCCCCTGGGCACTTGAAAGTGATGATACTCCTCCTCCTAATAAAAATAGATATCGTTTGTGGAGCTTTTACCGTGTACCAGGAAGTGTGCTAATACTCCCCTTCCATCATCCCTAGGATGCCAGGCCTGGGAGAGCAGGAGCAGGGCCTGCTCTGACTCACCATTGCATCCCCAGGGCCTAGCAACAGCCTGACACAGAGAGGATGCAGATACGTATTTGTTGAATGGACCCATAATCCTGCTGCGATAAGAAGCAGTCTCAAAACAACCAAATTATTTTACTAGTGGGATAGGGAAGCTAGGATTCGAACCCAGGTCTGTCTGACTCCCAAGGTCACAGGCTTGGCCATGCTCTGCTGTCAGGGCCATCCTCTCTGAGCTCCCTGTCCAGAGAGCTTTGTTGGAAATTCAGAATCTCAGCTGCACCCCAAAACTATTGAGTCAGGATCTGAGTTGTAACAAGATGTCCCAGTGGTTCAAATATAGTGTGTTAAAATGCGAGAAGCTGCCCTGACTGGTTTGGCTCAGGGGATAGACTGTCAGCCTGTGGACTGAAAGGTCCCAGGTATGATTCCGGTCAAGGGCAAGTACCTTGGTTGCGGGCACATCCCCAGTAGGAAGGTGGGCAGATGTTTCTCTCTCAAAGATGTTTCTAACTCTCTATTCCTCTCCTTTCCTCTCTCTCTAAAAAAAAAAAAAAAAATCAATAAAATATATTAAAAAATAAAACTTTATGATAAACTTTAAAAGAATGTGAGAAGCTGGTTTTCCATGGCACACACTTCCTCCCCCACAGTCCACCCCCACAGCCACGCGGGGGGTCCATGCCCTTGGCTGACAATCAGTCTCAATCAAAATGCACTTGGCCTTTGGGTCCTTTGTCCTTTGCCATGAGACTGCTGGGTGTAATTGTAGTGCTGGCAGCTTTGGCTGTAACTTAAAATTATTGCCACCCTAGGACCAGAAGCATATTTCCACCTTTTAAATCTTGCATGTCCAGCAGGGTTCTAGCACCACAAGGATCGCGGCCATGAGAACGGAGACAGTTATCTAACCGGCGGTCTGGCTGTTGAGCAGGAGCATCTGGATGGGGTTTCATCCCAGCCGGGGCCCTTCTGGGTCTCTGCTCTTCTGTATCCAATCACAGAGGTCGTGGACGCTCGGCTCAGTCTGTTTATTATGTACAGGCAATTTAATCCAATAATTATATTCATAAACAATTCCCCAATGATGGAAGAGGCTCTGCTTGTTTATGTCTTGAAGCTTACGAGTTTGGTCTTTCGAAATAGCTTAAAGAATTGTTCTGTCTAGCAGAAGGAACACAGAAGATGGCTCATGGTTTATTTCGCCCCAGTTTCCCCATCCCCCTTTTCTCTCTGATAGAGGCCCCCCAGGGCCCCAGGACAGTGGTCGGCAAACCATGGCTCTCGAGCCACATGCGGCTTGCGAGCCACGGTTTGCCACTCTGTTGACTAATGAGTTTGCCGACCACTAGGCCATCGACCCCATGTGTTCCTGGCCTCTCTAAGAACTCTTGCTCAAGAAGTCAAGTGAGGGGTTTGCTCCAGACTCACCTGACTTGTTTATGGGTTTATCTAAATCAACAGTTCTTTTAAAAACAACAACAAAAACATTTTTTTCTTATTGGCTTCAGAGAGGAAGGGAGAGGGGGAGAGAGAGATAGAAATCCCAGTGCTGACAGAGAATCATTGATTGGCTGCCTCCTGTATGCCCCACACTGGGGTTCGAGCCTGCAACCCTGGCATGTGCTCTGACCAGGAATCGAACCCTGACCTCCTGGTGGTTCATAGGTTGACGCTTAACCACTGGGCCATTCTGGCCAGGCTGAATCAACAGTTCTTAACCTGGGGTGTGTGCGATGAACTAGGAGGCCTGTGGCCACCAAGAAATTGCATGTGAAGTTTGCTTCATGTGTGCATTTCTACAGGGGAGAGCCAGTCATTTTCTCAGATTCTCAGTGGGGTCTGTGACCCTGAAAAGGTCACTGGTTTCTCCTGCCTCTGAACCTTCAAGACCCACATTTGTTTCTCTCCTTATCTTCAAGTCACTAGGATTCTATTTTCTTTGCAAATCTGACGCTCCATGCCAGTGCCACTCATGTCAGAGGTTCAGCAATCTGAAGTATAAGACCCCTTTGCAAAGGGCAATGGCCTCCTCACTCCACCACACGGGAGAGGAGCTGTAATTTCATGCGTTTTTAGTTTACAGTTAATGCTTGATGCACCCACAGCCTCCCAGTCCCCTTAAAAACCCCGCCCCGCTCCAGGAATCTATAGCTCACATCGAGAGACTGATCATGGATAATAAGAAAGGAAAAGTCCCCAGTTGTTATCAAGTCCAACGCCCACATTTTGCAGATGAGGCCACTACAGCCGCTAAGAAGAAGAGGGACTTGCCTAAGGTCATCCCCAGAGTGTCTGTCCCAGCTGGGGCTAGGAACCCAGTGTGCTGACTGCCCGGATTCCATTGCCGACACCCACACCCGCTCTAGTTTTAGTCACACAGATGTTTTCAAGAAATATGTGTGAAATAAATGAATGCGTATTGGGCAGGGTAAGGATGCTTGTAGAGCTGAAGTTTTCTCTAGTTAGCTAAAATAAGTGGATAGTCTTGTTTCTCTCTCTCTCTCTGTCTCTCTCTCTCTCTCTCTCTCTCTCTCTCTCTCTCTCTCTCACACACACACACACACACACACACACACAC
>JAAGEH010000434.1:16375066-16394697 GCA_011751065.1 Lasiurus cinereus
CACACACACACACACACACACACACACACACTTAGAATGGACTGATGTAGCAGTTTGAGCCTGGAGGGAAAGATAGAGGGGGCTGAGGAGGAGGAAGGGGTGAGTGGGGTAAGAGGGATGAGGGGACTTCTTTCTCTGGAACTTAATGTTAAGAAGCCCTAACTTGCCTTTCTTTAACTCCAACCTCAGTTTACATGGATTAATGTATCCATTATTTATTGGGCATCTTTTATGTGTTGAGTACTGCGCTGAGGCTGTGCGGGTCAGTAAGTCTGAGCAGGGCCCTGTCTTCCGGTTGCCCACAGTCCATGAGGTGATGGCTACAAACCTTCGCAGGCCAGAGAGCCGATGGCTCCATCCTGCTGACTGCGGATCTGACAGGTCTTCCCTGAGCCCAGGGAGTCCAAGTGGCAGGATCACTTCCTTCCTGTGGTGGGCACCACTGTACCTGCCATTCCCAATGCCAGGACTGCAAGGAACTGGGGTCATGCAGTTCAAGGCTTTGTCTCACATGGGGAAACTGAACTCCAGAGCAGCCATGTTGGGACTTACCCCATGCAATCAGGGAATCAGGGACCCTCCCAGGACCATCCCATGGATCTAAGAGGTTGGTCCTAAGGGCTAGGTCCAATAAGGGGAGGAGCAGAGGGCCCCTGGGGAGGAGGGAGCAGGGAGTAAGGCTGCCCTAGCTTTCCAGAGATCGCTCTGGAGTCAGAGGAGCTGCCTTGGAGGTGGGGCCAAGGTCAGTTCCTATCACGGAGAAGCGTCACCTGGCCCAGTGCCTTCAGGTACCAGAGGCCTGGCAGAAAGAGAGAGAGAGAAAAAAAAAGAATTGTTATCAAATTTACGAAGTCCTTCTATGAACCAAAACATTTAGATGTGTTGACCCTGCCAATGAGAAAATTGCTGCCGGCCTTTCTCAAAGAACCACGAGGATCAAATAATAATAATTACTGTCATAACAATAACAGCAGCAGCCATTTATTTGCGTGTGGACGTGTGCGGAAGGCAGAGTTGTGAACCAGCAAGCAACCAGACGCGATAGCCTGAGCCAGGATATCCGTCCTGGCTTTCCAGTGAAGAAATGGCTCCACGGAGCAGGGATGTGCTCAGGGTCTCTCCGCGGGCTGGCAGGGGGTGGATTAGGACGTGGTTCCTCCTACCCACTGTCCAGGGCCTCTTCTGATGCCCCTTATCTGTAGCCAGCCCCAGAGAGGGCGAGCACAGCTTTGAGCCTCCAGGGATGTGCTGGGCCATGCAAGACTCTTCCCACAGCCTCTACCCTCTCTGACTCTAGGGGTGCAGCACCCCCAGGGCTGTGCACGAGCTCTCTGCCCCTCAGGCCTGGATGCCGCCGGACCTGCCCTGAACCCAGTGCATTTCTGCCTGGCCGAGTCCCGCTGGCAGCTCCGGGACCAGTGATGTCCCCAGTGCTCCTGAGATGGACGTGGGTGAGAGCCAGGGATGGCACCGAATGCGGAATCACTTCACGAGAAAGAGATGAAAAGTCCAGTTATATTCTCAGTCCTTCACATCAGATCACTTTAATTTGCTGCTGGCATGTCTCTAATACCATTCTGAGCCTTGCTTGTGTGCGCGCATTAAAAAAAGATGTGTGTTTTGTTTTGTGTGTGTGTGTGCGCGCGTGTTTTCTTTTTAAAGCAGGCCTTGGGCTTGGAGCCTTTGGCAGGCAACAGTATCTAGTTAGAATTTAATAACATTGTTTTTATTGTATTTATTTTTACTTTTAGCTCCTATTTATGGCAGGTGAGACTGGTTTTCCATTTGCAGGAGTGATATAAAGTTTCCATTCTAGAGACATTTATTTAGGTTAAAAAGAGCCTATTTAAAGAAAAATACTAAATGAATAATAATACAGGTGGCAGGCAGACGTAGCCTAGGTGGTTCAGCGACTCCTGAAAGTTGGGGAACACCGATCTATGCAGCCGTGGAACAAAAAAGTCACGTACTCTCAGACTCAGACACCACTGCATTTTGGAAGCCCTGGGTTCCAGAATCCCAGAACAGAATCTCAGCACCATCAATCCTAAAACTGGTCATATGACATATGAGGTGCTCTGAAACACTGTCTCTCAGAAAATATTAGCATGTGGGGGGAAAGCCTGGGAGCCATCTGCCTGTTCAATCCCCTCATTTCGATGTGGGGAAACCGAGGCTCCAAGAGACCAAGGACAGAATGAAATAACATGTGCAAGAGCCTTATAAAATGCAATGTGTTCTTCAGAGATTAAGGGTATTTGTAAAAGGCCTCCCCTACCCCAAAGTTACTGGGTTTTCTAGGAGAGAACTGGGACCAAAATCAGCTTTCTTGACTCCTGTCCCTGCAGCTGTGGCTTTCTTGGCACCCCACCCCCACCCCACCCTCAGCTGTGACGAGGCCCTTGAGGCTCCTCTGGCCCCGGCCCAGCCTCTGCCAGGATTTGTGGGGACATCTGCAGAGGGAGGGGAGGCTGGAGGGTCCCACCTGCAAAACCAGCATGGTGCCAGAAGGCCGCCAAGGGAAAATCCGTTTTATGATTCTAAGTCTTCGCTTTTCTCTGGGGCCTCAGCTCCTTGTTCCGTTCAATAGTCGGGGACCTAACCAGTGCTCTTCCTGGCTCCCAGGGCTGTAAGCACAGTTCCTGGGTCGTCTTATTATTATTATTATTATTATTATTATTATTATTTAAAGGAGACATCTGCTTTTTTAAAAACAATATATTTTATTGATTTTTTACAGAGAGGAAGGAAGAGGGACAGAGAGTTAGAAATATCGATGAGAGAAAGAGATCGATCAGCTGCCTCCTGCACACCTCCCACTGGGGATGTGTCCGCAACCAAGATACATGCCCTTGACCAAAATCGAACCTGGGACCCCTCAGTCCGAAGGCTGACGCTCTATCCACTGAGCCAAACCGGTTTTGGCCCTGGGTCTTATTGATCAAGAGAGTCAGGCTCCATCCCTGGGGCCTCTTGGAGACTCTCAGTGCGAACAAGACACTAGGCAAGATAAGGTCTTGAGAGCTGTTGAGGTGACGAAGGGGAAGGGATCCATTACCCTCTTGGGAAAGACATGAGGCCCCAGCCTCATTTCTCCACGTACCCACCCAGAACTGACGGGATTGCCCTGGCCAGGGGCCCACTGCCCTGAAAACTGGGGCTGCGAGACATGGTGCAGGCCGGACCCTTGGGAAAGGTCGATGATGCTGCTCTGACCGGGTAGCTCTCGGTAGGTCCCGAACCCAGCTTTTAGGATGGGTCCCTAGCTACTGGCACGAAGTGCGGCCCATCCAGGGCCCAGTCCTTCTTCACACAGCCGGGCGCAGGGGCCTCCGGCAGGGCTGGGGTGGGCAGCAATGTCCTCAATGGCCCCTTTCTCCGGACGCCCAGACCGGAGGGAACTCTGTGGATGACCAGAGTTGCCCCTTCTCGTGGAAGGCACCTCGCTCCTCTGCCAGGCCCAGGTTTTCACACCCACTTCTGAAGTGTGTTCTCTCTCCCTCTGCCCCAAGAACCTTTTCATGTGGCTCGAGGAGGGGAAATACCGTGGGCAGTTGCTCCTCTGTAGTTGGCCGGCCGGGGAGGGGGGCGGGGAGTAGCCCCCTCTTCCTGAGGTGGCCCGCCGTTCACCGCTCGGGTGCCCGGGGCCCTGGGTGTGCAGTCTTGTGGATTCCTGAGTAAGTTCCCGGGGCCCAGCGGCTGACCCTTCTCGGCTCACCATGCTCCAGGCCGGCGCCGGGGGAGGGGGAAAAAGGACCACTTCTCACGCAGCCGGCCCTCCAAAGCCTCTAAGCCATTCCCTCCACATTAATCATGGAAAAGACAGCACGCTCCGGCCTGGGAGGGAGAGGGCGGTTTATTTCATCTGTCTGGCTACGCGTGGGTCTTGACACAGAAGTCCAGTCCCGGCTCCGCTCTCGCTCCTGACAGCGGTCCCGCCGCCTCCCACCGAGGCATCTGCCGAGGGAGGGACGTGAGAGGGGCGCCCAGAGTCAGCCTCTCCGACCCACGCCCGCAGAGGGTCACAGGATGAAGCCGATTTCACTTTTCTGAGAAAACGCCCGCCGGGCCGTGGAGGCCAGCTCGCGGCTCCTTGGCACCCACTCTGAGCTCCCGTCCCCCCTGGCCATTACCCTGGGCTGGGACTGTTAAGTATTTCCTCATTAAAGCCCTGGCAGCTCGGCTCAGGTCTGCACGCCAACAGCAATAGTTACAACTGCCCTGGAATGTTTGGACAGATTTCTGCAGTTACGAGTTTATGATGTTAAAAGGTTTTATAGACAGAGGACTGTGTTGGTGTTAAGGGAGTCCATGTCTCCGGGGGCCCCCAGTCTGCTGTCTTAAGATCCGAGCGGCAGGAAGAGGAGGGGGGTGGGGTCAGAGGAACCAGGGAGGCCAACCCAGGAGCAAGAAGAAAGAGCCAGGCCGCCCAGGGATCTGCCCAGGGAGGGACGTGAGAAGGGCACCCAGAGTCCCTTTTGCCTCCAAACGAGGAAATGCGAACTCCGCAGAACGAGAGCCCCGAAGCCTGAGCACCTTTGGCAGCCAAAGGAGCCGTCAGATCTTTGCCGTCTTCCGTCCCCCAAATCTGCAAGCCTGAGAGAGGCATCCAGAGTGGGCTTTGAAGCGGGAAGAGACCTCCTCTACAAACTGCATGCATATTGCTGTGGGCTTGTGCTTTTGTGGGGGAGAGGATCCCTAAATTGCATCATATTGAAAAGGCATCTGTGACCAGGGCAACTGAATGATACCTGCCCTCTCTTTGGGTTGCGAGACAAATTGAGGCCTATTCTCGCCATTCATTCGCTCATTCACCAAGTATTTTTCCAACTTAGAATTTCCAGCTTAGAATTGCTAAGGGCAGGCCCAGCACACTTCTCACTGTACCACACTGCCTCTCCCCAGGCTGTCTGGCTTCACTCCCTCTCTGCTCTCTCATGTGGAAAAGGAGGAAATGCAAGGAAGATCTTGGCGGGTGGGGTTGTCTCCTTGACCATTGCAGCAGTTGAAATAAAGGTCATTCTGCATGAACAGATCCTGCTGTAACCGGCACAGAGAGGGAAAGGAGTTTGCGCAGGGCCACACAGCATGGCAGTGGAGGAAGCAGACTTAGTATCCCTCCCAGGCCCAGGGTCTCTCCACTGATTCACATGCTACGCCCTATCGCACACACTCTGGCCATGACAGTTAGCCATAGGCCGGGGCCAGGCCGGTGCCCCAAAGCGGGGTGTGTAGGAGTCTAGAGTCAGAGAGAATGACAGACAAAGAGGAACCAAGTGGAAGGGAAGAGAAGCTCAGAAAATAGCCAGGAAACGCCACGATCCTTCCCTGTTGTACAGGTAAAGCCACTAGAACACAACACAGCAGAGCACCGACCTCTCCTCTATTTTAAAGAAATCCGTACTTACATTAACATTAGTTACACATAAACGTAGAGAAGACTCCTCTATGATCCACCCCCTGAACATAGCCATGGATGAGGATCTGGTATGTAGTAGACTGTGTGGGTGCTTTCTCTGTTGAATTGAACTGCACCATAAGGGGAAGCAGCAGCACAGAAAGGCGAGGTGCGGGGCAGGGTCGTGGGTGTGTGACTTGGCCATTACTCTGGACTCTGAGCATAGAGGGGCCCAGGTGTGTGACCTGGCCATTACCCTGGGCCCTGAGCTTAGAGGGGCCCATGCGTGGTTGAATGCTTGGTGGTCACCGCTTTGAAATGCTTAATAATGTTTGAACCAGGGGTTCCAGCCTTGTCACTGGGCACAGGGCCTGCAAATCATGCGGCCAGTCATGGCCGGTGGGTGCCCGGGGGAGAACTCAGCCCTGTGTCGGCTCCCTGCGTGACCTTGTGCGTGACTTCGACCTTGCGTGCCTCTGTCTCCGGGTGTCAGATGGGGATAACTGGGTTGTCCTGAGCAGTAACTGAGGTCGGCCTCTGGAGGAGCCTTGGGCAAGCCGTGTCCCCCAGGGCTCTGCGGCTCTACTGGGGCCCTGGGTGTGTGGTGGTCCCTGCCCTTCCCAGTCTAGGCTGGTGCCCCTCCTCTGAGAAGCTTTCCTCGGGATCTGCATCTGCAGAGACTCCCCTGAACCTCCAGGGCACTTGGGCAGTGTCTTAGGAGGCTCCTGTTTCTACTTCGGGCTCCTGTCTGGCTCTCTCTTCCTCCTCAACTGTATGCTCAGACCTGGGGTTCCATAGGCCAGACATCCCCAAAAAATTAAGACCTGGAAGACTGAGCTAGGATTGCCAACAATTTTCTTTTGCCAAAGACATGTCGAAAAGGTGATTGTTTAATATAGCCACAACCTCCTTAAAAAAAGGGCTTTTGACATCCAACAAAGCAGGAAGGACCTAACCACCGAGCAAGAGGTAACCTTTTAAAGGGGATGAAGGAACCTTTAGGACAAACTCCACTGTTCATCTTCTCACGTCGCTATTGATCTATGCCAGGGATCGGCAAACTGCCGCTCGTGAGCCACATGTGGCTCTTTGGCTCCTTGAGTGTGGCTCATCCACAAAACACCATGTGCGGGCGTGCACGAACAGTGCGACTGAAACTTCGTGGCCCATGCGCAGAAGTCAGTTTTCGGCTCTCAAAAGAAATTTCAATCGTGGTACGGCTGACATTTGGCTCTGTTGACTAACGAGTTCGCCGGCCACTGAGCTATGCAAGCTTCCCCTGGGACCAGCATCTGGGCCCTTTCCTCATCAGACTCTGCCAATTTCTGCCAAAGAGACCGTTGGCACTGCTCCCTGCCCCAGCCATGCTTTTTTTTTTTCATCTTGAAAGAGCAGCAGGGTCCATGGATTCCAAAAACTGTTATTAATCCTTTTAAAAAAAAAATTCCGTGTTCCAACCAAAATGTGGACATGCTTTGAAATGTTTGCAGTGCCTCCCTCGTCCTCTCAGCTTTCAAGAAGCGAGGGCTTCAAAGGCCCTTTCCTTGCCGAAATAAACACTGGGGCTGGAGGCAGGAGAGAGAAACCTGGGCTCCTGGAGTGGAAAAGAAAATGGTATTTTTCTTCTCAAAGGCATCCGGACCCATCGCCATGAACGTGGCCTCAGGTTTGGAGGACAAACGTTCAGCGGGGTGAGGACCAGGGCTGGGGTGCACGTGGGCCGTGACGACCAGTCCCTTTGTCCGGGTGTGTTGCAAGCGGGGTGACAGTTCCCTGCACCAGGGCTGTTCCCGACTGGCGACTGCTTTATCAGTCAAGCATAGGCGCTCGACTCCGGAGTCCGTGGCTCCAATCCCAGCACCGTCACTGTGTACCGTGTGGAGGGAACCACTCGTGCCTCGGCTGTGAAGTGTAGATTATAGTTTCACACGGGCCAGTTCACACAAGCTTGCATGCTGTGTGCAGTGCCTGGGACATGCCAGGCCTGGATCCGGGGCAGCCATGGGCATCATTAGAGTTCACAAACGCGTCTAGCGGGCAGGGTGGCTCTCTCATTCCCTGCTCCGAGGTCTTGCCCAGACTTGGAAAGTTCTATAATCCTGGTCGCCTAGCGTCCCTATCCCACTCTCTCAGGACAGGAAACGGCTGGACTTCCAGACAAGGAGCTGGTGCTCGGCTCAGCCACTTGCTAAGGCCTGGGAGTCCTCGCTGAGGATGCAGGAAGAAATACTTGTGCGGGGTGTGGCCGCCGCCTCCTCCTCCTCCTCCTCATTATTATTATTATTATTATTATTATTATTATTTTAAATATATTTTATTGATTTTTTACAGAGAGGAAGGGAGAGGGATAGAGAGTTAGAAACATCGATGAGAGAGACATCGATCAGCCGTCTCCTGCATGCCCTCCACTGGGGATGTGCCCGCAACCAGGATACATGCCCTTGACCGGAATCAAACCCAGGACCTCTCAGTCGGCAGGCCGATGCTCTATCCACTGAGCCAAACCGGTCTCGGCTCCTCATTATTACTATTACTATTACTATTACTATTACTATTACTATTACTAAGTGGAGCCTGCCTGAAAACGGCCTCCTGGATGTCCTCCAACATTGCCGTGGCAGCAAGGTGCGGACTCCGGGAGAGAACAGGGTTGCACCAGGCCTCCGGGGAAGGCCACGGATGAGTAAGGAGAGAAAAGCATGGAGGGAGTAGGCAGACGGTGCCCGGAGGTGAGCCTGGAGGTAAAGGAGCTGGTCTGGAGTCCGCAGCAGGACCGAGGCCAGGGAGGGCGTCCAGAGCCTGGCCCAGTGTGAGTCAAAAGAGGGGTGCTCAGTGGGGTGGGCGTTGGGGGTGTCAGGCAGCTGGAAGCCCAGGCAAGGCAGGGCCAGCTCAGAGAGAAAGGGGCTGCCCACCTCTGTGTGCAGAGACTAAAGAGAGGAGCCTGGGTTGGCTGGAGGGGGCAGCTCGGGAGAAAGGGTTCTCAGGGGAACAGGCAGAGGAGGCGCAGGTGGGGATGGCGGAGCCCTGCCCCTGGACTGCCCTGCTCCAGCCAGGGCGCCAGCCCAGGCCTGCCAGCCTCCCTCCCAGCCCCTGAGGGACCACTGCCTCTGAGCAGCCTTCCGCTGACTCTCCTCCCTTCCCTGCCTGTCCCCAGGCCCATTGTCACAAGGGCCTGTTCTCTGCCGTGGCATGGGCGGCAAGCCTGGTTCCTTGTGGGAGTTAAGTGTTAACTTCTCTCTTCTCCAGAAGATGTAAGAGCCAGGAGGTCAGGGTGGCAGGTTCACCTCCATCTCCCTCAGGCTCAGCTCTGTGCCACTGCGCAGAGCCAGCAGACAATAAATATTGATCAAACAGACAGATACAAGCTAAAAAGACATAGCTTAGCAACAGCAATGGTGAGAAGGAAAAGGATTTTAGGCTAAATTCATAAATGTAAGTAACATTTCCCTCCCTCCCTCCCTCTTTTCTTTCTTCCTTTCTTCCCCTTCTCATTTCCTTCCATAATATATCAAGCACCTACTATGTGCCCAGTCCTATGTTGGACGCTGGGGTACCATGTTGAATAAGAGAGAGAAGGTCCCTGATATTATGGGGCTTATAACTTGGTGGGGGAGCCAGGGAGACAGTGTCTGACATCAGGTAATGATGGTTGCTTTAGGGAAGGACAGTGTCAGGGCTGCATCTGCATGTGGTTCCAGGTGGGGTGGGAGGGAAAGCTCTACTGGATGCTGAAGACCTGCGGGGAGTGGGGAGTGCACCACGTGGACACGGGGCAAGGGGGGGGCGGTGTTCCTGGCGGAGGGCACAGCAGATGTTAAGACCAGGTGGTGAGGGGGCACGTTCCAGACGGGGGCTGTTTGTGGAACTATAGAAACGCAGACTGGGAGGGCTTTGCTTCCCGCCAGCTTCTGCTGTGATGAAGGAGGAAAGAGACCCGAGGAGGGGAAGGAATTGCCCAAGCATGTTGGTGGCAGAGCAGGATGCAGAACCAGGATCCTGACCTTTGTCTTCGCTCCTGCCCACTGGGCCTGCCCTCTGCCCGGCCTGTCTGGGGCCCGAGTGCCCTAAAGAACACCACAGGCTGGAACCACTTGCAGGAAGGCTGGTGGGCCGCTCAGCGGTGCCTAGCCTAACGCCCCCTCATGCAGAGGAGAAGTCTAGGGACCAGAGACAGAGGGGCCATTCTGCAAGCCACACAGCCATCCCAACCAGCAGGGTTTCACAGGGAGCCAGGTCCTTCCTCTTTGGAGCCTGGCAGGGCACGGAGTAGGGGACGGGGAGCGAAGGCTGCTGGGTGAACGCATGCATGCAGGCCACCGGCTGCGGGGATGCACACGATGCACACTGCCTCTCCACACGCTGTGTGTGCAACTTCCCTGTGGTGCTGATCAAATCAGGATCAACAGATGTCTATCATGTTTACCGGGTGTCAGGCTCCGTGCTTCCTTAACTGCCTTGCCATCACCATGCAGAATGGCCGCCGCTCTTCCCACTCCACAGAGAAGGAAACGAATCCTTGGAGAGCCCAGTAACTGAACTAAAGACACCGGGAGAAAGAATGGCTTCACAGAGAGAACCTGGGGTGGTTAGGGTGGAGCACCGAGGGCCCAGCCTCCAGCGTGTCTACTTAGGGGTGCGTAGAAAACCTCCCCCTGCGGTAATGCCCAGCGCCTGGGTCAGAGGCACGAGAGAATGAGGCCCGAGAGCAAGCTTCCGCATCTGTGTGTGTGGGATTTCAGGCTGCAAAGCTCCTTCACATCCCGTGCCTTGTGTGGGCCTCACAAGAACCTTGTGTGGCTGAGGGTGGGGGTGCTTTACCTCATCTTTCCATGAAGAAGAATAGAGCATAGAAAAAGGGAAGTGCCCAAGGTGGCGCTGGGAGCTGAAGGCAGAGCCCAGGTATCCCCCTTCTTGATTTCCTTCTCCTGCCCCTGGCCCTGTGGGGAAAGCCAGAGGTCAAGGGCCATGTCTCTTGACTGCTGGTATTTTGGGTTGAATCCTGTCCCCCCAAAAGATATGTGGAAGTCCTAAGCTGGGTACCTGGAACTGTGACCCTATTTGGAAATAGAATCTTGTAGATAGAATCCAGTTAAAATGAGGTCAGCCTGGATGGAGGTGGGAGCTGATCCAATACGACTGCCAGCCTGATAAGAAGAGAAGACACACACGGAGAACGACATGTGAAGACACGGACACGCACACAGAGAACACCTTGGAGGCAGGTAGTGGAGTGATGTACCTGCAAGCCAAGGACCTACGGCCACCACCAGAAGCCAGGAAGAGTCAAGGAAGGGTTCTCCCGGGGCCTCAGAGGGAGCATGGCCCTACGGACACCTTGATCGTGGCTATCAAGTCTCCAGAACTGTGCAAGAATGAACTTCTATTGCTTTAACCCGCACAGTTTATGGTACTTTGTTATGGAAGTCCTGGCACACTAATATCCGTGGTATCCAATCTTTCCACTTGTATCCAAAGTAAGCCTCAGGAATAAGGGGGAGGGTCCCAGACCTTCCATGCACAGGTCAGAGGCAAGGCCAGGGCAGGATTCCAAGGAGCAGGCATAAAACCGATCGTTGAATGCTTATAAAGACACTGATCTATGTGCTTTCCAGATATTGACACAGTGAATCCTCACAATAGCTCTGTGAGTCGTGGGGTCTGATTGCTACATCCATTTCAGTGCTGCACTGAATAGTCCAACTGCTCTCTCCAGTTAGAGAAGAGGAAAGGGATTCTCAGAGGGGTGAAGTGACTAGCCGAGGATCACACAGCTGGAAAGAGCAGAGCCCGGGTCTAAACTCAGGCAGCCGCCTCTTCACCACGGCACTGGTCATTCCTGCCAGAGATAATGCGTAAGCAGAGCCCCAGGACGGGGCACCATGGGAAATAGGTTTCTAAGGTCATGAGCGCAGGGAAGGCGACACAGTAAAGCATTCTACAGGAACGTAAGGCCTGGGCCAGGCCAATGTCCGCGCAGCTCAGGAATTAAGGCTGTGGGCTCTGAAAAGGGGCTGTGTCTTTAGCACGATTCTAAACAACATGATGTCTCAGTCAGAATAGCCAGGTTATGCTACGGGAAATGAGCAAACTGAAAGTCGTAATGGTGGGCTTATTTCTTGCTCGTGTTATATATTCGTGGCCTCTCTTCCGCACTGTCGTCGCTCTAGAACCCAGGCCCCGAGGAAGCCACTCTCTGGAAAAGCATGTGGAGGGCCTCACACCAGCCACGAAGGGCTCCAGGCCATGACAGTGGTCAGTTCAGACCCAGAACCGGTCCTGTGGCCCCCCCCCCACCACAGAGGGCCCGGGGGGTGTCATCCTTCCTCATGCCCGGGAGGCGGACAACCACAGACGCGTGGTGGACGGCGCTAACGAGGACCGCAGAGCGGAGCTGCATCGCACGACAGGGAAGCCCACAGTGCAAAACTGAGCTCCTTTCAATCCCATCTCAGCGCCCATATTCAGCAGCGCTGACGCCTCTCCACACACGGCAATCTCTCTTGGGGATCCGCTGAGAACACCTCGCAGGCTCAGGTCTTTGAACAGCAACGGTGTTTAGTGAGACTTCAGTTCGAATTTACTGACATTCCTTGTTTCTTGTTGCGTTTGATTTTACCTTTGTTCAATATGGACTTTTCAAGAATAGTAGTAATAAGTTACCTTTCAGAAGAGAATTAATTTAAGCAAATAAAACACAGTCATAATAATAATAAAAAAATAACAACAATAACTCAGAGTGAACTTTAGAGTCCAAAGGCCTGGGTTCAGATACAAATTCCTCCATTTAGTCATTAGTTCCTTGACCAGGGGCCTGTCCCTGACCTTCTCTCGGTCTCAGTTTCCCCCTCTGTAAAACGGTGGTAATCTGAGTGACCACATCACAGGGTTGTTGGGGAGTGTTGGTGGAACTCCTACCACCTGCCACAATGGGTTCTCAATGCTGGCAGTGATCACTGTCTAGCTGGAGGTCCCTTCCCCTACATGCCCTCTGTTTCCCTGCCTCTGCAGTGGGCTCAGGGATGACCGACGGCAGGCTGTCATCTCTACGTAGGACAGCCAAGCTGCAGGTCCGTGAGTGCCAGTGTGACTGAAGGTGGTAGGCAGGGAGAGGACCCCAGTGCTGCCCTCCCCTGCTGGGACCCTCCCTGCAGATGTTGAGCTGTGCCTCTGGCTGCCCCTTCTCCCTGTGTTTTCTCTGCTGGGGAAAGGCCTTCACCAGCCATAGCAGAAATCGGGTGACCTCCAGCCCCCTGAAAGCCTCACCCTTGGGGCCTGGGTTTTCGAGAAAAGGCTCCTTGTGTCTGGGATAGGGGTGGGCTCTGCATTCCTCAGGGCCAACCATTGGGGCAGGTTTGCTCCTGGAATGCCTCTGGAGGGCCCGGGCCCCTGCCAGAAATAGCGGCGGGGTGGCTTTGCTGTGGTCTCCCCGCTCCAGGGAGGTGCTCACCTCCAGGGGCCCGGCTGGTGTTGGGAGAGCGGAGGGCCACAGCAGTCTGGACAGGACACAGGCTGCCCCCTGGGGAAAGTGGTCAAGCTCTGCCCAGCTTCGTCCTGACTCAGGCCTTCGGGGGTGGGGTGTGTGGTGGGAGTGGTGTTGCCCTGGAGCCCCAGCCGCCGGGGGCATGGGATTGCACTTAGAGAGACATGAACGTGTTTGAACAGGGCATTCCCTGTCTTCGTCCTGCATCGCTTCCCTCTCCCTGCAGTCCCCGTGTTCACGGCAGCCCCACCTGTCCCCTTGCCGCTCCCTCCGCAGGAGACCTTCTCCCGGCTCTGCACTGACCCTGCTCTGGCCCTGGGGGAAGGGTGCCTCCTGCCTCTTAGAACGCTGGCTTCTTCCCAGGCTTCAGCCCTCACCTCTCAGTAGACAACAGCAGCCCCTTAGAGAGGCCACCCCCGGCCACTCCATCGAAGTCGCCTCCTCCATCACCCCGAACATATCTGTAATTTTCTTGCTTGTTATCCATTTGCCTTTTCCCGGTCTCGCTTTCCGCCCTAGAATTTCCTGACGCAGAAACCATGACTGTCGGCATCTGTGTTTTCTCTGCTCAGCTGAGGTCTTAACCATGGACATCAGCAACGGGGTGACCTCCAGTCCCCGCAGAGTCCCGTCTCAGTTCTGAGTCCCCACCTGGTAGACACTCAGTAAATACTGGTTACAGGAGGGCCTGAGTGAATGGTGAACGAGTAAAAGGAGGATGCCCGAAGAGACCCTGGATAATACCTACTATTAGTATAGGAATAGCTACCAATTCCTAAGCTTTTCTCTTCCCTGGGCAAGTGCATTCCCTTATCGCGCTTGTGCAGACACAGGTGTTCCCATTTATAGAAGCCCAGAGAGGTCAAGTCACTTGCCAAGGTCACAGGCGAGTAACAGACAAAGCTGGAACTCCAACCCCAACCTGGGTTTGTTTTGTGGCAAAATCTGTGCTCTTACCATCCCCCTGCACCCAGAGTGGGGAGTGACTTCCCAAAGAGGGGTGGAGGGAGTGCCTCAGAACTTTCTCACTGCCTCCCCGCTTCTCTCCCAGCCCCCACGCTGGCTAGTGCCTTCTGCCTCGGGATCCTTCCCAGAAGGCACGCAGGGTCAGCGTCCAACTCCCCCACAGCACAGACGCAGCTGGGGTTTCTCTGAGTCATCTGCATCCCGAGGCCCCCACAGGTCAGCTCCCAGGCTCCCTGAGGTACCAGAGGGCCTTGTGGGCACGCGGTGGTGCTCTCAGCCCCAAAGAACGCTGCTGACTCACAGCAGGCAGGCGGTGGACTGTGACTCAGGGGTGGTGGAGGCACGGCCAGGCCCGGTCCATGGGAAAGGAAGAGAGGGCCTGGAGGTGGAATGCAGGCCGGCCCCAGCTTGTGGCCTGACACCTGTGAGGACCCTCCCCACACAGGCTATTGTTAACCTCCAGCTCAGTGAACTGAGACAGCCCTTCCCTCCAGGGCCCATTTCCCTGCCTGTGCACGAAGCAGAGGCAGAGCGTGGCGGTGGAGGAGAACCAGCTGATGCAGGTCCTCGAGGGCCAGTGTGAAGACTCTGGACAGGACTTCGTGGAGGCCAAAGGTCTGGACAGGGAGGTGTGTGTTCTTGGTTCAAGTCTCAACCTTAACACCAACTCACCGTGGGACGTGGGTAAAATTACCTCCCCTCTCGGGTCCCCAGTTCTCTCTTCTACCAAAGGCCAGCTACTAGTGGGCGGAGTGGACTCTCACTGATTTGACTTTTGTCCACACCGTTCCCTCTGCTAAGAATCCCCTGCCACCATCTCTACCTCCTAATCTGTGAAGGACCTGTTCAAATGCCACTTCATTAAAGGAGCCTCTTAGAATCTTCCATTCAAACTTCATCTCACAGTGTCCTAGTCGGTTTGGCTCAGTGGAGAGAGCGCATTGGCCTGTGGACTGTAGGGTCCTGGGCTCAATGCCTGGGTTGCGGGTTCAGTCCCCAGTAGGGGGCATGCAGGAGGCAGCCCATCAATAATTCTCATCATTGATGTTCCTATTCCTCTCTCCCTCTCCCTTATTCTCTGAAATCAATAATACTATATTAAAAACAACAACAACAACAAGTTCATCTCACACAGATATTAAAATGACAGCATGAATCTACATTCGATGACATAAAAAATGTCCAAAATATATTAAGCAGAAAAAAAATCAAGAGAGAGGATAAAATGCATGTTTATCCAAAGATATGTGTCTATAATTAGAAATGCATAGAATAAAAAAAGGCCTAGTAGGATGTATATAAAAATGTTAACTACAGTCTCTAAGTCATGAAAATTATGGTGATATTGATTTTTTCTTATTATTTTTTTGAGGTTTTCTAAACTGCATGCAATAAGCATGTTGCCTTTATAAACAGAAAAATTAGAGCTTCTTCCCAATGAGAAGCTTCATTTCTACTTCTACATTTGTATGGCCTATGGCCGACACTCTTTCTGTGGCATACACTGGTTTTCCCAGTATGGTTGGGTGCTTGGCCCACCATAGACTATCAATTCCATTTGTGAATGGAATTGAGGGGGCTGCCTTATCCTTCTTGTGGGCATGTCTGCTCTCCAGTGAAACGGAGAACCCCCTGCAGAGACACAGCACCCTACAGGCTATGCTAACTTAGGGAAAAAGGACAGAGGGAATGAGAGTTAGGGGGCCTGAGTGTTAGTTCTGGCTGTGGCCCTAATGCTTGTGGCGTGTATGTAAATTCCTTCCTCTCTCTAGGCCTTATTGTCCTCACCTCTAAAATGAAGGGTTTGGACTCTACAGTCTCCACATGACTGTTCTCCAATAGAACTTTCTGTAATGATGGGAGAGTTCTGTATCTATGTTGTCCGATATTGTAGCTGCTAGCTCTTCAAAGGAGCTAATGCTATTTAGATACTGAATTCATTGAAATCGAAATAGTCATACTTAACTAGGAGCCACCAAATGGATGGTATAGTTCTAAATTTCCTTTGGGCTCTGATGTTGGATGGTTCTTTTGTTTATTAAACTAGAATTTCATTTTCTCCAAAGAGCACCCTGTCTCCTACCTCTTCAGGAAATGTAACTCCCCCTGACCACAACCAGGTGACCCAAATGGAAGGTGCCATCTCTTAGCAGATCACACCCTAATCCCTGTTGATTGGCCAGGGTGGGCACCTGACCCAAGCAAGGCCAATCAGAGCCCTTCTCTAGGACTTCTAAATTTATTGTGGTGAAATTCACATGACCTAAAAGTAACCCTTAAAAGCAAATGAGTAATTCAAGTCAATGTTGTACAACCACCACCTTTATGTAGTTCTAAATCTTTTCATCGCCTCCAAAGGAAATCTCATACCAATTAAGCAATTGCACCCGGTATTTAATTTTCCAGTTTCCTTAGCAACTACCAATCTGCATTCTGTCTCTATGGATTTACCTATTCTAGACATTTCACACTGATGCAATCATATAATATATGAGCTTTTGTGACTGGCTTCTTCTTTTTTTAAAAAAATATGTGTTTTTTATTTATTTCACAGAGAGGAAGGAAGAGGAAGAGATAGAAAGATCAATTTATCAGCTGCCTCTTACACATCCCTAACTGGGGATTGAGGCTACACCTGAGGCATGTGCCCCAACTGGGAATCAACCATGACCTCCTGGTTCACTGGTTGATGCTCAGTCATTGAACCACACCTTTCAGGGTGGCTTCTTTCACTTAGCATACTAGTTTTGAGGTTCCTCCACATTGTAGCAGGTGTCAGTACTTCATTCCTTTGTATGGAGGATGAATGTTCCATTGTATGTATTTACTACAATTAGTTTATCAGTTTATCTGGTGAAGAACTTTAGGGCTGATTCTACCTTTGGGCTGGTAAATAGAGTTGCTGGAAACATTTATGCACAGGTATATGTTTGAGTCCCTGTTTTCAATTCTTTTGGGTGCATAACAAGGAGTGGAATTGCTGGGGTATATGGTAATTCTATGTTTAACTACTTGTTTTCTATGGTGACTGCACCATTTATATGCTTATCAGCAATGTATGAGCTCTCTGGGACTTTGTAACTTAGACCAAAAGAGAGTATTTCTGAGTCTCTTCCTGATGACTCTGGGTGATACTTGTCTGGAAGAATGTAAATGACATCCCAAGAGGGAAAAGGCGAAAAACAGGAGGAGTTCAAGTTATCCCTGAAGCTCTGCTCTAGCTTCTCTTCTTTCCCGTGGTTAGACAAGTCAGAAAACTCCCCTTCTTGTCTAAGCTGGCAGGTTGGGTTTCAGTCCCCCCAAAAGTGCTGGGTTCAGAATCTTGATGGCTCAGGTTGTGTCTGAGGTGCTCTAGGCAGAACCTTCTACATTATGAGCCACTGAATCCACACCTGGACCTTGCAGATGAACCACTCTTTAGTTCCCAGGTCCTTAGCTAAGATGCCCAGACAGACCCCTGAGAAAGACTGGACCCTGACTGGTCATCTGATAAGAGAATCAGTCAAAGAGGCTGTTGGTGAGGGCAGGTGGGAAGTAGGTCACAGGAGAGAAGAGGGCAGGGGTTCCCCTGAGGACACTGGAGCAGGGAAATTGGAAGGGAGGCTGGAGGCCAGGCCGGTGGGAGGAGGAGGGAAAGGTGGAAAGAAAAACCCAGCAGAATCGCCAATGTTTAGATGGCCTTTCCAGGGTAATTGAGAAAGCTCATTTGGGCCAAACATGAAGGCAATGTTCCTTCAGATTCTGGAAGGAAAAAGACACTCTGATTTTGTTTTCTGGGTGGGGGAAAGGAATGGAAACTGATGGGGATGGGCAGTTTTGGACATAACCATTCTGACCCCTTAATTCTCAAGTATCTCCAGTCTGAGATCTGGACCCTTCAGAGCAGAGCCCAACCAGTTGTTTATCTAAATAGGATCCGGGGAACACACTCAGGCACCAGACAAAGGCCCTAGGAGTGGAGGTAGGGAGGTCCTAGTTGTGGACAATGAAAGAAAGTTCTGGATAGCAGGAGCAGTGTAGTATTTGAAGGATGAGGGCAGGCCACAGGTGTCACCTTAGGCATACTCTTGGTAGGAAAACCATTTTGAAATCATTTTCTATAGAGAAAGTGGAAAGATAAGCCACTCTTTCCTCTTACTCAGTTTACTGAATGTCTCTTAATTTCTGATAGTCCGAATGCATAAGTTCACACATGGATGCACTCACTGTTCATGGTCCCGTTCTTGGTTTGTGGCCTAAAGACACTGTGGGGGAGCACAGGACTTGGTTGGAAAGTTCCAAATTCCAAAAGGTTGGAACTTCCTAGAGGGGTTGGCTGAAGGGCAACCAGCCCTGATTGTTCCTTAATCTTTCCAAACAAGACTGTGTATGTGCGGACCCTTGGGTGTTTACCAGAATCTTTATGCTTCATCTTTATGTTTCCTTGCTTAAACAGCTGATGCCTGTGTCCTCCCAAGAATTTTATTGATTGTATCTAAAAGTTAAACTTTAGCTCAAACTGCTGTTACCATAAAAGCCGGAAGAGACAGATGAACGAGGCTCACTGGTTCATATAGCCAGGCAGTCCTTTAGCCCTCTCTTTCACAGCAGTTGTGTGTGAGAGTAATCCTTCATCAGTCGCCCAGGGTCTGCTGGTCAGCACCTAAAGACACAGGTCTTCTGAAAAATTCTACTTCATGTGTATATTTGTTTTCTAGGGCTGCCATAACCAAGTACTACAGACTGGGTGGCTTAAACAGAAGGAATGTATTGCCGTCCATTTCTGGAGGCCAGAAGTCTGAGATCAGTAGGGCTGACTCCTTCTGGGAGCTGTGGTGGAGACTCTGTCCCAGGCCTCTCTCCCAGCTTCTGGTGCTTTGCTGACTATCTTGGGTGTTCCCTTGGGTCACCCTGATCTCTGCCTTCATCTTTACAAGGAGTTCTCCCCGTGTATATGTGTAGCTGTGTCCAAACTTCCCCTTTTTATAAGGACACCGGTCACATTGGAGTAGAGCCCTCCCTAATGACCTCACTTTAACCTGATTACTTCTGTAAAGACCCTATTTCCAAAGAAGGTCCCATTTTGAGGTAGTGGTGAGTTAAGGCTTCCCACATCTCTTGGGAGGGATAGGATTCAACTCATTGACAACGTGATACCCATCAAAAAGCGGGGGGGGGAGTTTACAGTGCATTTATAATTGTATCCATTGTATTACCGAGACTATTCCCGACAGGAAATAACTTCCATCTAGTCTAAGCATCTCTGAGCAGCAAGTCCTCTGCTTACAATTGTGCAGGGCTCATAATTGGAAGAATTTTCCACAGCCTAGCTGCTGGCCCCTTAGATTTCCAACACACACAGTCTCGTTGCCAGGTACCGGAGGGCACGTTCACATAACCACGAAGCTCCGAGCCTGCATCTTTGTGTCATTATGCCAGGTGAGTCAGCTCAGCGGACAGCAAGACGCTTCTATACCAAGACGGCCGACCTAACTATGCATGGCACCCTGACAGCCACCAAATGCAAACTAAATGTATCCTGAATTCAACTTCCCCTTAGCCCCAAAATGCCTCTGCTATTCCTAAGCCAGCTGACACGAGGAAAATATGACAGTGAGAAAGAAGGTCAGAGTGGGAAGAATCAGTGATCTCAACTGCTTTTAATTAAAACGACTTGTGCAAATTTCACAGAAGCGCATGACCATGTGAACATATTATTGGGGCCTCTCCTGGGGTTGAGAGAGAGGCCCGTGCCAGGGAGAGAACTGAAGCTTAAGCTGTACTAGTTTCATGGTCAGTCTGCCTTGG
>JAAGEH010000434.1:16394707-16690189 GCA_011751065.1 Lasiurus cinereus
AGCCTCATCTCTTCATGTGTCATCGATGATGATGACACTAACAAAAGCTCTGCCCTTCTTCACACCCTAGAGCTTTTGTGAGGTCCAAACAAGGCCATGACTCATAATAATAGCTAACATTTGTCGAGGTATCACTAGGCAGCTGGCCCTGAGCTAAGCAAACTCTTTACACATTTATTTTTATATTTACAACAATCCATTACTGATGAGAAGCAGGTTATGAGCGGTTACAAGGCTTGTATACTGTCACACAGCTAACAAGGGTGGAGCTGGGGTTTAAAGCAGTGCCCTCAAGCATGAAGCTATATATAAACTGTAAATAATTTTACAAGCATAAGGGATTATTAGTAATGGCTTGTACTGTTCATAATAGTTATTTAAAAAAAAAACTCTGAACGGGAAATTCAAATAAATGTTTGTTTAGCACCTACTATGGGCTGATCACTCACCAGGGGCTCAGAAGGAGACACATAAATAACTGTGAAACAGGCAGGCTGTGATCTAATAGAGCCATAAACACTCCCCAGGGGAGTGTGGGGAGCAAGAGATTGACTCCGAGAGGGGAGGGGTGGAGGAAGGGGGGTCTGGAAAGGTCTCTTAGAAGAGGTGGGATTTGAGCTGAGCTTTCAAGATGAAAGGAATTCCACAAAGGGAGGAAAGAGAAAATCAACTTTATAAGGAACCTGGAAGGATCTAAAGACCCAGAGTAGAGTTCCTGGATAAGAGTTAAGCACTTCTATGCAAAACAACTTTCACACCAGCAAGAGCTTCAAAAAGTGGTCGACTAAGTGGAGCACAGCAGTTACCATGGGAACAGAAGCACACCTCAGTCCCTGTCATTAGTGAGTCTCCCTGGCTTCAAGCTGTCTAGTCAAGGCCAGGAACAGTGGGGAAGGGGGTGGAGGGTTGTGCTAAATCCCTTACAAAAAAAGCCCGGCAAGATTGCGGCTCTGGGAGGCTGACTCTTGTTTCGCCGGGGGGCTGAACTGACAGGTGACATCTGGGTCTGAGAAGACAGACAGCTCGGGGAAGCCTCTGCCTTGCAGGACATACAAAAGCTACTAGAAGGAAGCACTGGGGGGCTCAGGGAGGGAATTGAAGGGCAGGGAACTGGCCCGAGAGCAGGCTTGCAAGGTGGCTTACATTCCCACTTGGATCCCGAGGAGTGGAGCAACGCAAAAGTCAATGGATGGCCCTGACCGGTTTGACACAGTGGATAGAGCATCAGCCTGTGGACTAAAGGGTGCCAGGTTCGATTCTGGTCAAGGCATGTACCTTGGTTGTGGGCTCATCCCCAGTAGGGGCTGTGCAAGAGGCAGCTGATTGATGCTCTCATCGACGTTTCTAACTCTCCTTCTCCCTTCCTCTGTGTAAAAAATCAGTAATATATATATATACACACACACACACACACACATGTATGTATGTCACTGGATGTCAGAGAGGAAGGAAGCCTCCCAAACCATGTATCTGTATTGTTTCTAGGCCCACTCAGACCTCCTGGGGCCACTGGCGACTTCCAGGCTATTCCAATGCATTGGGAACAGAGTTGGCATCTAACCACGCAAGTGCTGAGGGGAAGCTGTAAGTGAAGAGCCCCTGACAGATTGGCTGTCTCTAACGGGAGAATGAAAGGTTGGGTATCTAATACAGGGGCATTAGATTTCAGACCTGGGTTCAAATCCCATCTCGGACACTCTAGCTGTGTGACTTTGGGCAAATTACTTACTCTTTCTTGGCTTCTTGGTTTCTCCATCTGTAAGATTCAGATAGGGATAATAATTTTACCCATGCCATTGGATTGTGTGATAATTAAGCAGAGTCTTGTATGGTACCTACACGTAGTGGATGTTCAACCAATACAAGCTATTATATTCTTATTATTACTTTCAAATTTCAATTCGGTATTGATTCAGGGTTTTGTACCTAGGCAGGGTCTCTTTATAGCTGTGCTACTAGCCAGTTTCTCCAAATATAGAAGACAGTAACAATAGTAATAGTAGTAATGGGACCATTTATCTTCCATATAGCCAGTGGCTATCCCATCTAATAAAACAGTAAAATGCAAATTAGCCAAAACTGGTTTGGCTCAGTGGATAGAGCTCCGCCTGCAGATTGAGGGGTCCCAGTTTCGATTCCGGTCAAGGGCATGTACCTTGGTTGCATGCACATCCCCAGTGTGGGGTGTGCAGGAGGCAGCTGATCGATGTTTCTCTCTCATCAATGTTTCTGATTCTCTATGTCTCTCCCTTCCTCTCTATAAAAAAATCAATAAAATATATTAAAAAAAGAGTAATATGCAAATTAACCACCATTCTGCTACACCCACAACCCACGCCCATCATCCAATCAGGAGCGAGTATGCAAATTAACCCAACCAAGATGGCTGTGGCCAAGGAGAAAGCAGGAGGCTTGGGTTTCCTTGGCAATGGAGGAAGCCAAACTTTCTGCACACCCTGGCCACCCCAGGCCTCCACTCAAGGCTACAAAGTTTAAATTATAGAAGATAAATAAATCCCAGATACCAGGGCCTCCGCTTGGGTCGGTGGGGGGCACGTCCAGACTGCAAACCACCACAGGCTCCTCGCCCAGGCTGCCCCATGGGAACCCCCACCCTGATCTGGGAGACCCTTCAGGGCAAATCAGCCAGCCCCCACCCATGCTCCAGGCTTCTATCTTATCTAATAAAAGAGTAATATGCAAATTGACCATCACTCCAACTCCTGGGAGGGACCAGGCCTGTAAGGGAGAGCAGTTGGGAGTGATCAAGCCTACAGGGGAGGGAAGTTAGGGCTGACCAAGCTGGTAGAGGAGGAAAGTTGGGGGCGACTGGGCCTCTTGGGAAGGGCAGTTAGGGGCAAACAGGTTGGCAGGGGAGTGGTTAGGGGGTGATCAGGCTGGCAGGCAGAAGCGGTTAGGGACAATTAGGAAGGCCGGCAGGTGAGCAGTTGGGAGCCATCAGTCCTGGATTGTGAGAGTGATGTCCAACTGCCCATTTAGGCCTGATCCTACTGGGCTGAGGAACACTCCCCTGTGCACCAGGCCTCTAGTCTATATCATAAAAGAGTAGAGGCTCTCGCAGCGGGTGGAGTGGGGTGCCACGAGCGTGCAAGGTGTCGCAGGGCAGCGGTCAGGGCCCTGTAGCAGGCTAGGCCTAGGGGACTGTACACATGCACAATTTATTTGGGTGCTGGGCCTCTAATTATAAAGAAGGAAGTTAAAGTTCTATCTCTGAATGCCAAGCCAAGATGCTTGAGCTTGCTATTGCAGGCAGTTAGTAGTTGCTGGAAATTTTGGAGGAGAGTACTGACTTGATGAGGGGAATACAGACTTTTGTTCCTGAGGAAGCTATATATTTTCAGGAACAGACCCTGAGGGCAATGTCAATAGAATCTAAATATAGAACAATAATAACAATAGAGATCATTTCTTGAGAGCCTATTATGCACCAGGCACTGAGCTGAAAGCTTCATATGCCTTGTCTGTTGTAATCCTCACAACAACCTCATGAGGCAGGTACTGTTATTATTCCCATTTTACAGATAGGGTGCTGAGAGGCTAACTCAGGTAGCTAAGTCACACAGCTAGCAAACGGCAGAGCTGGGCTGGAACACAGGCAATCTGGCGTCTCACATTTGACCAGGACACTCTTTTGCCTTCTCTGCATCTGGAAAGAACCACTTTTGCTTTCTCTGAATCTGGAAGGAGGGGGTGCTGGTGGGCAGCCTGTCATTCTCACTTTTAGGAGCCCCTCCATTTACCTTGATCTCAGCACCCCCACTCCATGTGTGTGTGTTGTGTATGAGAGAGAGAGAGAGAAATGTCCGCTGGCCAGCAAGGAAGGACGCCTCTAGACATTAAAGTGGGCAGAGCCCCGGATGGATGGGCTGGAGGCAGACTTAGGTCCCATTAGGCTAATTCCTTCCCAGGCTGGCAGAGCCACGGCGGGAACTTCTGA
This sequence comes from Lasiurus cinereus, assembly GCA_011751065.1. Lineage (NCBI taxonomy): Eukaryota > Metazoa > Chordata > Mammalia > Chiroptera > Vespertilionidae > Lasiurus > Lasiurus cinereus. The sequence goes on from JAAGEH010000434.1 coordinate 16,398,666, forward strand.
GAAGACGGAGAACAAGTCCTTTCAGATGGCCTCCCTTTGAGCTGGCCTCGAGATGGGGCGTGGGGCCGGGGTCGGGTGGGTGGAGGGTGGGGAGTGTGTGGAGAGGCGAGGCCGCAGTCAGGCTGGGCAAACAGATTGGGCAGCGGCTGTGAGCACAGAGCACCCATTGTGTACTCAGAGCTCTGCTTTCAATAATCTACTTGGAAGAATGTTTCATTGAGGGCCAGAGAAAGGAGCCATTGAAACGCTCCGGCCGGGGCCCCGTGAAGGGTTAAAGGCAAGGGGCTGCGGGTGCCTGGGCTCTTGCCGTTCCTGGCTCCGATGTCTGATATGGGGATTTGGACACCAAGGGACACTCAATGAGACCACAGAGAGGACCAGAAGCAAGGGTCAGGGGGCATGTGTGTCTCTCCCGGAAACGTTCGGGGTGGGGGGGACCCAGCATCAAAGAAAACACTTTTCCTCTAAGAATCATTTTCCCCAAGTAATATCCAGGAAGAACTGGGCCTCAGATGCCCAGCTTGCCCACTGGGGAGAACAGCTCATCTGGGTAGGCATCTCTCCACTTGGCCTTCCTATACAGACCCTGAAGGGGGGGGGTGCTTGGCAATACATTCTCCATAGTGTAGCCAGCATGGCTTTCTTAAACACCCCCAACCTTTCCATGAATCATAAATAACTCTAATTAGTGATGCCTTAGTCGAGAGCATTGGAGCTAAAGTGAGAACCAGCGGTCACTAAACGAGGCTCCCTAGGGAACCTGTGGAATTTCCCCTGTGGAGGTCTTTTTCAGAGCGAGGAGCTGCTCATTAGGAGGCTATGGCCTGTCGGGAAGGGTACCGGGGCTGGAATTCTGTGCGCTACTCAGTGTACTTCTTACCCAAGGCACAGAGGCTTTGGGGCTTGAAGTGCAGAGAATATCTTGCTGGCATCTGAGGGCTGTGAAGAGGCGGCAGGAGGTGGACAAGCCAGGCCTGCCACTGGGGAGGAGCATGCTGCTGGGTTTCTGAGCCTGACCTCTAGCCTCCTCATCACCATGGAACCCACTGCCGACGTTGCTGCCTCCTAAGCCTGCATCGTCAGGGAGGATGCTCCAGAACTGAAGCTGTGCTTATACCATGAATTTGTCATAGTAACCACTTTTGGAAGGGAAACTTAAAAAAAAATAGCCCATGCCCTCCCCGTCTTCCTTAGAGAGAGAGGATCCTGAACTAAATTTAAACTCTGGAAGGCAACCCATCATTCACTTCTGTGCTGCAGTGTGATTTGGTGATGCCCTTGGTCTGTTCAGGTAGATATGGTTCTTTGCTCCTGTATAAATGTCTCCCGACTCCCAGCCTTTCGACATTCATCAGTCTGATTTTTATGTTTATTCTTTTGTTTCTCCCTAATGTTTCACTTTGAAACTGTATTAGTATAAAACCAACGGTTTCCTCAAGCCCCCCTTATATATTTTTTTTCTGAGCTGCTCCCAATATTCTTGGGCTAGGAAATGAAATCATAGGCTTCATAAGAACTGTGCACAAAGTAAGAGGCCCTGGGCGTGGAGTGAGGGAAGCCTGTGGAGCTCCCCTCTGCGTGAAGGGACTGAGCTCTGACATTTTTGACTGCTCAGAGGCCATTCTATATTTTCTTTCAGGTCCTTGATTTGGTTCAGTCTAAGACAAATGGACCTCCAGAGGGTGGCAGCATGCATAATCTGGACATAAGATCTCTGCCAAGGTCAATGAAGTCAGAGGAAATAATATCTGCACTGAAATAATTTCAGTTTAAAGGTGGTCAAACATACACACACACACACACACACACACACACACACACACACACAACTACACACACACACACTAACATGCATGCCCTGCATAGTAATGAAAGACGAAGCCACAAAATAGACTCGCCTAGTTTTTCACTTTTATATCTCTGTGCCCTAAAAAGCTTTCGGAGGATAAATAATTAGAATCATAACATTTTCAAGCTGGGAAGAACTTTTAAAGTCCTTGAGTTGTGCTCCCCTTTTTAGTTCAGGAATCTTTCCTGTTACTTCCTGGACAGATGGGCACTTTATCCCCTTCTTGCATAATACCAGTAAGGAGGAGCTCAGGGCTTTTTGAAGTCTGATTTCATCAATGGAAATTTCTGTCAGGAAGTAACCACACTGTATCCCTCCCACATCTGATCTGCATTTTGTGTGCAGATGTTAGGCTTCTCCCAGTGTCTTAGTGCAGCTGTCCTTGGGGGGTTACGGGGTGAGCGCTCACCCAAGTGAATGGATGGACAGATCTTAACTTGTCTGGGGTAGATATTCCTGCTGTTGATCATCTTGGAAGCTGGTAGGCCCTGAGATAGAAACTGCCAAGGCTGGCTTCTGTTTTTCTGAGACTCACTTCTTGGGCCTGACACTGATACACTTTGGAGTTGTTGAGAGTCTGTCTAAGTGGGAATAGGGCTGATGGTCATTGACCCAGAAAAGAAGGCAGGCATGCTTCCTGTAGAGGACACAAAGGGAAGATGAGTGAGTCACACCTTAAAAGAGATATGATCTGAATTCACATTACTCTTTGCAGTTATTTCCCCCTTGTCAACTCGGAGCCTTTGAAAATGTCTGGTTTAAACATCCCAGCCTGGCCCCATTGTGTAATGGCACTAAAAGAAGAACTGAGGTTCAGTATTTATCCCTCTAGAACATTAGAGGGGGAATGGTGTCCTTTGAGGCTACTGTGGGTTTGGATGATTACTGAGGGGCTCTTAAAAGAAATGTGACTGTTAGGGAGTTAAGAGTTGGGCCCAAGAGCTCCACCCCGTCTTCTCCACAGGCTGATTCATCCATCACTGTCATCCTTTTATTAAGCAAGCTGCCAGATTACTTACAGAAGTAATTCCCTAAATTGGCCTGAAATCTGTTTTCCAGTTCCTTTCACTCACAAGACTTCAGTTTTTTTCTCTCAGAATCCCAGAGGACAATCATGAAAACCTCTCAACATTCACTGAGGGCTTACTATGTGCCGGCCACTTTACTGAGCACTGTTATTGTATCTCATTAATATTATCATCCCATTTTACAGATGGAGAAACTGAGGCTGATGGAAGTAAAATGATTTGCCCAAGGCCTGACCCCAATTAAGCGGCAAGATGTGAACTCACGCGGTCTGATGTCAGAGGCCAGGATCGTGAACTCTCAGAAGTTCTGCTTGTCCTGCCCTGTCTTGTCCCTGTGACAGCCTCCTCGAGATCTGTAGCCTGTGAGCCTCCTGGACTGCTTTTCTTTTAGGCTGAGGCCTCACCCCCTTCCCCTGGCCACTTATCCTTGTGCCATTTCTCCACTTCCTGGAACAATGCACAGAATGCAAAACCCAAGTCCATCTGACCCCCCTGTGACTTGTCCCACTTTGACCTCCAGGATTGCCTCTGTCAAAGCCCCGTTTTAGCAGCCCTTTCTCCTCAGGAGGCTGTATTTTTTTCTGTCTGTTCTCAAAGTTTCTTGTGCCAGAACAGGCGCATTTCCCTTTTGATAAATCTGATCACCCTAAATATGGGCCTTTGAGCAAACAGGAGCAGCGGCCCCACGCAGCCCTCATTTCCAAATGCAGATTGACTGTGTTGGAGGAATGGTGTCTTTCCCCCACACCGTGCTTTTAGGGAAGTGGGAGGGATCTCAGAGGAACACTGTCAGCGGGAAGGTGTTAGAAGAGAAGACACACACACCTGGACAGTCTTTGTTTCCCAAAGTTCACACAACACTGGCTCTTTGAGAGGATCTGTGCAAAGGGAGGGGGGGAGGTCCTCGGTCACATGAAATTGAGAAATACAGCTTCATCAACCTCCCTCCTGGAGAGGAGCATACTAAACATTTGGAGTCCTGGTAGTAAAGAAACCTAACTGGTTTTGTTTAATTCAGTTATCTCCTTTAAAAAAATGTGGTCGAGTAAAAATTTGGACAATAAAAAAGTTGTAATCGGGCACCCAATGACCTAAAGTAGTCCTCAGAGAGGTTTCATTTGGCCTGGGTGGTGTTTAAACTTTGCTTTAAATTAGGTGCTAGCATGTAATACCTGGAATATTTCTCATAATAGACTACATTTGGGTTTTCTTAAAAAAAATAAAAAATCGGAAGATCCAGATGCTCTGATCCACATTCTTCCACTGCCTTCTTTGGCAATACAGTGGGCGCCCTGCTTTCCATGCACTGGAGATTTTCTTGGATGGCAGTTGGCATGGATGCCCCTTGAGGCCCATCCATCCATTCATTCATGCATGTTACATACACTGATGGAGCTGCTAGATCCTGTGGGTACACGATGTATACACCAACCCCTGCCCTCCGGATTCTAGCTCCGGCATTCTAAGATTCCAGCTGTGAGTTGCCGAATGAGGCGGGGGGAGGGGTTGAGAAGAGGGAAGCTGGCAAGGCCAGCACCTCGTTTCCTGATTTCCAGCCCCTGGTGCTGGCCAAAGTCACCTCCTGTTTTCCACTGCTCTCTCTGCTGCCACTCAAACAGCCACCGTGAGCCCCGGGGAAGAAGCCACGAACTTGTTCCGTGACTTAGAAGACTCTCCACCCCATCGCAAGGCCTTCAGTTTCTCTCCCTGTAGATGATGACCCGGTGGGAACAGAAAATTAGGCGCTGGCCGTCAGAGACGCTAAGACTCCACAATGGAGGAACGTCAGACCGGGCCGTTCGGGAGCGGTGCCATCGAATTCCAAGAAGCCCCCTCCCTCCTCTCCGCAGCCCCGGGGCCAGGGCGGGCGCTGAAGCTAGAAGAAGAGGGCCGAGCGGGCCCGGGCTTCCCGCCCAGGGGGGGGGCGGAGCCGCCTCCCAGCGCCCGCCCCTCCACCTGGGGCTCGGCCGGCAGATGTTACAACTTTTTCTCCTTCTCCCCGGCGGTGTCAACCCCAGACACGCCCTAGCCGAGCCTCCCTCCCCTTCCCCGCTGGGGTCCTGCCCACCTTCCTGCGGGGCGGCCGCCGGTTCTCAAGACTCCGGGCGGGGCGGGAGGCCGGGCCTGGGGCTGGAGGGTCGGGGGGGGGGAGGAGAAAGGGAAAGCAGAGGCGAGAGAAATTAGGAGGCGGGAGAAATCGAGGGCTGGAGGGAGAGGAGAGTCCGAGGATGGTGGAGAGCACATTTTGGAAGTCACCACGCCGCGTCTCGGGCTGGCCCGGCTGAGCTGGGCGAGAGGGAACGAGGGCGGCCCCGGGCGGGCGAGAGGACGGCCCGAGACAGCGGGGCGCGGGTCTGACCTCCCCAGCGTGCCCGCCTGCGGCCGCGCAGGTCCGGCCTCGCCGTCCGGTCTCCGGTTCTTAGACCGCTCTCTGGGCCGTCGTCCCCGGTGCGGGCCGTGCGCCCTGGGCGCGCTCGGCGGCGGGGAGGCCTGGGGAGCCTGCGCGCCGGGACGCACGCACGGGCCGGCCTGGCGATGCACGCCCTCACCAGCTTCTCGCTGGTGAGCCTGCTCAGCTTCGGCTACCTGTCCTGGGACTGGACCAAGCCGAGTCTGGTGGCTGACGGCCCCAGTGAGGCTAGCGAGCAGCCCTCCGTCGCGCCCCCCCAGCCTCCCCACATTATCTTCATCCTTACCGACGACCAGGGCTACCACGACGTGGGCTACCATGGCTCAGATATTGAGACCCCTACACTGGACCGTCTGGCCGCCGAGGGTGTCAAGTTGGAGAATTATTATATCCAGCCTATCTGCACGCCTTCGCGGAGCCAACTTCTCACGGGCAGGTAGGCATCATGGCCCAGGCCCTGGCCGTCTAAATCCTAAATAACCCCAGTCGTAGATTTCCCCCAGCATTTACCGCCGGCCCTCTGGGACCCGGGAAACCAGGACTCCAGGACTCCCCGCCAATTCTGTCTCCAAGTAGCTGTGCAATCATTAGTAAATCCTTTGCCTTCTCTGGGCCTCAGTTTCCCTGCCTGTACACTGAGGGGGTTGGCTCATCTTTGAGGTCTTCTCCCTCAGGTGTTCTAGGACACTCTCACTCCACACCACGTGAAGGGGACATCTGGTCATCCTTTGTGAGAGGAAAGGGGCAGCTTCTGTTTACATACTCTGAGGCCTTGAACAAATGACTTAATATCTCTCAGCCTCAGTGTTCATGTCCATAAAATGGGGTGAAGAATAATTTTTATCTTGAGAAACAGTGGTAAGAATGGAATGAATTTCGTGTAATTTGCTTGGCTGTCAATGCATGGCAGCCTCTATGTCCGTGGAGGAATTCGACTCCCCAAATTTAGGACTATATCAGGAAGAAACCAAAGATTTGATAGGTGGAGGTGAAAGATACACACAATGCCAGGACCTAAGTAACCTTAGGCTAGTTACTTAATTTCTGAGAGCATCTGTTTTTTTCAGATGCAAAAGCCTCCCACATTGGCTGGGGGTCCCAAGGAGACGGGCTGCTTTCTCATAAGGAGTTGTCCACAGGCAGGGTAGCAAGGACTACAGGATTAAGAGCAGGGGAACAGGACGTGGGGGTGTGGAAAGCAAACTTTGGCCACTTAAGAGAAAATCCTTTGGCAAGGCTGAAGCTAATCCTCCCTGGATGGGGTCCAAGGCCTGCTTTCTCCCAAGTTCCACCCAAAAGCCACTAGCATGAACTCGGGAGCCAAAGCAGTAATCTCCCTGATTCCTGGATGGGGGAAATTGAGCCGTGGAATCGAGCAAGACCCAACTCATTCATGCTCATACCACTTCAGGGTCTATATAAGAGGGGGCTGAGAGGCCAGGTACTTGACAGGGGTCCTGGAACTGGGTGCAATAGCTGCCTTTTCTTCCTGGCACTCAGCATTTCCATCCAAAAACAGAGAAAGAGAGGGAGAGAGAGAGAGAGAGAGAGAAAACAGGAGGAAGAGGAAGAGGGGCCACTGTACCAGTATGTGGTGCGCATGGCAGTGGTGGTGAAGACCAAACGGTGACTAACCTCCAGTAGAGGGAGGAGGGATCTGTGTTCTCGGGAGTTGTGCACAAGTGAGCATTTCTGTCCCAAGAGGTGACGTTTGGTGTGAGCAGGGGAATGAGCAGGCAGCAGGGCAGCGTTCCAGCCCCACGATCAGTGGAGTTAGCTGAGCGTGGCTGGGCAGCGTCCTCCGCCCCTTGCAGCTGGCTCCCTCTGACTGATGCTGACGACTCTCATTAGTGTTTGTTAATAAGTCCAGTCGTGTTTGGTGAAGCTGGAGAGAGCCAAGGTTTCTCATGTTACTCACTTGCACATGGGCTTCGGGGACTCTGAGCCGGCCCACCCACTTTATACAACAGTGCTCCATGGTGCTCAGCCCCTAGAAAGAGAGGCTTGGCCTCTAATCCACTCTAATCATTCGTTAGCTCGACTGAGGTCTGCAGAGGCCGCATCACCGAGAAATTCTGAGCCTGAGCTGCATACACTGGGTTCAAAGCTCAGCTGCCTGGGCCTCTGGCTGCACTTTTGGGAGCTTCAGTTTTATTATTTGTAGAATGAAGGACATAAGAGTCTTTCCTGTAGGATTTTTTGAGGATTACGTGAAATAATGTATGTCGTATATAGTATTAAAAGTGGCAGTAGGCCTGGCTGGTGTGGCTTGGTGGGTTGGAGCGCCATCCCATAAAGTGAAAGGTCACAGGTTTGATCCCTAGTTGGGGTGCATACTGGAGGCAGCTGATTGATGTGTCTCTCTCACATCAATGTTTCTCTCCTTCTTCCTTTCTCTTTAAAATAAAAAAATTAAAATTGGCAGTAGTAGCTAATCATAGCTAATAATAACAGCTATAAGACAAGGAAACCAAGACAGATCCCTCCCCAACCTCCCCTCTAGTACCTAGGTTAAAAGTGTCATTTATTTAGGTCTTGACTTAGTTTGGATACTCCAGGGAAGTGGGGAGAGGAGTGGGTTTCTAATACTCCTATGAAGTTCCAGGCTTCTTATTTACTCTGGACTTTTAAGACTTGAGTAAAGGCAAGACCCCATAAGCAGATCACATGAGGGTCTTTACCACATAAGGGGGAATGGGATTTGAATGAATGAATGAGCAATGAGGAATTCGGGCTAACCATTTGCTTTTGCCTCAGGGTGTTAGTCTCTGTCAGTGACCCAGATCCAGGGGCCACATGAATTTTCAGGCAGGTATGGAAGAACTAGTCTCATAGAGTTTGAGAACTGAAATGTTTTGTTTTGTTTTTTAAAAAATATATTTTATTGATTTTTTACAGAGAGGAAGAGGGAGGGATAGAGAGTTAGAAACATCAATCAGCTGCCTCCTGCACACCTCCTACTGGGGATGTGCCCGAAACCAAGGTACATGCCCTTGACCGGAATTGAACCTGGGACCCTTCAGTCTGCAGGCTGACATTCAGTCCACTGAGCCAAACCAGTTAGGGCTAAAATGTTTTTATTTATTGATTTTTTTCCCATTGATTTTAAATTGCCCCTGACCAATGAACGACCTTGGGAAAGCCCTTCCCCTATTCTAGATCTTAGTTCTTTTTAAAGACAAGGTGAATAAACTAGAAGGTGACGTAGGTACCTTCTGACTCTAAATCCTGTAAGTATCATTCTTTTATTCCGTAAATAATTGAGTGCTTCTTTAAATACCACCTGAGTGCTGGGAATACAAAGTTGAGTATGTACACTGAGTAGACTCTCATGGTCAAGTGTTTCAATGATCATGGGTACTAAATGCTGAGGGAACTCAGAAGCAAAAGTGACTCATTTTTTGAAAGATTTGTGAGAGACTTGCCAATGGGAGACTTTTGGCTGGGCTTTGAAGAGTGAGTAGGAGTTTGCCCAAGAGAGCAGGACTTCTCTAGGCCCCATAGCAAGTTAGTGGCTTAGAACTCAGGGACTCAGAAGTCTCTACAGATCCCAACTCCAGTTACTAATTGTATGAATCACTGAGTAAGTGATTTGTTTTACTGAGCCTCAGTTTCCTTATTTGGGAAATGGGAAAATAATGCTATGTACCTCCTAGGTTGCTGTTAGGATTTGGTGAGATAATTCGTCTAGGGGCTTAGTTCAATCCTGAGCACATTGTGTTAGCTGTTATTATTTTGTTGTTAAGATGAACCTGGGTTTGATGCTTAACTCCCCAGCTCCCTAGCTGTGTTATCTTGGGTGAGTGGCTTCACCATTCTGAGCGTCAGTCTTCTCCAATGGTAACAATATCTGCTTCAGTTGATTTTGATGATTCAAAGAGATAATGCATTTGAAGTGCGTAGCACATTTGATAACACATGCTGGTTCCTGTTACTATGTATGCTCGTCATGCCGGGACCAGGGCCCACTTCAGGGTGAGTATTGGGGGGTTGGGTGGCCAGGGCAGTGGTTTGTAGTTCACTTTGTGCCTTCTGCGCCCTCTGCTCTTTCCACCAGGTACCAGATCCACACGGGACTTCAGCACTCCATCATCCGCCCCCGGCAGCCCAACTGCCTGCCCTTGGACCAGGTGACACTGCCCCAGAAGCTGCAGGAGGCAGGTTACTCCACCCACATGGTGGGGAAGTGGCACCTGGGCTTCTACCGGAAGGAGTGCCTGCCCACTCGCCGCGGCTTCGACACCTTCCTGGGCTCGCTCACGGGCAACGTGGACTACTACACCTATGACAACTGCGACGGCCCTGGGGTGTGTGGCTTCGACCTGCACGAGGGTGAGAATGTGGCCTGGGGGCTCAGTGGCCAGTATTCCACCATGCTCTATGCCCAGCGTGTCAGCCACATCCTTGCCAGCCACAGCCCCCGGCAGCCCCTCTTCCTCTACGTGGCCTTCCAGGCAGTGCACACGCCCCTGCAGTCCCCTCGGGAGTACCTGTACCGCTACCGCACCATGGGCAACGTGGCCCGGCGGAAGTATGCCGCCATGGTGACCTGCATGGACGAGGCCGTGCGGAACATCACCTGGGCCCTAAAGCGCTATGGTTTCTACAACAACAGTGTCATCATCTTCTCCAGCGACAATGGCGGCCAGACCTTCTCGGGGGGCAGCAACTGGCCGCTGCGGGGACGGAAGGGCACGTACTGGGAAGGCGGCGTGCGGGGCCTGGGCTTCGTCCACAGCCCTCTGCTCAGGCGAAAGCGACGGACCAGCCGGGCCCTGGTGCACATCACTGACTGGTACCCGACCCTGGTGGGTCTGGCCGGTGGCACTGTCTCTGCGGCCGATGGGCTAGATGGCTATGACGTGTGGCCAGCCATCAGCGAGGGCCGGGCCTCGCCACGCACGGAGATCCTGCACAACATCGACCCGCTCTACAACCACGCCCGGCACGGCTCCCTGGAGGGCGGCTTCGGCATCTGGAACACTGCTGTGCAGGCCGCCATCCGGGTGGGCGAGTGGAAGCTGCTGACCGGAGACCCGGGCTATGGCGACTGGATCCCACCGCAGACGCTGGCCGCCTTCCCAGGCAGCTGGTGGAACCTGGAGCGGATGGCCAGTGCCCGCCAGGCTGTGTGGCTCTTCAACATCAGTGCTGACCCCTACGAACGGGAGGACCTCGCGGGCCAGCGGCCAGACGTGGTCCGCGCCCTGCTGGCCCGCCTGGTGGACTATAACCGCACGGCCATCCCTGTGCGCTACCCGGCTGAGAATCCCCGGGCCCACCCTGACTTTAATGGGGGTGCGTGGGGGCCTTGGGCCAGCGATGAGGAAGAAGAGGAGGAGGAGGAGGAAGCCAGGTCTCGAAACCTCTCCCGGGGGCGCCGCAAGAAAAAATGCAAGATTTGCAAGCTGCGATCCTTTTTCCGTAAACTCAACACCAGACTGATGTCCCACCGGATCTGATGTGGGTGGGGGGAGGGGAAAAGGACCTCTGTCCTCCTAAATGTCTTCCTCCACTCAAGGCTGGTCCTGTTCCTCAACCAGGAAGGGGCCTGAGGTCACAGCCCCATCTGCAGGGAAATGTAGGGTACACAGCGCTCAGTTGGAGGGTAGGGAGTTTGGCTTGGGCATAGGGGTAGAATAAACTAGACGGCTGCCCGAGTCCCAGTCCTGCCTCTGCACTCACTTACTCTGTGACCTCGGGTGACCTGCACCAGCTCTCCGGGCCTCACTTTCCTCATCTGTGAAACGAACTCTGATGATGTTGTGGCTCGGTGGTGTGGACCTGGTGCTGGTGCCGTGGTGCAGTTCCTGGGACCTCACCACCACCCGGCTCATTCAAGATCTCATCTTCAAACCCTGTCCTCTGCGGTACTGCTTGGGCGAAGGGCCACATGGAGGCAAGTCCAGGCCTGGACCCCCGCCGAGGCATGACAATCTGGCTACTCTCTGAAGAGATCCCTGACTGCTGGGTGCAAGTGCAGGGGTCCAGGGAGGTGACCCTCCTGGTTCCTCACATGGCCTGGGGCCGGACTGTTGAGTGGGGGGCGGGGGGGGGGGAAGAGTGGGGATGGCTGTGGTAGAGAGTTCTCCTTCCTGTCCCCAGCACCCAGAGGAATTGGTCCAGCTGTTAGCTGCTGCAGGACCAACCATCAGGACATCTGGGTTCTGCTTTGACCTTGGGCCCTGTCCTTTCCCTCTGGCCTCCGATTTCCCCACTTGCAAATGGGATGCTATCTCTGGCTCTGCCTACCTCACAGGGCCATAGAGGACTGGCCCGGCTAGTGGTTGTGGAGGAGCCCGTGAACTTGATTAAAATGCAGTAACACAGAAGCAAGGGCTGTAGTGCTGTTTGTGAGCACAGGTATGTGTGTGCACATGCATCCAGGTGTGAGCTGCAAGTGAATGGGAGAGGAGGTAGGCAGCTGGCCTGGAGGTGGAACGTGTCGGTTCTGGTCACATCCTGGCACAAATCCGCTGTGTAACCTCAGGTAGATCCCAGACCCTCTCTGGGCCTCAGTGCCTCCTGTGTATAGCGGATGATCTAAGAGCCCTTCCTACCTGGCTGTTCAGGGTTTCCCTGTGTGTGTGTGTGTGTGTGTGTGTGTGTGTGTGTGTGTGTATGTGTTTGTGTGTTGGGGGACATGGGCTGAGTGGTAGGAGGAGGGGCATGGGGTTTCAGAGCCTCCTTGCTGCACAGCGTGCCTCATCCGCACACTGCGTTCTGCAGATCTCCCTTCAGGTTCCAGTCGGCACAGCGTGTGTAGGCGAGAGCCCTGCTGTGAATTTTGAAAATAGTTATTTTTGTCTCTGGCAAAGGAGGCCTGTTAGGACTCGTCAGCTTGCGCATGGGGTGGGGTGCAGTGGGTGCGGTGCCGAGGAGGGGGTTTGGGTTTTAAGAGCTGCATCCTCACTGTAGAGGTGGCTCAACCCGGGAGTGAAGGTCTGTCCTGGGGCTGCAGGGCAGAGGCGACCATTCATGTCTTGGGTTCCTTACTCCCAACCCTGGCCCCCCCAACTGAAATCTTCCCCTTTTCCCAGGGTGTTGGTGCCAGGGCCATGGTGGACAGGGACCAGGAGTGGCTGAGGCCTCTGATTCCAGCCAGCCCCAGCTTCTGCCTGCTCAGGAGGGAGATTTGGAAGAAGTCACCCATTGGGATGGTGTCCCAGGCCCAATGTACCCCAAGGAGGGTTGTCCACCGTCTGGCCATTACCCAGAATACCCCTGCTCTGTTGGAGGCTTGTCCCAGCGGTGTGGGCTGGGCCTTTCCAAAGTGACGTGGAGCTGGCTCCCCCGTAGCTCTAGGCTTGTGCCAGTTGAGTGATAGGCTTGCCCATGCCTGCTGAGCTGGCTCTGCCCGAAATGGCCCAGCCTCCATCTCCAGCCCCGCTTCCCTGCACATGTGCGGAGCCAAAAGAAGTCATCTCTGCTCTTTCCTGCACACCAAGGCCCACCCTTCAGTCAACCTGGCCCCAAACAGAGAGCCCAGGTGGGGTTGGGCTGGGGCTGGCTCCATTCCTGATTCCTGAGAAGGAGGCTCGGTCTAGTCTCCAGCTCCGCCGAGAGCTCACCTGGCTGAGTCCTATCTAACGCAGAGCCCAGAACCAGCCCAGAAGCCCGCCTCAAGCTTTCACCTGCCATCTGGTCCACAGCCCAGCAGCCCCAAGCCTGACTCACAGGGGTGTGGCAGCTGGCCCTGACCTGAGATTGAGGGAGGGCGTGAGATGAGACATGACCAGGACTTAGGACATGTGACAAGACGCTCAGCCTGCTTGCTGTGGCTTCTCTCTTTCCAGCAATCAGCATGCTCCTTCTGGCCCCTACCATGCCTCTCATGGCCCTTGCATGAGAGGCACCTGGGTCTGCTGCACTCTGTGTCAATCCTCTGACGGGTATCAGCAGGCAGATGCTTGCACCACGGGAGGGATGGGCGGCAGGCAGACCAGAGGCACCTCTGACCTCTTGGGTCATTGATCTGGGGGAGTGGTGTCCAAGGATGTCAGACAAGCCCTGTTTCCTTCTTGGCTGAACCAAATGGCATCAGATCTGCCAGCCTGATGGGTTTGAGCTGGGGGTGACCCTATCTGAGCTGCGCCACTCTTATAGAATCCTGAACAGCAATGGCCAGTCTGCTAGAAGCCAGGAGAGAGCCCCAGACCCGGCTGGAGGGGCTTGAGCCCCCCACCCCCGGGCCTTGGCACCATTCCCTCCTCTCAGTGCCTATTGGCTACCTTGAGACCTGGGCAAGCAGCCCTGCAGTCAGAAAGGGGAAAGGCAGAGCAGGCTAAGAGAAGGAGCTGGGAGCCAGGGGTTCAGATTGTGGCCCTGGCCCTGCCCCTGACTTGTGTGACTGCGAGAGGGCAGCTTCCTTTCTCTGTGCCTCGGCCACCAATCTGTGGGAGGCACGGGCTCCCTCAGGACCCTTCCAACCCTAGTGGAGGCCGAAGAGCTCAGGGCAGGGTGCTGAAGCCACACAAACCCTAAATGGGTAAATCACATCTCATCTCTGCACAACGGACAATGACTGTGCCTGTCTCGTGGGCATTCATTGTGAGGTACAAATAGTGCAATATGTCAAGTGCTTAGCGCAGGGCCTGGCTCTAAAGTGGAAAAACTATTTTTCATATCCTTGGAGTCTGTGAAGGAACATCTTGTCCCCATATTTCTCAGGAGGAAGTGAAGGCCTCAGTGGGGAAAAGATGTGCCACGAGTACCCACAGCCAACAGGAGGACTTGAACTTGGGTCATCCAACTGCAGGTCGTGCTGTGCAGACATCGGCCCAGCAGCTGCTGTCCTCTGTCCTGTGGCTCCCTGCTCCCTCTCCCCCTGCAGGGATGCCTCCTGGGGGGAACATCTCAGAGGATAGTGCTGTTGCCTGACCCCCCACTTCTCTCCCTGCCGAGTCAAGCCTGGCCTTACCACAACGAATTCACCACACCCCCCTCTGCCTGGACCCTCTGCAGGAGCATTTCTCACTTGGCCCACTTTCCACCGATTCTGCCCCTTACGCTCACTGCCCTTAGTGGGACAGGCCTCGTGGGGACCCTTTGGCTGGCACGTTTCCCGGGGTGCCTGTCCAGAACCTGCAGGACCCTGAGGCACTTAGGCATGTGCACATGAGCACCTGAGAGGGCTGTGGAAGGTGCACTTAGAGTCAGCTGCCATGGTGCTACTGGGACTCCCATCTTCCCCACCCCCCCATCCTTACCACGGCCCAGGAATTTGGCCCTGCTCCCCAGTTGTCCCTCCCCATGTACAAGGCGTACAGCCTGTATTCCTATCCTAGCATGCCAGAGCTGTGCTCAGTGCCCGGGAGGGCTCCCACCGCTGGCCATCAGCCCGCAGCATGCAGTCCTGCTCCTGTGTACCGCACACATGTTGCGGATGGGGGCACACGTGCCGGCTCACATGCCTGCCTTGGCCCTGGGGAGTGGAGAGTCTGGTAGGAACAGTCTCCCCTGATGCAATCATCAACTCATTCTCTCAGCGCCACGGAGGCAGGGCCGGCCCCTTGCCCCACAACTACTGGGCACAGCTGGCAGCCTTTCTGGCACATGGTAGGCAGTGAATTAGCGGTGCCTCTTTAGTAGGGTGGCAGTTACATTCTGGATGGGGGTGATCGTCCAAGGCAGTGTTCACAGGCTTGTGCTAGGTTCTCAAAGATTCAGAGATGTGTGTGTGTGTGTGTGTGTGTGTGTGTGTGTGAGAGAGAGAGAGAGAGAGAGAGAGAAAGAATTGCCAAGGAGACCTTTTTAGCTTCTTCTCCTTCTCCCCCACCTCCTCTCCAGCCATCTCTCTCCCATCAGTATCCTACAGTATGGGTTCTGTCCATCCCCCAGGATCCTGTGCCCCGGGTCCAGCCAGCACTGGGATGGAGAGAAGAGTGATGGAGACTGACAGAAGGAAAGGAAGGCAGCGAAAAGAAGGGAAGTGAAGAGGAATGGGAGGGGAGATAGGTAGCACTGAGGAAGAAGCACTGAGGGAAGAAAATGGGGGAGAAGCAAGAAAGAAAAAAGGGGAGCTGAAAAGAGAAATGGAAGTGGAAGAACAGATGGATATGGTGATGGTGGTGATGGTGGTGATGGGCTGGAGTGGGGCTGGATTGACCCTGAAGCCATCTCCATGGTCCCTGCAGAGTCAGGGTGAAAGCTGGTCATCTACGCCTTCATCCCTCATGTCCTCTGAGTCACTGCAGGCTCTTCCTGGGAGGACCCTGCGACCTGCCCCGCGGGCTCTGCTCTCTTCTCACATGCTCCATTTCCTGGGGGAAGGTGAGGAGGAGGCACAGGGTGGTCAGACCATTAGATTCCCATGAATATAGCCTCAGGCCTGTGAGCCCTCTCCCTCTAGCTCCAGTCCTTCGTTCTACCGGAACTGCTGCAAACCAGGCCGGGACAAGGTGATGTTCAACTCATGAGCTCTACTCCATGGGGCCCCAGAGAATGACACCCCAAAGTGCTGGGCCTCGAAGATGGTGGAGCTTCCATGATGTGGAGAGAGCAGTGCGTCGGGAAGTCTTCGGAGTCCCCCAATAATAACAGTCCCAATCTATTGAGCACTTACAGTGTCAGCCGCTGGGCTCATCTCATTTCAGCCGTAGACTAGCCCTGGAGGTAGGGAACATGTTTAACTCTGCAGACGCAGAAACTGAGGCACCGAGAAGTTAGGATGCCTAACCAAAAGCACACAGCCCGTAGGGTGTGGAGTCGCTCTAACCACTGCACACTTTTCTCCCCGGGACAATACCTGGGGTGTCCTCCGGGGCCACGAAGGGCTGTCCCAGCATTTTCCTGTGTGGAGGCGATCCCTCCTGGGAACTGGTTCCAAGGTCGGGCAGGGAGAGAGGGGCGGCCCTTCCCCCACGCCCTCATTTACATATCTCGCCTCAGCAGGTGTTCTGCGCCCCGCCCGCTGCCCACCGGCTGAGCTCCCAGCGCGCCGGCTTCTCTTCTTTGCCTCTGAATTGCAACGTTGGCGGCAGAAGCGGGAAGCATATTGTGCCCAGAAACAAAACGGAGTGGCTTTTCCTTTTTCTGAAGGAGGTAATGGTACAATTAGTGGCTAAGCCACCACCCCGCCCCCCTCGCCTGCTTCTCCGCCTTCCCCTCTGCCTCCCTCCTATTTCTCTTCTGGGAAGAAGTGGCTGCATCATTCCCACCCTGGACTTCCAGGAATAGGGGTAGAATTTGGAAGATGGGGTACCTGATGTCTCCAGGGACCCCTGGACCTAGTAGGAATGTGAGTTGGAGACCTGCTGGGGTTGGGGATTACCAACAAGCAGACAACCATGTCCAGCAAATGAGGTGACCAGTAAGGCAATTTAGAGGTTCTCAGGGGGAGGGCTAGAAACCCAGAGGATTTGGATCTCACTCTCCAACCTGTGCCCATTATGGGCAAATGCTGGTGTGAGGCCTCAGCCTGCTGGGCTGTAAAATGGCTTGAATGGAGGCAAAGGGTATGAAGGATCTGAGATTCTAAGTGCAAGCTGGAGGGATGCAGGCGGTCATGGTCCTGCTTTAGACCTTCCTTTTCTCTTCTAGAAATGAGGAAGAGGCCCCCGCAGCCATTAGCCCGCTCCATCTTCCCAGCCTTCCTCCGAGGAGCAGCTCCGTTCTGTTTCTGCAGAAAAGGAGCTGAAGGCTCAGCCGGGGAGCATTGACTTTCCAAGGGTCACACAGCCCACCAACGTCAGAGCTCAACGTGAACTCAGATCCTTAGACTCAGGTCTTCTTCCTTCTTAAACCCCCAGGCGTTGAGGTGAGATTTTCGGGCCACAGATATGGCTCCTGCCCTGAAGAGTTGAAGTTTGCAGGGAAAGGACCCACAGGATTTGGGAATGAGGGCTTCAGGGCAGGTCTGTGGCCGCTTCTCTCCATGCCAGGCCGTGCTCCCCTCCCCACTGCCTCCTCCACCTCTTTCACCTTGACGTGAAGCGCCAGCAGAAACTGGGACACGAGCCCCAGGAGACCAGCTCTCCATGGTCCTCGGGGGCATGGGCTGGGGGAGAGGTTATGGAAGAGCCTCAGGAGGGACAACTGTTACAGCTGTGAAAGGGGATTTCTTCCCCCAGCCAGAGCACCAGTGTGATGGGCAAAGTGGCAAAGAGCAGAGATAAGAAAAAATAAGAAAAAAGGGCAGAAGAAAAAAAATACAGAGTGGAGCAGAGAGACAGTTATAGAGATTAGAGAGAGAGAGGGGGAGAGAGAAGAGAGAGAGAGAAATCCCAACGAATTAGCCATCGTTTCCCTATAAACCTTAGAACCCCGCTGTTGCCAGGACAACGGGGCAATACCTGTCTCTCCAGAGGAGCTGAAGTTGCCAGGGTAACTGCATCCTGTCTTTCCTGGGGACCATCCTGGAATGTGGCACCCACCATTACCATGGCAACTGCCTTTTTGCCCCATTTAATCCCATCTGAGGGCCCCACAGTTGGAGGTGGGGGAGGTGGGAAGAGAGCAGATCACTTGTGGATGAAGTTTGTTCTCCTCCCCCTCCGGCAGTCCCCCCCCCCGTCGGCCCCGCCCCCCCTCCTACGGGGTGCTTTGTCCACATGCCCCCAGCCCACACATGCCTGCAGTATTGTGTACAGGTCAGGCCAGGGCGTCCCGGAGCAGGTTTCGCAGTGGAAGGCAGGCAGGTGTTGGGGAGGCAGTTACCGGGGCAACGGGAACAGGGCGTTTCCGAGTTGGTTGCCATGGGGACCTGGATGCTGACGAAGGCTCGCGAGGCTGTGAGCAGCCACAGTGCCCTGCTCAGAAGCTGGGGGCTCCTCAGTTAAGCCGGTTCTAGGTTCTTAGTCGGCAGCACGGGCAGGCGAGAGGCTTCTGGTTCCGGGAGCAGAACAGCAGTGCCCCAGCTCTGGTCCTCCAGCCCCGAGCCTCGCCTGCCCGCCCGGCACCAGGATGGCCACCATCACCTGCACCCGCTTCACGGAAGAGTACCAGCTCTTCGAGGAACTGGGAAAGTGAGTTACACCTCAGAGAGTCCCGGAGGGCCCAGGGGCGCTGTGCCATGGGCGGGGGTGTGCACCTGCGGTGTTTCCCGTGCTCACAGAGGGAGGGAGGCTGGATGTGTTTGGGGGCACTTGCATGTGCAGAGTGTCCAGAACTGACACAGGCACGTTTGTGGGCACACAGATGTGCCCAAACCAGCTGGGCGAGTGTATGTACAGAGGTGAAGGGTTGATGATGCAGGCCAGTGAGTGCACACACACGTATGTGCACACACACATCCCATGACCTGGGTGCACACGGATTCTTAGAAACTCAGGGTTAAAAAGGGATTTTCCTGTCAGCTGAGTCCAAGGCTGGAATTCCCTGTGAGTTTCTCTTGAGGTGGCCAACGGGCATCCATTTGGGTACCTCTGGTGACAGAGAGTTCAGCACCTGCCGGGTAGTCCTTCTGACTTCAGACAGCTCCCACGGCTGCAGAACAGCCAACTGTTCCCTGGAAGCACCCCCTTCCCCCACTCTCCCCTCCCAGCTCCGTTAGGAGCAAGGGCATCGGCACAGCAGGGGTTAATGACTGAGCGAAGGGTGAGGCTCTCTGGGTGTGGGGAGGAGGGGAAGGGCAGTCAGGCAAGTTGGCAGGGGGGCACTGCAGTTGCCGGGGCTAGTGGGCTGAGGCGCCCCAGCGCTGGTCCTTGGCAAAGTTGTCCAGTCCCAGAGCTCATTTTCTGCCTCTGATGCCTGGTGTGGAGAGAAGGGTAGGAAGATGGGGGACAGAAGAGCCCCTTGGGGTTAGCCCTAGGTTATGGAGTGTTAGGGAAGCATTCCTGGATGCCTCCCTCCCCCCGCATAGAATTTATGGAAGATGCAGGAATGGATCCAGGGTAAGGGTACAATTTGGAGACAGTTTGCCCTTTGGGCAAAACAGCTCCAATGCCCTGGGGGTAGCGGCAGGAGCGCAGGGAGAGGGGCTCTGTAAGCAGGGCTGGGCTGCTGTGAGGTCTGGAAGTGCACACACAAGTGTTCATTCGGATGTGTGTCGTTTAAGGACTGACTCTGGCGTACACTCTGTGCACCGAAAGGGTGTGTGAGTGTTCAAGTGTGTGCACCAGGAGGAGGGCTGGTGTGTGAAGCCTGAAAATGCAAGTGTGCCTTGCAAGTGTAGATGTGTGCAAGTGGCACAAAGAATGCTGTTGTCCGGTTTGCACGGGAGTGAAGGTGTGAGCATGCGTCACATGTATGGCAAGTCTGCTGGGTGCCCATCAGCAGGCAAATGTGTGTGAGGTCTGGGCATGTGCAAACATATGTTTGTGTAAGGATGCACATCTGAGACGTAGGCACAGCGGTGTCCCTATGAGGTCTGGACATGCATTTCCATGTGAGGACCTGGGAACATGCACACAGGAAGGTTTATGTGTGTGCGTGTGCGACCTGAGCCCACAGGCTAGGGTGGGAGTGTGGGTGTTTTGAGTTCTTGCTGGTTGTCTGCATATGTGTAGGAGGTGGGCCTGTGGCTGTGTACAAGTAGGCTGCCTGCACACACACATTTGCACACTGGGCAAGCCTGACACCTACAGGCACACGCCAGTTCCTTCGTGCAGACACCCCTGTGCAGACGTGTGCTCACGCTTGTCTGCAGACTGCCTGTCTTTCTGAGTGTGTTTTTGTGCGGGGGGAGGCAGCAGGAACAACACGTTTAGGGCTGCCCCGGAGGACTGAGGCTGTCTGCCAGACTTGCGTGGGGACCCCCTTCTCATCTGGTTCCCAGTGCCCTGGAAGCCGGGATTCCCTGGTTAGCTGGGAGCTGCCTTCCAGGAGGCGCTGGGAGGACTGCGTCACAGAGGCAGTGAAATGGAGTTAAGATGTGACTCAGGTGCTCAACATGACAGCAAAAGTGATGTTTTCCCCCCCGAGGAGATGAGACCATGAAGACTGGGTGCTGTGGGGGCGACTTGGCAGAGAGCCTTCTCAGCCCCGCTGCCTGCCAAGGTGCTGGGAGGGACCCGGGCCACGGCAGCACTTCAGGGGACAGGGAGCCCTGGAGTGTCCACGGCAGGAGCGCTGAGGGTGGCAGGTGTGGCCAGGCCCTGTCTAATCAATTTCAGACCTCTTCCTTCCAGAATCATCGGTGCTCCTCACCTTTTCTAGGTCACATATTCCTCCAGGAATCTGACGAAAGGCTAAGTCTACATTCCTCAGGAAAATGCGCCAAACTAAGACATGTTGCATGCCACGTCAGGAGCTTGCAGCACCTCAGGAAGGCCGTGGCTGGGCCTCAGGTGAAGGATTAGAAACAAGGGGATAAGGACCCGAACCTCAGATGCTTGGCTTAAAAAGGTCAGGGTGCCAGGGGAGAAGGGTCTTTTGCTCTGCATGACAGCTTCAGCCCAAGAGGCCAGGAGGGGCAGGGCCCAGCACAGGGTATAGGCTCTGGACCTCACCACCCACAGCTCCGTGACGTTGGGCAAGCTGTGGCACTTCTTTCCCCTCCGCCCCCCACCTATTATCTGGAGATTAAAAAGGGCTGTGAGTGAGATGAGATGGTGCGTGTAAAGACGTAGTGACAATCCAGGCACACAGGGGGCTTCCCAGACAGCATTGCTTCTGGGGACTGAAGCACCAAAGATGCGTGAGGGCCCATCCTTCATGGTGACTGACTGAAGGTCCCTGCCAGTCAGGACACTGTAGTCATGACTCAAAGCTGAGCCCCTGCTCCAGGAGCCCACTTCAGGGCCCTGGCAGGGGGACTGGCAGAGACAGCTGGGGGCGGGGGGGGGGCCCGACAAGGGGTCAGGGGAGCCTTTAGACCTCCTTGGGCAGGGCCCCCGGCTGCCCAGCTGGAGAGGAGGGCACTCGCCTCTTGAGGGCTTCCTGGTGTCCTGCCTGATGCGGTCTGGCTCGTGACCACAGGTCTTCCTTCCAGGAGCCCAGGGGCAGGGCTGGCTGTGGATGGAACAGAAGCTGCCCCCGTCCCTCCTGGTGGGCAGCCAGCTGGGGGTGTGGGCTGGAGTCAGTGCCCTCCCTGGGCAGGGGCTTCGAAGGGCCTCTCAGTGCCACCGGAGGCAGGTCCCACTGCAGCGTGTGAGTCAGATAAGCTAGGAATGGATTCCAGGTCACGAAGAGGGGTGAGGTGGGGCTGGCTCTTGGACCCAGAGCCTCGCTCACTCTCCTCTCCCTTGACCCCAATCCTCCTTCCTCCCAGGGAATGAGGGAAGGGAAAGCCGGACCTCAGGAGCACAGAAGCTTGCTGGGAGGCAGGCTGCAGCGACTCCAGCTCAGGGTCAGGTGGGCCTGGGCAGCTGGGCCATAGCTCCCGGCAGACCTACGAGGCATTCTCTGTTCTCCAAAGATTGGCATCAGGGCAAGGGGTTAGTTTCCAGGAGGTGGAGATGGGGGTGCCTCCTCCAGCCTCTGACAGTCTCTGGCCTTTGGACCCACGGCCAGGGGAGGTTAGGGAGGCCGAGAATTGCCCTGCAGCCTGTGTAATCACCAGGCAGTGCCGAAAGGGCCTCTGAAGGAGACAGTGCTTGAGAGAAAGAGAGGGAGGGAGGCTGGAGAGCGGGTGCAACCCACTCTTTTCTCTCTAGACACAGAGATCTGAAATTGTCTCAAGGGCATGTTGGGTGGGGGAGGGTTCCGAGAGCCAGAGGGAGAGCAGAGAGCTGGTTCTGGAACCACTGCGCCCTCTGCTTTGTATTGTGAACCGGACGTGGGCTGGGCTGATCCGGGGTCCACACTGGAGCCCAGAGGCAGCCTCCTGGGTGCTGTGGGGGCAACTTGGGTGTCCAGGGTCCTGGGTTCCCCTCTGGGGACCCACACTCTAATGTCTGCACCCTGTGTCCTTCCCGAGCTGTTAGGAGGGTCAATGATGTAACACCGGAGAGAGAGGGCACCTGGGCATGGATGCGCCACCCAAAGCTGGGGGTGTGCTTTCATTTTGCTCCCAATAACCTATTACATTCACAGCACTTGGGGGCCGGTGAGGCTCTGCACCACCGACGGGCTCATCCGGGCGGGAGGCAGGGGGCTTATGGATCCATCTCACAGATGAGCAGCCGGGATGACTGGCTCGGGGACTGGGGACAGGGCTTCGACTTGCATGTAGGTCTCCAGCACCTGCATAGGGGGGAAGGTTGATGAGAGGGCCCCCTCCTGGCGCTGTGTCTGGGGAACACTCCTAGGAAGAGGGGTGGTGGCCGGGTGGGTGAGGGGACTCTGAGCTGCGGCTTGTTTTCCAAGCAGGGTTCTGCTTCTCATTTACTGGGCCACCCTGGGTGGGTCCCTTGTCCTCGGTGTCCCTCAACTTTGCCATCTGTATAATGGGACCGAAATAACTTTGCAGATGCTAAAACGCCCCCCTTGGCGTTGCTGTCCGCTTTAGGCTCCCTCTGTGGGAGGCACACACAGGAGATTTCAGACTCTCAGCGCCTCGGGACTGAAAGGACCAGAGCACAGATGGCGAAGTCAATACCCACAGAGAAGTGGTGGCAAAGCCAGGGAGGGGCCCGATGATGTGCAGGGGCCAGAGGCCCAGAATTGGAAGCTGGGGAGCAGGTCCTCAGGAGGGGGTGGCAGGGACAGGGGAGGTTACCGCTTTTCTCCCTCCCCCCACCCCCCTGCAAGCCATCAGAGCGGCAGGCGCGCACATGTTCTGGTGCATGCGGCAGCCCTCCGCCCCCACGCAACCGCCCCCACACAGGCTGAGACACACTGACACTCTGCCGAGCCGCCCGCCCGCCCGCCTCCCTGCACAGGCACACAGTGACGCTCTGCCAGCACCCCTGCAGGCTGGGCCCCGGCTCCCTCAGCGGGGTGAGGGCAGAGCCCTGGGATGCAACACCGGCATCCTTTCACACACACACGCGCCACACACATACATATGCCTGAGGGCACACACACACTGGCTCCAACTGGGCTTTAAGTACAAGTTTACCTCCCAATGCAGAGAGAGCAAGGTGATATTTGGCCAGGCTACTGGGCTCTCTCTCTCTCTCTTTCTCCTCTCTGTCTCTATATCTCTATCTCCCCTTCCCTCTCTCCTTTTCTCTGTGTCTCTCTGTTCTCGGCCTCTTCTATCCCTTTTCTTTCTCTCTCCTGCCCTGTCCTTGTGCGGGTCTCTTGGCCACAGTTCACCTTTCCTGTGTGAAGCTGCCCATGCCATGTTCTCCATGGAGCTTCTCTGTGGCACAGGAGGAGACCCCCTATCCCAGGCCAGCCTGGGGCAGCCCCCTGAGCATGTGGAAACTGGCCGAAGCACAGCCCAGGCTCTCTGGGTGCTGGTGGGGTGTGGCTGCCCCCCAAGACGTCAGGTGGGGCTGTAAGGCCAGTGGGATTTTCGGTGCTGGAGAGGGTTGAAGGCCTTGGTGTCTCGGGGACCGTGTGAAAGGAGAGCGTCTATGACTCTGGCATCTATTCAACAAGTGTTTCCTGAGCCCATACTCTCTGGTCCCAGCGGCGCCACATGCAAGTCTTGCAATTTAATTGGAAGCTGACATTAATTAAATCACCCCAGAAATTATTTAAATGCACCCAGACCAGGACTATGAGCACAGACATGGAGCTCTGAGCTACAGAGACCCCAACTAGCTGGGGTAAGGAAGGTATCAGGGAAGGCTCCCTGGAGGAGGTGACATGGGGAAGCTTAGGCTGAAGAAGAGTTCATCAGAGGGCAGAGGTGGAAGCCTGTTCCTCAGAGGGGGAACAGCACAGGCAAAGGCTCTGAGGTGTGGATTTTGATGGAACATGTCAGTCCTCGTCTTAGACCTGCTCAGCCTGCCTCTACCTTTTGGATTCCTGGAGCCTTAGAAGGAAGATTAAAAACCTGTCGATTGTCTAGAAGACAGAGCCAGGCAGGGTGTTGAAGGTCTGGAAGCCACATCAAGTGAGAGAGGGCTAAGGAGCTGGGGGGCTTGAGCAGGAAGAAGGGACCCCTGAGGTGGGGGATGTCTTCTCCCCTCATCTCTGCAGGGATGTCCTGGGGCCCTAGGGCAGAGAGCAGACCGCTCTGTGTGGCCCCGGAAGGCAGAGCAGGACCACATGTGTGAGGCCCAGAGAGGGACAGAGACTTGCCTGAGGTCACACAAACCAGTGACACAGGAGACGTGGGCACATTATTTGCCTTTTTCCAGTCTGGTGTTCGGCCCCGGGAGAGCCTCTCTCTGAGCCTCTGGGAGTCTTTGGGGGCACAGGTGGCCGGAGCCAGCCCGGAGGCCATCTGAGAGGCTGGGGAGTAAGCAGCCCCTCAGCACCCCCCTGCTTTGCCTGCTCTGGTCCAGTCTGCAAGTTCTGTGGATATTTCTTTCAGGTCCCTTTCTGTCACCCATTCAAGAAAACCCAGGCACAGCCCAAACAAGGAACTTGTGTTGGGCCAATGTTCCCTGCAGCAAACAGAATCTTCCGGTCCCCGGGCCTTCTGTGTCCCCCACAAGACTTCTGCTGGGTTGGCGTGGGGCAGGCCCGGGGGTGCGGGACGGCTCCAACACACAATGTCCCTGCGGCATCCTCTGGAGCCTGCGAGTGGGCGGCTGCAGCCGGGCTGGGAGGAGGGATGCGCGGTTGCTGTAATACGGCCTAGGATTTTTCTGGCTGCAAAATGCTGTCATTTGTGGAGTTCTGGGCAGAGCTGCTGTGATGAGCTGGGGATAGGAAGGGAGAGAAAACCAAGCAGAGGGGATCCTGAGCCCCCAGCCCCTATCTCCTCTGCTCTGTTGGCCTTTCGGGGGCTTGCATAGCTATGTTTTGTTTGTTATAAAGAAAGGACACGGTTGCTTAAAAAAGAAATAAAGAAAAAGAGAGAGGGGAGCTTCAAAATGATCAACAGGTGATTTCCCACAGGAGTAAAGTGAGGCCCACAAAGGTGAAGGGATTTGCTAAAAACAATAGAGGTTGATGCTGTGGGAACAGGGTAATCCTTTTGTCTCAGAGCAGATCTGACACCGGTTTTTGAATTGTTTTGGGCATGTGGGAGCCCTCACAGAATCTCCCGTGAGCCACGGCCACGCTCCCCAGAAAAACGCACCTCCCTGTCACTCACACAGAATGTTGTAAATTACTTCCCACAGGTCCCCCTACTCTAAAGCCTTCCTGTGGACCCCCAAGTGAGGGGCCCTTCTGATCTGAGAGTATGGGTATTGGAAAGAGCCCTGGAAGATGAAGCAGGAATATTGGGTTCAAGGTCTTGGCCTCAGTTTCTCCATCTGTGGAGTGGGGAGACGGCAGACCTCTATGGAGAGATGTGACAAGGCATCCAAGCGTCTGATGCAGCCACATGAGGCCCACGCTGGCCCCTTGTGGAGCTGCCCCAGGGCCTACCCCAGCTCTGTCCTTTCCGCAGACGTTTAACCCTGTCTGCTCTGGGCTCCACGTGCCCAGGCCTTGCTCTGTGCTGAGTGATCAGATCCGCTGACATGGGCCGTGCGTTACTGGCCACCAAGAGGTCTTGGATGCGAATCCGCATCTTCAGAAACCACCCTCATCTCAGAGAGGCAGAATGCTCAGGTGCCTTCACTGACAGGGGGAGGCCTTGGGGGAGAAGACTGGACTTTGGTTGTTGGTGCCTGTCACCAACATCCAGACAAGATGGGGTAGCTGGGAATCTGGGGCTAGAGTTCTGGAGAGAGGGGTGCTAACTAGAAGCAACTTTCCATCTTGAATGATGGCCAATGGCTTCCACCATTTTTTTTTGGCGGGGAGGTAGGGGGGAGGAGGACTTACCGAATCCTTTGTGAACCTGACGAAAAATAGGCATCCTCTGCTCAGAACAATGCACAGACACAGAATAATTTTATTAAAATTGCATGTGTGCTCACGAATGCCCAGAGCCTCCCCAGAGATCCTAGCTAATGGCCTGGGTAGATGGGATGAAGGGGAAATGGAAAGAGAAGGATGGAGAGAGAATGGGGAACAGCGGTGTTGGGAGGAAAAGGACGGAGCAAATACAATGCCAGTGGGGGGAGGGGGGGTGCCAGGGAGATGCCGTGACCCAGAAACCAAAAGTAGAAGGCGGGGGGGTGGGTGCCCTGGAAGCTGGGTGGTCAATGGGGCCAAATGTTGCCTGATATGGGCAGGCAGGCTGATCAGCAGCAGTGGGGCCGAGGCTGGGGGGATGGGGGGTTCTGGGTGGGCGGGCCTGGCACAGCTTTCCTCCCAGGGAGCCCGGGGGTGGGAGCCAGATTGTGGTGGGTTCACGGAGTGTGGGAGGTGGGAAGAGGAGGCGGCGGATGTCGGACACTTGTTCTGGAAGTTTGGCAGCAAGGGAGGGAGGACGGAAGTGGCCCCGCCGAGAGAAAGGTTCTTGGTTTTAAATTTATTTGTTTTTAAATACCGGGGGCAGCGTGGTTGCTTATTTTTCCAGAATGAGGGATCCCTGGGTGTGTTGGAGGCAGCAGCCAGTGAAAACCCTGAAGTGAAGACCCTAAAGACGGTCATGATCCCTGGCAACCAGACGCCCAGCGTGGAGTACAGCGGGGGGACAGGGGCTGGTAACGGTGCAGCCTCCACAGGCCCATGGACAGGGTCCCTGTCTGCGGAGACCCGAAGGCTCTGAGTACTCGAAGGTCGGGGGGAAGGTCGGGCGCGCCTCTGGAGCAGCGGTTCGCAACCTTCCTGATGCCGCCACCCTTTCATACAGCTCCTCATGTGGTGGTGCCCCCCGACCATACAATTATTTTTCTCGCTACTTCGTAATGTCATTTTGCCTCTGTTAATGAACTGTAATGTGAAATTATTTTTGTTGCTACTTCATAACTGTCATTTTGCTACTGTAAATAAATCGTCATGTAAATATCTGACGGCCTGAGGCTCTACAGCAGCGGTTCTCAGCCTGTGGGTCACAGCAGGGTCACCCAAGACCATCGGAAGACACAGGTATTTTTACATGACGATTCATCACAGCAGCAAAGTGATAGTTATGAAGTAGCAACGAAAATGATTTTATGGTTGGGGGTCACCCCAACATGAGGAGCTGGATGAAAGGGGTCGCGGCCTCAGAAAGGTTGAGAAGCACTGCGCTAGAGGGTGTTGGCAGTGACCAGTCTTGGGCAGCAGGCATTTCTTCCCATCCCCACAGAGTAGAGGCTCCCACAAATGGCTCCGAAAGAAGTAGGATTGGGGCTCCTCATCTCCATCTTTCAAATAGGGAAACTGAGGCCCAGAAGGATAATGGAGCTGGTAACTGAGCTGGGTGAGGACCCAGGTCTTTCCAGCGCCCCATGAAATGCTCCTGGTGCTGCCCCTAATGGCCAAGTCAGCATTTGAGGGTGTTTCAGGCCAGAGAGGGTGATGAACCCCTGTGGGCTGGCAGCCAGCAGCTCCCAAGACACACGCCTGCCAGGCAGCCAGAAAGCCATTTCCCCGAGCGATTCCTGCTTTTCACAGCCCATTAGCACGCTCCCACCTTCTCAGCCATGCTGGACCCACTCTCACCGGGCGCCCGCTCCATCTGTCGGGTGGAGAGGTGGGACAGCCCAGCATGGCCTCCTGCCCCCTCACATTCATGCCCGCACACATCCCAGGGCAAGCTGCTGTGTTTGGGGGAGCCACCCCTCCTCACCTCGGCCCCCGCCTCCTCTCCTAGCTTGCTTCTTCCCTGAGCCTGGCAGGCCAGGTCCATTTTGTTTCTGATGAGGCCAGCTGTTCGCATCACCTCGAGGTAATGATGCCTATAAAAGGCGTTGTTTCCCGGGCATTTACTGTGCTCCAGGGACCGTGCTAACCCATCGCATACCGTATTGCCACGGAGCCACTGAGAAAGCTGTGCAGGGAGGGCACTGCTCTGGCCGGATGTCACAGGGCAGAAAGGGGCTCCCCCAGATTAAGGCGCCTGCTGGTAAATGGCTGAACCACAACTTGAACTCTGCTTGCTCTGGTTCTGAAGAACCTGTCATCCACACAGAATTTCACTATCCAACAGGGGATCATTCGCCACACACATATTTCAGTGAGAGAGGATGAAGCATTCAGGCCTTCAGTGCACTGGCCACATTGCAAGAGCCACAGTCACAGGAAGCTAGCGGCTGCCAATTGGACAACGCAGACTCATTTCACTGTCACCCACAGCTAGTTCTGCCGTACGGTGCCATTGTAGGATATTAAAGATGGAGAGGCCTCTGTGAGTTCGCCTCCTCCAGCCCCCAAGCCCAGGCTGCAGATGAAAAAACTGAGGCCCATGGATGCCAGCCTCTGCCCAAGACCTCCCAGCACAACAGAGGCCTGAGATTCTGACCCCCAGTGTCTCTCTGTCTCACACTCACCCCTCCCTGCCCACCTTCTGTGACCCTCTCGATAACGTGCACACACACTTCAAACGCAAAGCGTCTGTGCTTTGTCCCACCCAGAGCCGCATGGCATCATGGAACCAGGGCACCGGCAGGGCTGCCGGCACACGCCTGTGAGCAGCCACGTTTCCTTGACCCCTTTGCAATCAGGACCCTTTCCCCGGCCCTCCCAGGCCCTCCCCCACGACACCCTGCTCTCACACAGAGCCCTCACAGGCAGGCCTCGTCCCTTCCTCTTGGGAGCCCTGGTCACCCCCTCCGCCCTGCCCTCCCCACCTGGGCCTCCTCCCCTCTCCCTCTCTGTCCTGTTTCCAAGCTCCTGCCTACCCACTTGCTGGCCACCTGCTCGGCTCAGGGCCGGGGGAGGAGTGGGCTGGCTCTTCTGTCTGCCAAGGCAGCTGCCTGTGGCCACTCGCTCACGCTGGGCCAGAATGCAGAAACATGCCCTTCTGAAGCAGAAGATAAAAGAGGAGGAAGTGAGGCCAGCAGGCTCGCTGCCCCCGCTCTCATTTTTCCTGCAGGCTTCCCCCTGGCCCTCCTCTCCCTGATCCGGCACCTGGGCAGGCGGGGAGGAGCCCTCCCACTCCGGACACAGGTCTGAGGCTGCCCAGCTAGAAAGAGGGGCTCAGGGCCCTCTTCGCCCCGTTTGCAGCTTTGTGTGCCTGGAGCCGTGCCCAGAGTTTGGTCCTTCTCTCCTTTAATCTCCTCCACATAGCCAGGAGGCGCGTGCTGTGATTGTCCCCATTTTATAGGAGGAGACAGAGAGGTGCGGCACCCAGTTCAACATCACACCGTCCTGTGGGGGTGCGTCCTGATCGGACCACAGGGCTTTGTGTGCCTAGAGCTCCTGCTCTGGAGTCACATTCTCTCTCTCTCTTTTTTAAAAATATATTTTATTGATTTTTTACAGAGAGGAAGGGAGAGGGATAGAAAGTTAGAAACATAGATGAGAGAGAGACATCGATCAGCCGCCTCCTGCACGCCCCCAACAGGCGATGTGCCCACAACCGGGATACATGCCCTTGATAGGAATCGAACCTGGGACCTTTCAGTCCGCAGGCCGATGCTCTATCCACTGAGCCAAACCGGTTTCGGCAAGTCACATTCTCTTGCCGTTGGTGCAGTTGGAAGAGCATATGCAGGCGCCCTGGTTCTCTCCACCGCTTTACTAGGAATAGGCCTGCTCCTGGAGGCCTCAGTTTCCAGACCTGTTAAATGGGAGACCAGAATTCCAGCGGAGGGTCCAGGAGGAGGTTAGCAGTGGACGCGCATTGAAGGGAGGCTGCCTCCCGGGCGTGTGAGGCCGGGTGCTCTGGATCAGGAGCTCTGCACCGGTTTTGAAAAACTCCTCCCTCTGAGCATCTGCTGAAAGCCAGGCGCCTTTGTCCTAGAAAAACACAAAGGAGGCACAGGCTGTCCCCGGGGGTATAGGACCCTCACAGCCGCCCCATCCACGGCCTGGACCTGTAGTCAGAGCCTGGGATTTACTCCAAAGCTCGGGGCGGCGCTCTGAGGAGGAAGTCGGACCCTTCTCCTGTTTTATAGGCGGTGCTCGAGGACCTCAGCTCCTGGAGCAGAGCCAGGTTCATGGGGCCTCCGTGCTCACAGCCCCATGTGACGCCCACCCGTACTGATTTCTAGAACGGGGTGGGCATCGGGCAGGACTTCCCCAGAAGGTGGGCAAGACAGTGCCAAGCTGGCTGGGACGACAGGCTAGATTAAAATAGATTCCCTGGGCCCCTCTCAGAGGTCTGAACAGGGCCTTAGCATACATATTTTTAAAACACCCCCGAGGGGTTCTGAAGCAGCCCGTTGGAGAACCACTGGTTTAAGGTCTCTACTTAGAAGGGGGCTTTATTTCCCTGATGGGGAAATTCTCTCCCTCCCTCTCAGAGGAACTGAACTCCAGCTTGGACCACGCGGGGCCTGGATGCTGGTGAGCAGCACTGAACCCGGCCCTTGCACCCGGGAGCTTGGAGCCTCCTCCTTTGGGGCCCTGTCTCTGCCTGCAGATCTCGGAACCTTTCCTGGAGTGGCCACTTGCACCAGTCTCTCTCCTGGAGCCTTTGAAAGTGGTGGCTGAGCAGGGGGCCCCAGCAGGGACCTGGAGGTCTATGGGTCCATCCCCTGCCTGGGGAGCAGGGGTACCTTTGAGAGGCGCGTTGGGCCCTATGTTCCTCAGACGCCTGTTCCTATTCCTGACACCCCTGACTGAAAACCCTCTCCCTAGCTTATTCCAGTCCGTCTCACTGTGGCTCCAATCTACCTCTTGTTCCTGCAAGTGACATCTATGGGCACAGCCACTGGGTACCTGGGCATGGGGTATGGAAAAGCTACTTTGGGCCCGGCTCTCGGGAGTTCGCTGTCAGCCGGGGAAGAACACCTGACCAGCAGCCACACACCTGAGCTAGAGGGCGGGGGGGGGTGTATGTCTCAGTATCTGGGAGAGCAAACGAGAGGCTCCATCACGAGAGGCTTCGCAGGGAGGGTGACGGGGTCCTGCTGCTTTACTCTGGGTGCAGGACGGGCAGGGGCCGCACCCCCCGGGGAGGGCCTGTTGCTGTGCCAGACTCTCCATCTGCCCGTGAGTCTGGCTTTCTCCAGCTTCCTCCCGGGTCCTGTGTCCTAGTCTCCAGCTTCCTCCCAGCTCTTTCTTCTCATCCTTCTCCACAGTGTCCCACCACTCCCTGCAGGCTCCCTCACGCTGCCCAGACACAAAGCCAGTGACACGATGCCCAGGGTCTGGGCAGTGAGGGCATCTGTGCCGGCCTGCTGGCTTCCTCGGTGCCTGCCAGCGTCCTTCTCTGTCCCCACCAGCCTTATCTGGGTGGCTGGGCTCTGCTCATATGCTTAGGAGGAGACCAACATTTGGAAGATAGGATGGAGTGCGCCCACGGCAGGAGCCTGCATGTGCAGGCCAGGAAGTGGCAGGCTCAGTGGTGAGGGGGAAAGCCAAAAACCTGGGAATGCAAATAGCTGAGTTCTTGGTGCGGCCCTGCCTGGTACTCGCTGTGTGACCTCGTGCCATCTACACTGAGCTACACGGAAGCTGAAGTCCTGCGTCCCACTCCATACTTAACGCATCAGAATTTGCATTTTAGCAAGACACCTGGGTCCTTTGTCTGAACCTTCAAAATGGGGAAGCCTGCCCCACAGACTTGCTTCTTGCCATTAGTCAGACCGGGTCCAGGGTGGTAATGTTGGCAACCACAGCCAGTTCCAGCCCTCCAGCTGCCGCCTCTGTGATAGGAAGGGGGTGGACCAGATGACCTTTGTGGTGGAGGTGTCAGCTCTAGCCTCAGACTAGTTTTGTTTGGCCAGAGACTATGTTTTTATTTAAAAAGAACAAGGTGCCAGTATTTAAAAATTGAGACATTTCACATTAATACTTCAGATTGTCTTCTAACCACCAATACTTAGACGATAAGATCCCGGGAACCTCCTAAAACATAAAAAGATGCCCAGCCTTACTCTTAGTACGAGAATTACAAATCAGATCTACATGGAGTTGCCATTTGTTACCAGTCTCGCGAACAAAGATAAGGAAGTTTGATAGTACACCATGTAGGCAAGAGTGGAGGAAAATGGGTCCCTCACCATAAGTTGGTACAATCTCTAAGACAGAAAATCTCTCATTAGCTGTCAAAATTACCAAACAACGCCTACTCGTTGACCAAACCCCACAGGCTTTAGAAATTTATCCACAAATACTTGCACACATGGGAAACGTAATTATAACGCACAGGTGGAAGGTTAGTGGTTGCAGCGGTGTTTGTAATAGCTA
Source organism: Lasiurus cinereus (assembly GCA_011751065.1). Classification (NCBI taxonomy): domain Eukaryota; kingdom Metazoa; phylum Chordata; class Mammalia; order Chiroptera; family Vespertilionidae; genus Lasiurus; species Lasiurus cinereus. The sequence goes on from JAAGEH010000434.1 coordinate 16,430,959, forward strand.
CAGGTTGGAGCTCACCGAATGGCCCATCAACAGAGATTGGCAGGTACAGAGATTGGCTAGGTACATTACAGCCCTATGACTAAATACAGTATCGTGAGGAGCTCTTTGTGTAATGGAAAGAGGCTCACCTAAACATCCAATGAAAAATGGAGGATGCAGAATAGCTTGCAAGATCCAGTAGCATTTGCATGGGGGGAGAGTGTTTGGAAAGATGCTCTGGTAAGACTGGCCGTCTCTGGGGAGGGGACCTCAGAGACTGAGTCCAGGGGTGAGAGGGAGTCTTTTCACTATATACACTTCTGTATTTTTTTGAGCTTTGAACTATGCCAATGTGTTACCTATTCAAAGAACAACAACACTAAACACTTTCAGGGACCTAGATTCTGTGATTCTAACACTACGTGGTTCTAATGTGTTATAATTTGATGAGCCTAACTTATTAGGCCTCTGGACGGCTCATCATCCATGGTTCTCCTGGTCTCTGTCCCTGTATGTCCCAGGGGCGGCCACAGCATTCCCTCTGAGCTTGAGTAGCCCCGCAGGAGGGCTCCCTATCCACCCCAGTGAAGCTGCACCAACACCAGCATCTCTTGGGCCTCCCCTCACCCCTTTGACTTCTCTGTCCTCCTAGGGGAGCCTTCTCAGTGGTACGCAGGTGTGTGAAGGTGCTGGCTGGCCAGGAGTATGCTGCCAAGATCATCAACACCAAGAAACTTTCAGCCAGAGGTAGGTGAGAGATCCATGCCTTCCCACCTTTGGGGGTCTCCTTCCCTTCACCCTCCCTCTACCCCTTGGCTTAGAACCAGGACCGGGGTCTGTCCCAGGGGCGATGCTTCAGGCAGGGGTGAGAGCTCTTCTGGTGGGTGTTATGAAAACAGACCCCTCCCTCCTTTTCCCATCCTGATGGGATCTAGGCTGGAGGTCACAGCCTTTCTGATAGGCCAAGCTCTCTGCCTGGACATCCAGGTGAAGGCTAGGATGCCAAGTGGGACTTCTTTTCCCTTCTTTTCTGCCTCTCACCTCCATTCTCACCTCCAGACCTCTGCACCTACTCTTTTCTCTGCCCAGATGCCCTTACCTGGCTCCTTACTAGGTTGGCTTCAGGTCACATGCTTTGAGAGACTTCCCTGACCCCCAAATCTGAGGGTATCTCCCCCATTTTATATCTCTCATTACTATTTACTTTCCTGTGGCTTCTCCCCAACCTGGACTTAATCCATTTACTGGCTTGGTTCCTTGTTTAACATTCATTTTTCCTCCTGACTTTAAGTTCTAAGAAGGTAAGGAGGGGTCTCATTTCCCTGTGACATGCTCAGTACCTAGGACAGCGCCCTGTACAGCCAAGGTGCTCAGCTAGTGTCCTTCAAACTCCAGTTGCTCCACGTCAACCACACCACTCTGAGCTCTGGTCCCTGATGCCCCCTGGGACAGCGGCTTCCAAACCTGTCCTCACCATGGAATCTCCTGGAGAGTTTCAGACACTCCTCTTGCCTGGGCTCCACTCCCAGGGCTCGTGACTTAATTAGCTTGGGATGTGTGACCTGGGAAAGATCCACAGGTAATTCTAATTTGGAAGCAATCCTAGACCAGCAGCAGCATCATCACTAGGAGATTGTTAAACATGCAGATTCTTGACTCCAGACTTAAGCAATCAGAGTCTGCATTTTAACAGCACATCCGGGCAATTCACATGGACAGTAAAACTTGGGGAGCCTGCCTAGAAGTCTTGCTTCTTCACTGTAGCAAGTGACTCGTGCAGTAATGGTGGTGGCCACCGTCAGGGTGTTGGGTGCTGGTGAGGGTTACCTTCAGAGATTCAATCCCTGGTCTGAACAGTGTCTAAGCTACCTTGGGGGGCGGTGGTTACTGGGTGGTGGAGGGAATTCCGGCGGGTGTCATGGGGCAGGTGTGGTTTGTGCAGCCAGGGCTTGAGTAGTGTGGGAGGACACAGTGTGCAGAGCTGGCATAGGCCAGGTGTTTGCCTGGCGCAGGTGGCAGCTGTGTCTGGGCTAGGGCCCAGCAGGTGTGGGGTTCATGGAGGCTGGATCAGGATGTTCACGCTGTCCCCCGCAGGCATTCCAGCAGGCCCTGTGTTAGACCTTGTGTTGCTGCTTTTCATCTCTCCACTCGGTGTGATGGGGCACCCAGCACTTTTCTCCTAGTTACCAAGCTCCCCTATAGGCCAATCAGTGTCCTGCAGGGAGAAGAGGCTGGGGTTGGGGTGGGCGGCATTCTTTGAAAGCCCAGGGCCCCAGTGGCATGTGGCCAGCAGTCAAAGCCCGCGTGGAAGGAAGGGAGAGACCTGTTCTGCGAAAGGTCTGGAGCCAGAGCCAGGGGGAGGGGCCAGGACGGACAGGAGGGCCCACCAGAGCGCTGCCTCCTGTCCAGATGGCGGAACTGGTCTTGCTGTTGCTGTGTGACCAGTGGCAGCCTGGTGCCCTCTGTGTTTTGTGACTCTGACAATCAAGGGAGATGTCCTAATCTATGAAAAATAGTGAGGGCAGGACCAGAGTTATGACTTGGGATGACAGGTTGACATTGCCCTGAAACAAGGGAGAATCAGGAACCAAGGTCCTTCCTGGATCCTGGGGATCTTGAGTGGGTTCAACGCGCATGCGCGCGCACACACACGTATGGAGGAGAATGGAGAGAGATTGCCTCTGTTTTAGAAGGTGACTAAGCATTCCTGGGCAGTGTATGCAATGGGCTGTGCCAGGCAGTAACTGCCATGCCTCCTCTTTTGATTTCTTGACCCTGTGACCTTCCGGGAGGAAGGGAGCCCCAGGCCTGGAGGGTGGGATGGGGCTGTTCTTGGAGGAACCTTTCCAAAGGAGCCTCCGGCTGCCAATGCTTTCTTCCCAGCAGGAGGGGAGCTGGGCTCCTTTTTAGCTGGTTTCTGTGTTTGCTACTCAAGGTGCCTGGGGCGGGCAACTGTTTGAGACTGGATATTTGCGAAGCTGCTCCTGCTGGCACTCCCAAGTGCCTTTGGCCACTCCTGGCGGGGGGTCGTGCCCACCTGAGGTGTCTGCCCAACCTCAAGGGAGCTATGGCTTTCCCTTCACCGGGGCAGCCTCTTCCATCCAGCGGTTCTGAAACCCAGGAGATATTTGTTGTACGTATTTTTAAACTAGTCTTTTTAATAAAACGCTCATAGAATAGACGATTCCAAGAGACCATATAGACATGAAATGAGAAGTAAAAATGTTGCCTGTCCGGATCCCTGCCAAATGCGCTGGGAGCCTTTATAAAATCGCAGCTGCCCTGGGCGGTTCCACCCCCGGACTTGGACTCAGTAGGTGAGGCCCGGGCTCCGCGTTGACAAAACCCTGTCAGCGAGTATCTGCTCGGCGAAGTCCCTGCCAGGGGCTCTGTGTGCTTTCCAGCCCCGGCTCACCGGGCACACCCAGAAAGAGTTCATTTCCGAGGCTGGGCACGTGGGCCTGGCTGGTGCAGCCAGAGGTGACTGGCCTGGGTACAGTGACCTCCCTAGGCCTCACTGTCCGCCCTGGCACTGAGGGGCTGCGCTCATTCAGCTGCCCCAGAGCTGCAGGCCCATGTGAGGGAGCATCTCTCCTGTCCTCCTCATCTTCCTCCCACCCTGCCTGGCACTCAGTCCTCGGAATTACTTATCCAACCTCCCTGCTGAGGCCCGTGGAGGGCGGGGCATTTCCTGTCCCAGACTCAGAGGCCTCTTTTCTCTCCTGGTGCCCATGCCTCTGGTCCCAATCCCATCACCCATCTGCTTCTGGAGCCCATCTACCTCTGGAGCCCACCTCGGCAGGAACCTGCCCCTTTGCAGGCAGAGAGCCCTGGAGCTGCCTATTTGTATCTCCCCAACCTCCCCTTACCTCTGCTCTGTCCCACTGCACCCTGCTGGCCCCCCTAACCTACCTCCAGAGTACCCATCCACCCCTGCCTGCTGAACTCTGAGCAGGGCTGGTCTCCACCACCCCAACATCTGGGGGCCTGATTCACAAGGCATGTTGTGGGCACTGTGGGGCGGCCCTTCTGGGGCTGCAGACTTGCTTCCCGCAGACCTCTCACCATCGTGGGGCTCCACCGAGCTGGATGGGTTGATTTAGCAATGAATTAATTGTTAGAATGGGAGGCAAGATGACGTAGTCTTTGTGAACACGGATCGAGGTCCGAGCTTGGCCCATTCTTAGCTATGGAATTTTCGGCCAGCTGGGCTCTAAGGCCTGGGAACACGGTCGTGACTGGTGGACAAGCTCTTGCTCTCATGGCACCTGTTTTCAGAAAGGGGGTCCAAAAAGAGCATTAAACACAGATGAGCTGGGCAATCTCAGGAAGCGATGAGTGTTGTGAAGAAAATAAGACAAGGTAATGGGGAAGTGAAGAGGCGGAAAAAATGAAGGCTCCAGCCAGGAGAAGGCCTAGGATAAAAGCATTCCAGGCAGAGGGCACAGCAAGTGCAAAGGCCCTGAGGCGGGAAGGGCTTGTGTGTGCTTGAAGCTCCAAAGGAGACCAAGGTGGCTGGAATGTCAAGGCCAGGATGAGGCAGGGTCTTGTTGGCTGGACTGAGGAGTTTGGATTGTAATATAAGGACATTAAGAAGCTGTTGGGGAATTTGAAGCTTGGGAATGACAGGATCTATTTTATATTTTAATTAGAGGCCAGGTGCACGAATTTGTGCACAGGTGGGGTCTGACTGCCCCACACTGATCAAGGCCATTTGGGGCCAGGCCAGTGGTGGGGGAAAGGCCTCAGGAAGTTGGCCAGCCGGCCCCAGCCCTGATCAGGCAAGTGGGCCTGCCACAGTGCACATCATAGCAACCAGTTGTTCTGGTCATTCTGGTTGTTCGGGTCATTCCAGTCGTTTGGTCATTCCGGTCGCTTGGCTTTTATATATATGGATAAGAGCTCCTTGGCTGCTGAGGAATTTTGACAGATTAGGGTTAGGGGGATGTGTCCAGGAGTGGATTCTCAGAGCTCTGAGTTCTAATAAGGCTGGCCCATCTAGTTGAGTGAGTTTGATAAAGTGACTGCTTCTTTTTATCACTGTGCCTCAGTTTCCCCACCTACATAACAGAATGAGGCCTCAGAGGTCAAGAGAAATACAATCTCTACATTTCTTGAGGTTTCCCCGTATAATATTAGACAATGAGAACATTTTCAGAGTTATAAAAATTATTGTGTAACATGGTGTTTCTATTCAAGTTAATGCTTTTAGCAAGTTGCAATGCAGTGTAACTGTACTACACGCAAGATGATTATAAGATTTATAAAAACCATTAGTCCCCGGCATTTCCCACACTGAGGTCTGGTAACCAGGCACAAGGTAGCTGCATGACCAACAGTTTCTTCTTTCAATCCTGGGTACAATTCCGTTCCTGGCTAGGCTCACATGGAAGAAACACCAGAATTCTGAATTTGCCCCTTCCTTCCTGCCCCCCACCCCCTCTGGTGGGCCCACCTTTGACCTGCCTGATTTCTGGTTCTGCTGGAGATGGAGGGCTGAAGGGACAGGGTATGGAGCAGGGGGTGGGCCCAGCCTTCCTCAGAAGATGGGGATTCCTCTCCTTTGCCTTGGAATTGCCCTTCCCCCACCCTAAAGGGTAAAGAAGGAGGCTGGGAGGGAAGGGGACTTAGGGGGATGCCCCTGGGTCCACCTCCCCTCCTTAGCCTGCAGCTGGTCGTTAGCTGGGGAATTGAGCTTACACTCTATGAAACCTTGATTGGATTTAATTGCTTTGCTGATGGAAAAGCCACATTTCAGTATTGATCTTGGCTGCTGCAGCCCTTGGAGGATAGCCAGTGATTGTTCTCATGGACAGGGTGGGGAAAGGGGAGCTGGCTGCCAGGGGCGAGGGCTAGAACTCCATCCTCATCACCCTCGCTGGTGCTTACCTGTCCTGAAGAGGCCCTGGGGAGACCAGGTTTCTAGTCTTAGCTCCACCTCTGAGTCTTTGTGAGAACCCTCCCGTGGGGCTCGATTTTCCCCTTTGAGAATGGGGGGCAGGCAGAGGTGGTGGAGATTTGTCGCACAGGGCTTTAACGCTCACTCCTGGAGAGGGGCTGCCTGGGTACCACGGTGGCCCCACTGCTCACGATGGATGTGACTTTGGGCAGGTACTTAACCTCTCTAAACCTCTGTTTCTTCCTCTTAAAAGGCAGAACAGTAATTACACCTCTATCAAAGGGTTTTAGTGAGGGTTTGAAGTGCATATAAAGCTCTCTGCACAGTGCCTACCTAGCACGTGGTAAATATTCTACGTTTGTAAATGGCTCCCATTTTATCGGTGTTTTTTTTTTTTAAATTAAGGCATTAATGACCGAATTGTGCGTAAAGCACCAGGAAGGGAATTAGAAAATACATTTCCAGTCCCAATTCTGCCACTGATGAGGCCCCGACTTCTCAGGCTACAGTTTTCTCATCTGTAAAGTGGGGGCAGTGATGCCCAGGGCCAGGGTGTGGGGAGGACTGAATGGGGTATGACTTGCCCACAAGCCTCAGGTGGCGGATCCTGAACCAGGCCTCTCTCCCAGGTGAGTGGGGAGACCAAGGGGGTTTGGACAAAAGCCCTGGAAGGTAGGTCTGAGAGCTCTGGCTCAGCTACATGTAAGTTCTACCCTGCATTTTTGGGGGATCTCTGTGTCCTCTGCACAAGAGGTGTCTTCTGCAAATGAATACAGCTCTTCCGCAGAGAGAACCCACTCCTGCAGAGAGGTTCACTTTTTTAATCATTTGTTTTTACATTCAGTTATTTTTTTGAGCACCTACTATGTGCCAGGCATTTGGGTAGATGCCAGGGGTATAACAGACCAAGTCCCCATATTCAAGGGCAGAGATATCAACAAGACAGAGTGAGATTTGCTCTCCAGGGGCCCTGAAAGCACAGAGGAGGGCCCCCCCAGCCTGGCAATCGGGGCAGGCTGCCAGGAGAGGGCGGCATTAAGAACGGGTAGGAGTGAGCGATGGCCACTGAAGGACCAGTGGGAGGCTGAGGGGGAGTGTTCCAAGCTGAGAGAACTGGTGTGTGAGGGCCCTCAAGTGAGAGGCCTGAGCAGGGTGTGCCCAGAGAAGTGGATTTCAGCGGTTCGTCTGGCAGGGGTGGGGGAGGGGCAGCAGGAGCCTGGCCTGGCTTCATGCAGTTTGGGTCTCATGCAGGGAGGGGCTCACGGATGCTCTTCCTTGGAGAGCCTTGGAGCCTGAGGCCCACAGAGGGGAAGGGACTTCTGCATCATTGCAACCCGGGCTCTCGGTCTTCTGCTGCCCCGGGGACCCAGAGCTCTGCCTGAAAGGGCCAGGGGCCGCCCTGGGAGGTGGTTATCCTGAGAGGCTGTGGGAGGGAGACATGGAGTCGGGGCAGGTTACGCCTCACCGGGGACTCACCTGGACCTCTCTACTCCTGTTTCAGACCATCAGAAGCTGGAGCGTGAAGCCCGCATCTGCCGCCTGCTGAAGCACCCTAACATCGGTAAGTTTTTGGGGAGCAAGTGAGGGGTGCAGGGTGGGGCTTGGCCCTGCTCCCCTGCCCATCCTGGTGTTTTTTTTTGTTTTGTTTTTGTTTTTTTTGCTGATGGGGTGGGGAGGCAGCTGCTCTCTTTTCTGGGGACAAGTGGTAAGAGAGATGGGAAAAGGGGGAGTCTTTGATGGCTTCCACATTCCTCAGAGACCAGCTTGGTTGGGGGGATGGTGAAGAAGGGGCCCTTCCTCGCAGCCCACGCTGCCAGCAGCCTCCTTCAGAAAAGCTGTTTCAGGAAAATTCCCGAAGCCTTTCATCTCTCTCGAGAGACAAAAATAGGCCAAGCTTGGCCTTGGCCAGTGCAGCCCACTTCCCTAACTCACCCCCATGCTGAGTCAGCCTGGCACGGGGGTCCTGCCCGCCTGCCTAGCCCTGTGGCTGGCCTGCCCCTTCGAGGCAAGCAGCAAGGTGGCCCCTGCCCAGAGAGAGAATGCATGCAGGCTGTGTGGAGGGATGGGGCCAGGGCAGACCGGACTCCCCTCCCCACCCCTGCACAGTCTGAGGGGCTGTTTCCCTGCCCATCGGAGTCCTGAGTCCTGAGGGAAAGAAGTGCAGATTCTAGAGACAGTTCTGCAGGAAATGACTGTGTGACCTTGGGTCGGAGCCCTACCCTCTCTGAGCCCTACCCTCTCTGAGCCACTTTCTCCCGTCTTCACGGGGAGAGTGCTATCGGAACCACCTGAGCACCGTGGTAACAAGCAGATTCTGGTTCGGCAGATCTGGGTCTGGGTGGGGCCCAAGAATCAGCATTTCTAACATGCGCTGAGGCAGTGCCAAGGCTGCTGGCTCACAGACCGCACTCAGAGGAGCAAGGCCTCGGTGCCCTCTGAGGAATATTCCAACGCTGACAGCCACCACACCTTCTCCCTCCAGGGAAGCATTTCTTGGTGCCCAGGGCCCCAAGGGTTAACTCTTCTGCTGGAGAGAAGCATCTCCATCTGCTATTTATACCCAGAAAGCACCTCCCCTTCCCTGGGCCTGGGAAGGGGAGCAGGCCGCACCAACAGCGGCAGCAGTGGAGGCTCCAGCACCAGAAGCAAAGAAGGGGCAGCTGGGGCCAGTGGGGAGGAACTCTGATGGGACTCTGGTCCCTGATCTGCTCCTGGCCTCACTGTGCGGCGCCCTCCCATGCCCCAACTCCCTAGCCGTATCATGGAGTAGGTTGTGAGCGATCTCTGACTACAACCCCCCACAGTTCCTGTAAAGGAGGTGTGAGTGCTTGTGTGAGCGTGTGCGCACGCGTGTGTTTTGCTACTTCATTGCAGCTGTCTCAGGTCAACGCTGCCTCCTCCCATTTGTACCCCATCTCCCTGTCATTCTCAGCTATAATCGGGAGCAGTAAGTATGGGTTCTGGGGGCTGACAGACTGTAGCTCTCTGTATCAATACCACCTGCAGATGGGGCAGACCCCAGAAGGCCACCCCAAGGAGCAGGGGACAACCTGAGGGTTTAGCAGGTCATTTGGGATGCCAGGCACTGTGCTGAGTACCTTGCCAGCAACCGTGCTGTTAGGAGAAGAGGCTCAGAGAGGTTACGGAATTCACCGGAAGTTACACAGCTTGTAAGGGGTGTTGCTGGGAGGTGAACCCAGCAAGTCCGACTGCAGGTCCTGTTCTCATTCTATTCAGCTTCCCCAGTGGACCGCCAGGGTGTGCTGTCAGCGGGGGATGGGGATAAGGGGGAAAGTACTTCCCTTCCACTTCTAAGAGAAAAACGGTAACAGAACTATGACAGGAATGTCAGATTTGTGAGTTCGCTACATAAATGAAAACTGGGTTACAGAAGTTTTGTTCTATGACAACGTCTTAAAAATTCAGAGAAGTGACAGCATAATCCAATGGGCACAGACACGCCGATCTCTGCCCGGGGGTGGGACTGGCACGTAGCCTGTAGTCCTTGGATCCCGCTTCCTCGGGGGCTCCGGGCTGAGTTTGTGGTCAGGGAGGCCTCTAGCAGCAATGGGTGGGGAGGTTTTGTATGTGAGAACGGCAGTGAGAGAAGAGGCTCCGAGGGGTGCCGGCCACACCCCAGGGACTGAAACGGACGCCAGTGTTCTGTCGCTTGGATGGAGGCTGGAGTCCAGCCTGTGTCGCTCGCCTGGCTGCTCAGAGGGGCAGCCTTTTCCCATCTGAGCACAAAGGCACCATCTGAGCTGAAGTCAGCTCTTCAGAAACAACACCCCCACCCAGTTCTGTCCATTCCCCTGAACCCCGAGGACCCTCTCTCAAGGGGCTGGGACTCCTAGTGAGAGGGTGGACCTGGAACCCCAGTTCCTTTGGAGCTCCCCACAAATGGCTGCTGGGGCAGACCCCAGAAGGCCTTTCTGCGATGGTTCTGGCTGCAGCTTCGCTTCTTAGAGCTTTCACGCTCAGGAAAGGGAAGTCAAAACCTCTCACAGCGCGGGAGCAGAGGGGACAGGAAGGAGTCTGTTGCTGAGAGTCTACCCGGAGGAAGGTGGAGAGAAAAGGGTCTTTCTTTGGTTGTTAATCTTCACCTGAGGATATTTTTTCCACTGATTTTTTTAGAGAGAGTGGAGAGGAGGGGGAAGCAAGAAAGGAGGAGAGAGAGAGAGAAAAAAAGAGAAACATTTAGATCCGATGGTCTAAGTGTCTATAGCAGCGGGTTGAGAACCGCTAGCAGGGTCGCCTAAGACCATCAAAAAACACAGATATTTACATTACGATTCATCACAGTAGCAAAATGACAGTTACGAAGTAGCAACGAAAATAATTTTATGGTTGGGGGTCACCACAACATGAGGAACTGTATTAAAGGGCCGCGGCATTATAAAGGTTGAGAACCATTGTTGTAAAGGATGGGGATGGGGCCGCAGAAAGAAGAGGAAGGAATGGCCTGAGGTCAAGTCTAATTGACTTCATCCCAGATGGGGGTGCATTGGGGAGGCGTCTGGAGCATAAGTTCCATCTTGGAGTTGTCCCTCCTTAAGGCAAGGAGCTTGGACCTTTGCAGCGACCTTGCCTCCTCAGGTTCCTCAGTCATTGGCTGGAAGCTGCAGGTCACCCGCTGGGCAAGGTGCTCCATCAGCAGTGGGCAGCTCTCCAGAAAGGAAAGGCAGCTTGCGTTGTGAGCAGGCCACCTTCCCAGCAGCTGCAGGGGGCTGCACCGTCTTAGAGGGGAGCCGGGCAAGAGCCCCAGCGCAGGGTGGCTAGGGTCTGCACACAAAAAATGCAGAAGGCTTAGTTCAAAACACATCTACCTTTTAAAAATTAAGCCTGCGTTTGCTTTGACATGCATTCACAAATCAAAATCAGTGAATGGATGGAGGAAGGGATATAAATGTAGTTAGGCAGGTAAAAGGAAACATTAATGGTAGAACCCAGGTGGCGGGGCACAGGGGTGTCCACTTGACTATACATTTAAATTGTTTATAACAAAATGTTGATTAAAAAATAAAATCAGGATTATATTACATATATGTCCTTGGAGGCAGCCTGCTTTTTTAGCTTTGCTTTGAAATAGATTTAAAACATATTTCAGGCATTATTTATAAATCTATATCATCACTTAAGAATTAAACATTTTTTAAATGTAAACTTGTATTCCTTTCCTCCTCCTCCCTCTCTGGTCCCTAGCTCTCCTTTCCCCAGAGTAGGCACCCAGTCTGGGGTATTTGATGCCTATTTCTCTAAACTTTATGTACAGCTATGAGAGCCATAAAGAATTTAGGGGATTCAGTATTGAGTCAGAAATCCATGCACATGGCAAAAATCCCAAAGGCAGTAGGGTTCACAGGGAACAGTAAATCAACCTCTCCATGACCCCTGTTCCTCCAATTCCCCTCCCCAAGGCCCCCCAATGCCCACATCTCCATCTCCCCCCACAAGAATTGCGACATGCAAGCTTAAATGCATCCTTGGAAAAAGGACAACGCACACTGTTTTGCATTTTGCTTTTCACCAAACAACATAATTGAGAGCTGATTCCCAACGAGTGAATAGATAAGCGCCGCGTGATCTCCCCAGCTGTGTAATTTCCCACCGTGCGGGACATCATAATCCTCCGGCCCGCACCCCTCTGTGCACATTTCTAGGTTGTGGCTCAGGGGAGGCTGTAAACCTGTCCGGGGAGGACCTGCACTGGGCCTGCAGGGTGCAGGCCCCTGAGTCAGCCCCAGACCCCAGGCCCTTTGTTTCAGAAGCTCAGGGGTTCATTTCAGGAGCTCTGGGCTCCCGAGAGCCTGGCTCTGCTCTTGGTAAATGAGGAATGAAGGGAGGACAGTTTTTCAGCAAGCCAGAACTCGGGGACTGCTGTCACTCCCGCCTCCGCATACTCTATTCTCTGCTCAGACCTGCAAGCAGATCAGGGATAGTCACTTGGCCAGGGCCAGCACCGAGTGAGCACCGACTGTGTGCTTCCAAGTCCAAGAGTCTCCTTCTCATTGTTCAGGCAAGGAACGAGCGGCTCAGAAAGGTGTAGCAGCTTGCCCAAAGGTACCCAGCTAGCAAATGGAAGAGATTGGAGCCACAGGATCATTCCATGATGTTTGTCTGCTCAGAAAGGAAACAGCGAGGTGGAGCAGGGAGGAAACCAATTTTGACTAAAAAAAAAGGGGGGTGTCTGGCCCAGCCAGTGTGGCTCAGCAGTTGATTGTTGACCTATGAACCAGGAGTTCATGAATTGATTCCCAGTCAGGGCACACGAAGGGTGTGGGCTTGATCCCCCATTTGGGGTGTGCAGGAGGCAGCCAATCAATGATTCTCTCTCATCATCGATGTTTCTGTCTCCCTCTCCCTTCCTCTCTGAAATCAATAAAAATATGTTATTTAAAAAAAAAGGTGGGAGGAATGGTTTCTGTTGTCTTTGAGCCCAGGCCCTCTTGGCAGTGCTGGAGTGAGTGAGCCCCTGTCCACCTGCATTTGTCAGAGCGCCTGGTGCCCCTCTGTGCTCAGTGACTGAGGAATTGCCATGCTGCTACCAGGGGCAGAGGGAGGGCAGTGTGCGCTCTGTAACTGGCTGCCTTGGCTCCTCCCACAGTGCGGCTCCACGACAGCATCTCCGAGGAGGGGCACCACTACCTGATCTTCGACCTGTGAGTTTGGGCCCATCCTGGGAGGGCCTCTCTGGGTCCCAGATGCCCCCAGACTGGGCTGAACTCCTTCTTCTGATAGCGTTTCCTAGAAGTGATGGCAAGTGGGTGATCCTGAAACACCAACACGTTAGCTTTGTCTCTATCTGTGGCCACCGGTGATAGAACGCTTCCTTTTGGAATAACGTTAAGGTTTTGAATGCCAGTTGATGGAGTGAAAAACCATAATTAAATGAGAGGCCTGGTGGTTCCGGGGCTGGCAGAGGCTCTGTGATGACACTGGTCCCATCCATAAAAAAACCCAACGGCTCTTGAGGTGTTGATAACGAGGGAGACGATGCATGTGGCAGAGACAGTGGTGTGTGGGAAACCTCCTGGCCTTCCTCTCAGCTTTGCTGTGAACCTAAGTCAACTCTAAAAATAAAGTCTATCGAACAACAAAACCAAGACCTGGCCCTTGGGCTTCTAGGAACCTAATGAATCCTAGGGATGTGTTCTGTGGGTCCCACCCTCACTCCCACCTGGGCTTGGTTGGGGGAAAGCCAGGGCTGGAGGGAGGGAAGGTAGTGGAAGGTGGGCTGGAAGCCAGGAAGGAGGTTGCAGCTGGGGACATCCTTGTGAGCCCCTCCCTTTGGGGCTGAGGTTCTGAGGTGCCCAGGCCCCACCCTGGAGACTCTTCCTGCAGAGGCGGCACCCGGGGCCTCTGTGGGAGGGTGACTGCGCCTGTGTCCACAGGGTCACCGGCGGGGAGCTGTTTGAGGACATCGTGGCCCGGGAGTACTACAGTGAGGCTGATGCCAGGTGAGTTCCCCAGGTGGCATCGCAGGGCATCTCGCCTGCCAGCTTCCCAGGGGAGGCCGTCTTCCCATGGTGACACCTGCCTTTCTCTCCCCAGTCACTGTATCCAGCAGATCCTGGAGGCCGTGCTGCACTGCCACCAGATGGGGGTGGTGCACCGGGACCTAAAGGTGAGCCCGAGGGGACAGCTAGCTCCCCAGGGACTGTTCCTCCATCCCCTGTCCTTCCCTCCACCTGCAGGGCCACCAGTGGTGTCAGGTCCCCTTTCATTTCCCCTTGTTGGGCTGGAGGGAGAAGACTCCCCTCACTGTTCAGATAAGGAAACTGGGCTTAGAGACGGGGGGCATCTGGGCTCGGGACCCAGGCCTCCCGACTCCCGGCCCCGCGTGCTTTGTGCCAAGCAGGTGAGACACAGTTAGAATGCCAATCTTGGCTATGGTCTGGTCCAAATCCCAGCTGGGCCACTCTCTAGCTTCATAGTGTCAGCTTCTTTATAGTGGGTGTTGCCATAGCAACCTCTGCACTGGTTGGCCAGAATGTCAAAGGAGGCAGCCCAGTGCCCGGTCCACAGATGCGGTTACTGTTGTTTCCAGGTCCCTGGCAGCTGGGGGCAGGGGGAGGATGAAAAGGTCTTGGGACCCTGGGGTCCTCTCTCTCCCCACCTGAAGAAGGAGATGGGCAGGACAAGCAGAGGGGGAGTTCAGGGGTGGCATCCGCGCACGGTCCTGCTGGGTCAGCACAGACCTCACGGCACTCCTCTCCTGGGCCTCGTGGCCTCAGCAGCTGGTAGCGCATAACATCGCAGAGCAGGAAAGTAGGCCTGAAGAGTCCCAGGGATTTGCCTGAGAACATGCAGTTCAGTCGTGTCTGAGCTAAGACGGGCTCAGATCCCTGGCCTCTGACCCCAGGCCCTAGGTGGTCTGGGGCCAGAAGCCACTCAGTCCAGCTCCTGCTTCTGCCATAGCCCCTGTAGGCGACCCATCCAACTTCTGCTTTTTGGTCTTCAGTGACTACACATTCACTTGTTACAGGGTAGCCCCTGTACCATGGGGAGATGCTCCTTCATTCTTCCCTGCTATGGGGGTTTCCCCAGTTCTACGCTTTGGGGCCACACAAATCAAGCCTCCGACTCAGAGCAGCCCTGGCGGCACTTGGGTGGCTCTGTGGTAGCTCCTGGGTTATCCGCAGGCTGTTCCCCATTCCCACTCAAATAGGACTTCCAGGCCGTCTCACCCAGGGCACCCTCCTTGGGCACCCTCTAGTCAGGCCTGGCTCCTCTTGGGCAGAACCCCTGCCCGCCTCTGACTGCCATGAGTAGTCCATGGCTCCTCATCTGAACGCAGGTGAGCTCCCTCCGGCTCAGTCTATCTGACTCACAGGCATGAAGGTCTCTGGCCAGACTGCAGGGTGGCCCTCCCCGAAGGCCTGTTCCCATTATAGCTACAGCCCCTGCATGGGAGGAGGAGGGAGGAGAGGAGCACAAATTTAGGCCACTCTGGATGGAATAATTAGTGGCACATTCATCAAATCAGGGCAGGACGGCTACCGAGACCCAGGACATGTTGGGAACACAGTCCCAGAGGACGAAAGGGGGCCATAATGAGCTATATTTGTTTGCGGCCCATCTAGACTTTGGGCAGCGAAAGGTCAGATTTGGGGCCCGCTTGGAAATCCAAGTGGGGAAGTGGTCAGAGGAAGCCAGCCGTCCCCGGAGACCCGGAGCCCCAGCCCCGCCCCATGCAGAAAACAAATACGGATGCTTATCAGGCACTTGCTGTTGCCACTGTGAAGTACATGAATGATTGAAATTAAGTCGTCTGCCACCCAACGATAGGCACTATCCCTGTGTTCTGGGAGGTAACTAAAGCTTAGAGAGGGGAACTAAACACTTCAAACCCCACAGCTGGGGTCAGAAGCTAGGGCTATCTAACCAGGAAGTCCACACACTTAGCTCCTCTCCCTCCTAACTAGGGCGATTTCTTGTCTTCTAGACCCAGCAGGAGACAGCAGCCCCAACACCCCAGAGACCAGGAGGCATGGCTGAGGCCCCATGGCCTCTGTACCCTGTCTCTCAGCTTAGAGTGGCTAAGAGCATGGCTTGGGAGCCAGACTGTGCGGTGATTCTGGATCTGTCTCTTATCAGCTCTGGGATCTTTACCTCTCTGCACCTCAGTTTCCTCCTCTTTCCACATATGACAAATGCTTACGAAGTGCCTGATATGTGCGGGCCTCTGTCTTAGGTGCTGGCGATGCAATTGTGGACAAGACAGATAATTCACATACTACAGGGCAACAGATAATGCACAAGCACATAGACAGATGGGGGGAAACATTACAAATCACAATGATATCTATGAAGGTCACAACAAGAAGCTAAGATAGGAGATATCTGGGAGCTCTTCATAGAGTAGTCATGGAGGGCTTCTTGGAAGGGGTGACATGAAGATGAGAGCCAGATGGAGAGAAGAGGCCAGCACTGTGAATCTCATAGGGCAGGGGGAACAGGAAGTGCAAAGGCCCTGAGGTGAGAACCAGCATGCCTGTTTCAGGGGCTATAAGAACAGGGATAATTATGCCTTTCCCAAAGAGTTGTTGAGATGATAAATGAGGTTATGTGTGCAAAGCCCTTAACCTAGTGGCTGGCACATTGTAGGAACACAGCAGAGGTTACTTCTTTTTTCTTTGTGTGGTAGCTGTCCCGTCACCTCAGCCCCAGGTCCAGACCCTGAGGGGAGGGAAGGGGAGGGAGGGAATGGCTGGTGGAGGAAGATTCTTCCTGTTGCAGAAGACTTGCAGTGGGGTAGTCCTCTCTCTGGGGACTAAACTCAGGGTCCTGGGGTTGGAGCTGGAGGCAGGGCGGGCAGCGTGTCTCTGGATTATCCAGCTGCTCCACCTGTAAGCCTAGGTAGGCCCCTGGAGACGAGGCTCTGGACCTGCTCACTGTCCTCTGGCCCTTTCCTCCCACCTTTCCCTCTTCTCTCTGATCCTGGGAAGCCGGAGAATCTGCTGCTGGCCTCCAAGCTCAAGGGCGCTGCGGTGAAACTGGCAGACTTCGGCCTGGCCATAGAGGTGGAGGGGGAGCAGCAGGCATGGTTCGGTGAGTCGGGGCAGGGGTGTTGGGGTCAGCCTTGTGTTGATATGTTGGCCTCTAGGAACCTCCACCTGAACAGGAGTGGGTTAAAGAAGGTGTTGGACCAGCCAGGGCTCAGGTGGCGGAGTTAGAGTCCCTCCCCACCCAGCTTCTGGGTCAGTGGGTGGGGCTAGGCGCAGGGACATGGTTATCAATCAGAACATAGCTTCTTCCCAAGCACCTAGACCCACCCTGTGGGCTAGAGGCTTCTATGGGTTTCCCCCACATCCTGAGTGCTGGAGATTATTGTCCTGATGTTACAGATGAGGCACAGAAGCTAAGAAATCTGGGAAAGGTCAAAGGTGATTAAAAGGGGCAGAGCAAGGTTTTAAGCTCAGATAATCCTGCATGATCTGAGATTTGGGCATAATTGAGTCTTTCCTGCTATCTGGGGACATTTTTTAGGGGGCGGTATTGGGCAGTGGATAAGAACCAGAGCTCTGGGTTCCAGTTCCGCCTCTGCTGCATATGGGATGTGTGATTGGGCCTCATTGCACCTCTCCCTGCCTGTTTTCTCATCTATAAAATGGGGACAATAATAGAATGTTCCTCAGGGTTGTGTGAGGGTTAAGTGTGATCAGGCATAGAAAGTGCTCAGCCCTGCTTAACACTCAATAAATACTCAATAAATACCTTATACTCAATAACTAGGAACCATTCTTATGACCACTGTTGAAGTACTTGGGGTGTCCATTATTTCGATGGATCCTCCCAACAATGCTGGAAGGCATTTAAAATAGGAATCCCTAAGCCCTCATGTGACAGCTGAGGAAAATGAAGCCTACAAAGAGACCTCCCTAAGGGGTGGAGGGTAAAGCCAGAGTGAGGCACAGCCGCCTGCCACCTCAGGACCAGCTCCTCAGAGGGGTAGACGTGGGCCAGGGTTCATTCAGCACAGCGTGGGGCTGACAGGCAGGGACATTTTGTCTCGAGTGCCACCCGGAATTGATTGGTAGTGGCTGCTGGGAGGGCTGCTAGAAGTTCATGGGGCTGAGTCGGGACCCCAGGGGAAGGGACTGATCAGACTTCCGCAGTAGGCTCTGGAGTGGGGGTGGTGCCCCGGGTACTGTGGACTTGTCCCTCCTGGTCTAGAGGTGTTGCTGGCCCACCTGAGGGCAGGAGGTGCTTTTGCCATGTCCAGGGCAGCTCTCCTCCTCCTCCAGCAGGACCTTGCTTTGGTTCACTTATGTGGCACCCTCGGTGTGTGTCTGCCTGTCTGTGTGTCTGGGGAGCAGGGTTTGCCGGGACACCTGGATACCTCTCTCCGGAAGTGCTGCGGAAGGACCCGTACGGGAAGCCCGTGGACCTGTGGGCCTGCGGTGAGTCCTTCCCAAGGCCGCTCTCTCCCCCTGGCCACCGGCACCTCGGGTGCCCCCTCTCCTCTTCCCCACCCCGCCCCTCCCCATTGCTTCTCCTCCCAAGGGGCTGAAGTTCCTCCTGGCGCTCTCCCCAGGAGTCATCCTGTACATCCTGCTCGTGGGCTACCCCCCGTTCTGGGATGAGGACCAGCACCGCTTGTACCAGCAGATCAAAGCCGGCGCCTATGATGTGAGTGCCTCTCTTCTCTCCCGCCGCCCTGCCATCCCGGAGCCCCTTCCAGTGAAGGCCAATGGCCAGTGAGGTCGGGACCCGAGGATGCCCCCCTCCTGCCCTCCCAGTCCATCTGGGTCTCCTTGCCACTCTCTAGTTGTGGGCCAGGGGTGAATGTCAGGTGGACCTTGAGGGATGACTGAGGCCAGGTGATGAGCTGCTTATGCCTAATATCGGGGGGCCTCTAAGAGATGGGGTCTAGCCATGGGGCTCCAGAAGGCAGAAGCAGCAGCCAAGTGAGGCAAGAGGTGGGGGGGGGGGCGGGAGTTGGAGCAGGGGCAGGTCCTAGAGCCCAGTTCTCTTTCTCTAGATATAGATTGAGATAGATAGGTGATAGATAGATCTATATACACACAAATAATAATAGCTGACACTTATATAGCACTCTTCTAATGCTTTCTATATGTTATTATAGTTAGTCCTCCCATTAGTCTATGGCATGGGTACTGTTATTGCCTTTGTTTTACAGGTGAGGCACTGAGAGGTTCAATAACTGCTCAGCTCATCTAGCTAAGGAATGGTAGAGCTGGGGTTTGAACTCAGGCGGTCCAGCTCTAGTGTCTGAGCTTCTAACTACAAACTATACTACTTTTTTACATGGCTCGTTTCTATCAAGCTGTGTGCCATGTGCTTTATACCATACTTATCCCTCACAGCATCTCTAGGTCACATGACTCGCGCAAGGCCACTCAGCCCAGGCAGCAGCCTTGAACCCAGCCTTGTGACCCTGAAGTCTGGGCTCTCCCTACAGGCCTGCTGCTTTCCAGATAAGGCCCAGCCTCAGAATAGCAGAGGGAGGCTCCCTTGTCCTATGCCCCTCATTCTGATATTTGCCTGGGTCAGGGCACCCTGCCCCAATCCCTCCTGGTTATGGATGCCCAAGTGGATGGGCAGTAGGACCCCTGCCTGCTCCCCTGCCAGTCAGGGGCTGGGAGATTGCAGGGGTGGCTTGGGGTAGGCTGGGCAAACCTGGCCCCTCTGCCCCTTTCAGTTCCCATCACCAGAGTGGGACACCGTCACCCCAGAAGCCAAGGATCTCATCAATAAGATGTTGACCATCAACCCGTCCAAACGTATCACGGCCGCCGAGGCCCTCAAGCACCCCTGGATCTCGGTGAGCCTTCCTCAGCAGGACCCCTCCAGACCTCAGGGTTAAGGCCTTCACGGAGTCCTGTCCCTGTCCCTGGGATGAGGGGCTTTATCCAAGAGACACTGACCCTGCTGTGGTTCCCAGGGGAAAGTGCAAATGGAAAGTTGGCATCAGGACGGAGGTGTACTGGCATTGAATGTCTAGTGCACCAAATGCTAAGTACCTGAAGTGTTGACAACATCCCCTAGAACAAAGAACTATTCCCCCAAGATGCCAACCACAACCATAAGATGCCCTGCTGAGGGGTCCTTGGGTAGGTCTGCCTTCTACTCACAGACCTCTTCCCTACTCCCTCCAGCACCGGTCCACCGTGGCCTCCTGCATGCACAGACAGGAGACCGTGGACTGCCTGAAGAAGTTCAACGCCAGGAGAAAACTGAAGGTAACAGGTCCTCACCCTCCAGGCCCCCAGACATGGGAGTAGCGAGGCCCGGGTCTCCATATTGTCCAGGAGACCACTCACCATTCTTTCCTTCACTGAGTCAGCGAACAGTTATTGAACACCTGCTGTCTGGGCAGGACGGTGAGCAGTGGAGAGAGACACGTAACCAGGACCTGAGGGGGCCGTGGTGAGTGCTGTGATTACACACCCCGAGGCTGTGGGTGTACACAGCAGGGCCATGAGCCAGGTCTAGGAGGACCAGGGAAGGATCCAGCAAGCTGCCCTAGGGAAGTAGCATACAAATTGAGGCCCCGAAGGAGAAGCAGGCATTCGCAGTGTCAGAGTGGGCAGATGCTTCAGACAGAGAAAAGCCTGTGGAAAAAGGGATCAAGATTCGAGCCTAATCCCATGCAGTGGTTCTCCACCTTCCTAATGCCGCCACCCTTTAATACAGTTCCTCATGTGGTGGTGAACCCCAACCATAAAATTATTTTCGTTGCTACTTTGTAACTGTCATTTTGCTACTATTTTGAATTGTAATGCAAATATCTATGTTTTCTGATGGTCTTAGGGGACCCTGCTAGCGGTTCTCAACGTGTGGGTCGTGACCCACAGGTTGAGAACCGCTGCTGTAGAGCCTAAGACCATCGGATTAAAAACACAGCTATTTACATTACAATTGAGGCCCCAGCTGCCAAACTCTGGTGAGGAATGGCCCAGAGACTTGGGTAGGGGTCATGACCCCAAGGAAATTACATGGAGACGCAGGTGGGCCCTGAGCTGCGGCCTCTCAGCAGGTCCTGTGTGTTCTCAGGGCCATGGCAACTCCTGGCTTAGACCTTGCCAGGGACCCATGAGCAGGTAGGAAGAGCGACGGAGGGGTCTCCATCTGGTCAGAGAGAGAAGCCATCAGCATGCTGAGTGAGAGATACTGAGGTCCCGGCTCATTGGGAACCTTCTCACCAACTGCTCCCATGCTTGGCACGGTGGCTGGGGATGGGCACCTGGGCCAAGGGTGACGGCCAGCATGATGCCAGGAAAACTGAGTACCACCCCCGGCCCCTAGTGGGAGAGGTCACAGAAGTCTCACAGTGTCAGAATCAGGGAAAAACCCATGGACTGTCAGACTCAGAGAATGTCCAAATCAGAGAGCCTCAGACTAGAAGGGCCACTGCTCTCCAACCCCCTGGCTGATAGAAAAAGCTTTTCTGTATTAACCTTCCAGGGTTTCAAGCCCAGGGATGTACTAGGACTAGAGTGAGGTGCCGAGTGCCGGGGGTGGAGGATGGACACGGGAGGGGCCCTGGGGTGCAGGGTCTACTGTCCTTGCCCAGGCAGGACACCTCCTTGGCCTTTAGCAGCCCCTGGACAGGTGTCCCCGGGCCCATCCACCAGCTCTGGCCAGGCCGGTGGAGCCTATTAATATCTGCGTCTAGAATGGCCCTGTCCCTGGAGCGGTGCCAGCTAAGGTTGAGTTCACCCTGATTTCTCCAGTGAGGTGGGGGTTGGTCCCTGGGCTGTGGCATGGGGGACTGATGAGGGGCAGAGGCTTTGGCTTCGTGTATGAGTGCAGCACCTGTCTCTCCTTCCCCCCTCACCACCCATTTCTCTTCTCTCCTCTCCCCACTCACCTCTGGCTTCTCTCCCCACCACACCCCCTCCTCTCACCTGTGCAGGGAGCCATCCTCACCACGATGCTGGCCACCAGGAACTTCTCGGGTAGGTGGTAGGCCCTCAAAGCCCCAAGCACATCCTGCAGGAGGTGGGGACATTGCTGTGTCGGATACCTGGGTACCCTCCTGCCCGGGGGCCTGGGAGAGCGGGGATTGCAGAGGACCCCGTGACTGGGGGCTTTGCTCACGTGATGCAAACCTGCACCCCCAAGTGGAGAAGAGTCAGGGGTTGGCAAGCTATGGGCTCATGAAGAAGGGAAGGGTCAGGGGTTCTGTCTGTGTCCCCTGCCTCACAGGAGTGCGGGGTTCTCAGACTGGGCCAGCCAGAGGGAAGGCCTCTCGTATGTGGGTCCTGGTCCAGGTGGGACTGAGCAGTATTCCCGTTCCCCGTGGTTACAGAGCCGTGTGCTGAGCAGTCTCCACGGCCTTTATGACAAGGCAGGGGGGGCCCTTGCCATTCCTGGTTTTCTGAAGGAGGAAGCTGAAGCTAGGGGGGGAGGGGTGGACGTGGTAGGCCCAGGTGGCATCGCTAGGGGGAGGCAGAGCCTGTGATCAGTGTAGGTTTGACCAACCTCAGTGCAAGTGCCCTTAGCCAGGGCAGGAGCCTTCGGCCTTAGCCAGAGCCAGGCTGGTTAGGGCAGGGAGTGCCCAATGACCCGTGGCATATGGTCCCCCGAGAGAGAGAAGGGGAAGGGATTAGTGTCAGGGTTTAACAAGAGGCTCCCCCTGGCTCGCTGGAGAGTTCCAGGACCAGCACTGCCAGAGGCTTCTCTCTGGGGAGCCCCAAGGCTGAGTGGGCAGCTGAGCAGATATGGCAAAGCTCACCCGAGGGGCCCTCTGCCTGGGGCTGGAGCCAGCCCGAGGAGGCTGCTGTGGTCACGGGGCTGGCCCCGCAGCAAGGCGCCGACTCTGGGCGGCTACAGCCCAGGCCCTGTGAGAGGGTCCCCCTGCCCCTTTAAGGAGCTGGGAGAATGAGACCCAGCGTGGGAAAACCCTGGAACTTCAGATCTGAGCTTTTGCCACTGCCCGAACTGCCTTCCCATTCTCTGCCCAGACAAGGTTCTTGCAACTCCTCAAACTGAAACATGAGCCACCCAGACAGAGTCTTTTTTTAACAACTGAAGTGCCCCTAGAGAACGCTAATCCAGAACTCAAAGATGGTGCCCGTGGGGTTACTTCCAATCTCTTGATGGGCTTTCCGGGGGGAGAGAGGAGACAGGGAGGGATCACTGGTGTTTAAAAAAAAATTTGGAAAGTGTTTCCAGCACTTAAACATCAGGAGATTTCATGGAAAAACCCAGATCTCTGTCTTTTCTTGAAAATAGAATATGTGGCCTCACAGACCCCCATGGTCTTGAGGTGGTGGCTGGAGCTGAGAGGGCCCCCTGGAGGCTGGAGGGGCAAGCACTCCTGGCCCACTGAGCAGCCTGGTTCAGCCCACAAGGCCTGTGGGGGAGGGACAGCCATTCCTTTTGGCTTTGGATCCAGAGGTACCCACTTGTTTACAAGAGGGAAACTTTGGATGAGAGTCCTTTCGGAGTCATTGGAAATAATGTGAGGGTGATTGGGAAGCTGGACAGACCAGGAGCCCCATCCTTCAAAGCCTCTGGGGCTGCCACGTCCTGTACACCCCTTGTCACTGGCTCACTCTGCAGGCCACCAGGAAACGTGCAAGTGGCACCATTTATTGAGCATCTACTGCACAGAGGCCAAGCGCTGTGCTAAGCAGGCCCTTTATAGACACCCCATCTCATCGAACGCAAAGCATTTGCTTGAGGTCTGAGCAGCCGGTTGTCAGGTTGGGCAAGGCTGGGCACTCATGCCACTTCCTGGCTGCTGCCCTCCCTCCAGGAGGTGAGGGGGAGGGAAAGGGGAATGACCGAGGTGGAGCCTCCCTGAGATCTGTTGCTCTGCTTTTCCTGGCTACCGGGGGCAGAGCCAACCCCAGCCCGCTGCTCTGGAGTTTGAGGGTGGGGAGGCCTCCGCCAGGATGGATGCTCTGGCAGGGTTGGGCCCCACAAGGGGGCATCTGCTTCTTGTCACTGGCAAAACACGGCTCGCAGCTGTCCAGCGTGAGTAGGCAGGGCTGACACATGACCTCCGCAGCAGCATGGGGCTAAAATTAGAGCGGGCCGGGGTTGGGGAGGGAGCATCCTGCCCCGGGCGGGCAGCCGGGCCTCCGGGTTGGCCACACCAGCACGGGTGGTGACCGGGATCCAGAGGGAATCCCCGGGCTCAGACAGTAACTCACAGTCCTGGGACGCACTGGATACCTTCCTCAACCTCCACCCATGGGGCTGGGGGGCCACACTTGTGACCGCTGAGAACTGTGGGAGCCCAGGCCCACCTAGCGGGCCACTGGCAGTCCCAGGCTCCGGAGGAGGGAGGAGAAGCAGGAGGAGGTCTCCCCGGATCGCTGAGCCGGCTCCCTGCCCTCTGGCTGCCCGTGGATGCTGCTCTTCCTTGCACTCTGGGCCCTGGTGCCCTGCCTGGTGTTGGTAACCCTCTACTTTCTCTCCTCCATAGGAGGGAAGAGTGGGGGAAACAAGAAGAATGATGGTGTGAAGGTAAGCCCCCTGGGAGCCACCAGGGCCTGCTCTGGCAGCGTTTGCTTCTCGAAGGCCCGGCTTTCGGGCCCGGCGAAGACCCAGGCCCTGCTGGTGGTGTTCTGGGCAGATGTCTCTCCGGAAGCCGGGCCATCCCCGGACCCAGAGACCTGGGCCTTGGTGCCCACCTCGCACCAGGATCAGGGGAGGAAGCTGGGGAGGAAGCGGGGGAGGGGAGGGTTGAAAGCTGATGGGAGACGCAGATGGCCTGGGGTGGGAGTGGGCACAAGGAAAGGGGCGGTCAGAAGGAGGTTTCTGGGGTTCTCTGGGGCTGGAGGACTGGTGAGCAGGGGGCACAAGGAAGGGATAGAGATGACCATGAGGAGTAACTTCCCTTTTCCCGAGTGTGGGCTGGCAGGAATGGATCCCTGACCCAATACACCCCAGTCCAAGAGGACGGACAGCAATTCCTCTCCACGTTGGGGTCCAGCGGTGCTCTCTCCCCCTGAAGACCTGCTGGTCCAATGCTAAGCATCCCCACCTCCCCCGACCTAGGCCTGCCCTCTGCCCTCCTTCCCAGTCCTGAAGCCCGAGCTACTTCCACACACACACACCCCTGACCCTGCTCCCCTCCTCTCTCTTCTCCCTCTGCTCTCTGGGGCCTGGTCCCACTCTCTGCAGCCCCCTCCCTTCTCCCTGCCACTGGCTCGCCTTGTGGGTTCTCCTTTCTCGAGACCCTGCCTTTCTCTGGGCTCAGAGCCCTGCCCGGCCAGGGCCCCAGGGCTGGGCGGTGCCCCGGATACTGGAAGGTGTGGGACGCTGTCTGAACACTGCCACCAGGTGGGCTGGTGCTCCCTGGCTTCATTTGTAGTGGCATCTACAGTCTCAGGTCGCGGGCTTTGGTCTGTCACGGTTACATGGGAGGGATCGGGCTGGCTCTCGGAGGCCAGGGTTCGGGCCTCCCCTCTGCTCTTAGCCCTCTGCAGCTTGAGTTTTCCTGAAGGTACAATGGGCAGGCGGAAGGGTGTGGACTCCATGATTTCTAGGATTTCAGCTTTAAAAACATACCAACCAACAAACACACCTGACAAAACCCTATCTAATCACTCTCCCTCTTGTCTTGGGTGCTTGAGGAATACCTCAGTCTGTGGTTTTCAAACTGAAGTCCTTGGAGCCCAAAGGTTCTGGGGAAGCACCTCCGGCAGCAGATGGGATGGGGTGAGATTAGAAGCGGCAAGCAGAGAAGGTTCTGGGCTTCCCATGCCCACTTCAGCCAGAAGGGCTCCGGGTCACGGCCAGCACCATGGTTAAGAGAGCCTGGGCGGGCTTAGCAGCCGCAGACCTTGGCTAGTTACTGAATCCCCTGAGCCTGCGTTTCCTCGTTCAAGCAGAGAGGGTCAAGGGGTGTCTACCTCACAGGGCTGTTGGTGAGGATGAGCCAAGATCACGCGTGTCGAGGGCTTAGCACGGTGCAGGGTGTGCCACACGTGCTCACGAGGTGCCTGCCGGTGTTATCTTCTCTGTTTTATATATTGGACTCCTGGGTTAAGATGTGTTTTGAAGACAAAGTTTGGTCAAGAGAGTATTGAGCAATCCACAGATCTAAAACGGAGACAATTTCTAAAGTTGACCTGCACGCATCCCGAGTCTGGCAGTGGCGCTCAGAATTGAGTTTTGGCTCACCTGCTGTTGGCTCGCCATTTTGAAGGGTAATGGGGGGATGTATGATGTGGGGTGGCCGGTTTGGAGCCGCTGGAGCTCTCTCTGGCCCTGGTTGGTGGACACTGGGGCACGGGGTCCCCTGGGGAAAATTGTATTTGGGAGCTATGGGGCAGAGGCCAGAGGTGCTGGCGTGCTGTGGCCCAGGTCAGTGGAGAGGAGGCGGCAGAGAAAGGGTTGTGCCAGCCGGCTTGGCTTGTGGTGTGGCCCTGGCAAAGGCTAACTCAGAGCCACTGCTGTGAGGTCAGGCCTCCCTCAGGCAGGGTCTGGGGACAAGGCTCTGGTCTGGCTCTTCTCCGGCAAGGCCAGGAGGCGGAGCCTGTCCGAGGGCAAGGCCATGGCATCGTGGGGCTCTTACTCACGAGTCACAGTGGGTGCAGCTGAAGAAAGTGCCCCTCCTTTCGGCAGCGACAGCAGAGACTTCCCAGGGCAGCCTGGTGGATGAACAGAAGCTCAAAGGCTATTCCTGGCCTGACTGTCTCCCTGGAGTGCAGCCTCCTTCCCCTCCTGGGGCTTGGCCGAGGGGGAAGTCCTGCTGGAAGACAAGTCACCGGGGCCTCGCCCAGGATTCAGCCTGCCATATGTCACGCCGGGGTCCAGTCATGTTTTCACCATGAGTTGACGCTGGCTCTATTCAAGAAGCCAAGGGTTTGAATCTGGGCCCCGCCGTCCCTCCCTTGGGGACCAGGGTCATCGCTTCTGTCATCTGGGCAAAGGAAGAAAGGCAGTGGCTTGTGAGCCTGGTGGAGCCATCCTGTGCTTCTTCAACTGACACTGACACCCGTTCAGCCAAAGTGAGGAAATACAGATTCTTCCTATGACACTGTTCTAGACGCAAACCACCGATTCCATCCGGGGCTTTGCTGAAGCAGCAGGGATTGGTCCTGCCACCGGAGGACCGCTGGCCAGTTGGAGTCAGGGATGTGGGACAATGCTGTACGCTAAGGGCTTTTCATGGCTTTTGAGGCTAATTTCGAACATACTCCTCATTTCCATCGTCCTTGCTAATCTTAGAACCAGGCTTTTCTCCCGGTGGTTCTAAGAGATGTGGCGCTACTTTTGGTGAAAGACTCTTGTAAATTAAATGCTAACAAGCCGGTCAGTGTGGGGTTATTGTTAGTATCATCATTTGTGACTCAGGGAAACTGAGTCTTCCTATTATCAAGAAGCGATAATAGCCTTGTCCCCAGCTCTCTCCAAGCACCCCAAGGCCTCCACTGCTGTGAGGAGGGGCCGCCTGCTCCCACCCTCAGTCCCACTCACTGCCCCTGTTGGTGTCCCATCCGTGCCGTTGTGACTTCTCTCTCCCATGTCCCATCCTGTCACTGTACGTCCGAATCTGATGCAGTCTCTGCTCTGTGTTCCCTCCTCGTGTCCTGCCTGGAACCTCCTGGCTCTCTGGGCCAGTCCTCAGGTTTCTGCTGGCAGCCAAGCTGAGAGGGCCTGTCCCCTCCCACAAACTCTGTGCCTGGCTTGGCTCCATCTAGGAGTGAGGCTGACTCTAGGAGGAGAGGAGAGGAAGATAGAGGAGAGGAGAGGAAGGGAGAGGAGAGGAAAGGAAAGGAGAAAGGAGAGGAAAGAAGAAAGAAGAAGAGAGGAGAGGAGAGGAGAGGAGAGGAAGGGCTGTCTGTAGGTTGCTGGCTTTGGAATTCACACTGTCAGGCCCAGTTGGAGCAGGTGCAGGGGCTGTGCCCATATCTGCAGAGGCCCTGGAGAGAGAGCACAGGATCTCAACCCAGAATCAGACCTGAAGACCCTCAGAACATTGTGCTTCTCCCTGGTGGACCCACCCTAAGGGCATCTCCATTCCCTCCTCTGCTCCCCGTTCCATCCCCCGGCAGTGCAGCAAGGAGAGCAGCCTCCTGGCCTCAGATGTGAATGGTTTGGGAAGGCGAAACCTTGGGAGAGTGGCCAGGCTGTGGGTGCCTGAGGCCTGGACAGAGGAGAGAGCAGCACTCAGGGGTTCTGGCCTCTGCTAGCGGCAGCTGAAAGACCTCGGGCAGATCACCCCCCATCTTTGGACCCCAGTTTCTCATCTATGCAACTCAAGTGTCAGTCTTGAACTGCAACCCTCTGTCTGAGTCTTTAAGACTCTTGGCTTAGAGTCCTTCCTCTTTCCTTCCCTTGGTTCCACGGCCAGTATGCACACTCCCCCAAAGCTAGAGTAGGCTGAAGAGCAGGGCCCAATGGCTCAGATTCTGGGCTCTGCTGAATGTCTGGCTGTGCCTCGGGTTCTCTCTCAGCATAAAGGAGTTGGCTAGGCCAGTCACTGGGAAGCTGTGAACACAAGCAGAAGTTCAAAGGTCACTTAGAGGCCCGGTTCCCACACTTGGCCCTGCTCTGGAATCTCCTGGAGATACTGTTTTAAACAGAGATCCCTAGGCCCCACCCTAGACTGGGTTCCCAGACTCGGAGAAGAGGCCTGGTTATCCGTGACTAGGACACTTGGGGTTCTGTCAGCAGGGATGCACGGGAGTCTCGGAGGAGAGATTGGACCTTACCCCTAGACCCGAGCACCCCTTTGTCCTTCAAGAGCTTTGGATTCTGGAGACCCAGGGTTGGCTTCCCGCAGCAGAGCCTGGCGTAGCGGGAACCCTGGTCCAGGGGAGGCTTGACCTGGAGCTTGGTGGTTAGACTGTGAGACCCAGCAGCTGTGCATGAAGCCCCAGAACTTCAGGCCGAGAGAGGATTGGTCCCCCCAGGTCAGCTGTCGCTGGTGGCCCTGACTCCCGGCCCCCTGCCCTGCTGGCACAGGCCCACAGAGGATGATCCTGAGACCCATCCTCCTTCCGAACCTCCCCTGTCGTCCATTTCTCTGCTCTCTGCCGTTTTCACGCTGTGTCTTTTCCTGTCCCATCTCTTCTCCTTGTTTTTCCAGAAAAGAAAGTCCAGTTCCAGCGTTCAGTTAATGGTGAGTGTCTGCCGTCTCCCAAACGCCGGTAAATGCTGGGCCTCGACCCCTTGCTCCTGCCTCCCTCCTGCAGGCTGCACGGGGAACCCGGGGCGGGGAGAGGGTGCTCAGGGCATGCTCGGTACGTGTGCCTCGTGTGACAATATGTGTGTTGCGTGTGCGTGTTGTTGGCGTGTTTCTGTTGACACCTCCAACTCCATGGCCCAGACCAGCAGCCTGACAGTAGACCTGAGAGCTCTGTTGGGTATGAAGGTTGATTTGAACCCCATCCCACATCCAGCCCTTGGCTTCTCGCTTCTCCCCACCCTCTGCTCTGGAACTCATCTCAGGGCTTGGTGTGTGCCAGTCGTGACGAAGGGCGGAGGGGCTTGGTTTGGCCAATGTAGTGGGCGCCGTAGAGGCCTTCTTGAGCCAGGCTATTCAGGGCCTGCCGGTGGCAGAGGAGCCAGCAGCCCTGCCTCTGTCTAAGCGTTCCAGTGGTGGCACGGTGGCCCATGTCCCTCTTCTTCTGATGCCAATGCTCTCTCCCTCAGTTGTGTGGTTTTTCTCTCCCTGAAAAAGCCCAGCTCTCTCACACTGGGCCTCCCTCTCTTTCTCTCTCTCGCTTTCCCTCCTGCCAATGCGTGTATTCCTTCCCTATTCTGTGACCGCCATGTGCCTCTCCACCCCCTCTACACTTCCTCTATGACCCCTCAAGCAGAAAGGGCCCAGGAACCCCTCCTAGCCCTCCCAGAAAGGCCAGGGTTCTCCTTGCCTCCATCCCTCCAACCACGCCCCCTCCCTCCACCAGCCACCTGCTTAGCTGGGCCCTTCCCCTCCGTAGGTTCAGAAGTCTGACAGGTTTTCAGGGGAGCATCCGGATGGCAGAGCCAATGAGGCTTACAGAAACCGGGCCGCAGCATCAGGCAGCTGGGGTAGCCCCCCATTGGCTATGCCCCCTCCTGCTGGCCAGGCAGGCCTCAATGCTTCCCTGTTCTCTCTGGCAGGAATCTTCAGAGAGCACCAACACCACCATTGAGGACGAAGACACCAAAGGTAGGGGGGCCTTGCCTTTGGCGTCTGGGCCCCAAGGCCTTCTCAGCCGCCCTTCCCTGACAGCCCCTGGTTTGAAAGGGCCCCAGTGCCAACCTTGTGCCCTGCTGCTCTGCACAGAACCTCACTTTGGTTCCTTCCAGACTGAGCACACTGTTCCCGGCGTGGGATACTCAGCCCACTAGTGGTACAGAGCTGGGCTTTTATTGTAGCGGTTATGCATTAACTTTCCTATGGGCTAGGAAAAATTAATGTGACACATTCATGCATAAATGTATCACAGTGGTATGCATTTTCCTCTTGAAATAAGCATTCGCGAATTTTTTTAGGTGT
Organism: Lasiurus cinereus; assembly: GCA_011751065.1. Taxonomy (NCBI): domain Eukaryota; kingdom Metazoa; phylum Chordata; class Mammalia; order Chiroptera; family Vespertilionidae; genus Lasiurus; species Lasiurus cinereus. Next base: position 16,460,757 of record JAAGEH010000434.1, read on the forward strand.
GCTGATTTTTAAGACTTGAAGTAATGATTGTAAGGAAAGGAAAAGCTAGCATGTAGGGTGTTCAGTTGTATGGGAAGCATGGGAAACCCTGCCGAGGAACAACCTGGAATGCAGGAGTGACTAGCAGTCCTCAACTTCAGAGGGAGCAAGCCGAATATAATGGTGATCGGATAGTAAGAGAGGAAGTAGTGAGGACAGTCATGGAAATAATGGCGGTGCTGTGGGCTAACCTGGACGTGCTTAATATTGACCTGAACTTCATCACCACCCTCTGGGAGGTGCTGTAATTAACCCCACGCATCCCACAGCCCCAGAAACAGAGGAGTCGAGTGTCCCCAGGTCCTATAGCTCGCAAGGGTAGAGTCAGGATTTGAATCCAGGCAGTGTGACTCCAGGGCCTGGTTTGTGGAAAGCATGCATCTTCTGGCCATGGGGACCCCGAATTGTTGGATGAGTTGGTGACATTCTGTGCTCTGTCTGCACCCAGCCCTGCTCATCCCCTTGGGACAGGGAGACCAGATTGCTCAGGGTTCCCACACTTGGGCACATGTCAGATACACCTGGGAGCCTCTGAAATCTAGGAAGGCACCGTTGATCTGGAGAGATCGCAGCTGGACCAGTTTAGACATTTTTCAGGAGTTTGGATAATTTTCCTCTAAAAGAATATAATGATGGGGGAAAGAGCATTTTATTATGCACTAAATATTTTTGCACAATTGCAATCAGGTTTTAAGACAGCTTTGAGACAATACATGCCGTGACTACCTCTTGCCTCTGCCAGGATACCCTGGAAGATCAGCCCCACCTGTGTATAGCCCTCTCTGACCAGTCCTAGTTGTGGGGGCGCAGGTGGGGAGACTCATTAACGCCATAGCCTGGAGCTAGAGCAAATTCATTTTCCATCATGGCACTAGTGCCAACCTTTAAAAACATATGGTCTTGAAAAAGAATCCCTTGTTAGGGTTCAAATCAGCATTCCAAGTTCCCCAAGTATAATTCTCCACCCACCCCTGGCCCTGCCTCTGCCCCTGTGGATTCCGATTCTATGGCTTTGCGTTGGGCTGAGACATGGTGTTTCTGTGATCGGCCCCATAGCTGAGGCTCACTATCCTGATGGTAAGACAGGGATTTTGAGGAGACTCGCTGTGGCCTCATAATTCTGGTCTTAAAGTAGCTAGGGGACCATGGAGGTGAGCTAGCTCCGTGCTTCTTCACGGCGGGTCCCTTTGCTGGTTGACCTTGGGCAACATACTCAACCTCTCTGAGCCTCAGTTTCCTTAACAACAAAGAGTTGATGATAATAGTTCCAACCTCAGAGGATGGCTGTAAAGATGAAATGAGAGGCTGCATATAAAGTGCTTACACGGTGTTTGGCACATGGCAATTGTTTAATAAATCTTAAATTTTTTTTGAAGCTCGAGCTTGTGGTTGACAGAAAGCCAAAATGCCATTTTTGGAACATCCATTTTACTGAAAGATTATTTTAAGGCAAATATTTATATATTAAACAGACAGAGAAATATTTGGAAGGGAATGCAAAAATTTGTGTGCGCTATAAATGTAAAATATGAGCTGCCAAAGACATTTCCCACCTGGGGGGGTGGCTGAGGGTTTCATCCCCGAGGCCCCACATTTACAGTCATCATTCTCTGCTTTAGGACACCAGGGGGCATTTGTGAAGTCTTGAATTTTATTTCGTTCATCTAGTCCCCCCTTTGTTTCCCCTTCTTTTTTTTTAAAAAAAATGTTACTGATTTTAGAGAGGGAAGAAGGGGGAGAGAAAGAACCATCCATGTGTGAGAGAGAGAGATGCTGATTGGTTGCCTCCCTGACAGAGGATCAAAACTGCAATTTAGGAATGTGCCCTGACCAGGAATCGAACCCATGACCGGCCAGTGCACCCACCAGTGCTCCAACCGACTGAGCAACACCAGCCAGGGGTAGGCCCTTTTACAGGAGGAAGTCTGAGCTCAAGGCGGAGGAAGGTCGCATCGGGTTCTTAATGGCAGAACGGGGAGCCATTCCCCGCCTCATTCCCCCCCGTGCCGAAGGCCATGTCTGGCGGGAGAGACACCAGCTCAGCCCGGAGCTTCTCCCGTGTTTGGCAGGCAAGAGGAGCCCCGTGCCTCCCACAGCGTCTCCAAGCCTCAGAGAAACTTTCCAGAGAATCATTTTCTGGTGTTGATCTGTTAAGTCTTCTTCCTAAGTGAGACTAGCAGCTGGTGGGGTGGATTCTGACCTAACATTAAAATTAATTAGAAATGTCATCCTCCAGGGAACATTTTCCCATGAGCAAAGGAAGGGACATTAATATTTCAGAGCACCTCGGGCTCCATGCACAGGACTCTCACCCTCCAAATTTCACTGGGCTCTGCCAGGCTTTCTCCCCACTCCCCTTCCTCCTCCTGCTCAGCTCCATGAAATATTAATTTCCTCCATAGCCCAAAGAGCTGCCTCAGAATCTCAGCGGAAACATTCTGGGAAATATCAGCCAGGAATGCTGATGATCCCATCTCAGCCTGGGAATGTTGTGTGACCTTGAGAGAGGGCCTTCACCTCTCTGGAGCCTCAGCTTTTCCTTCTGTAGGGGAGCACTCCTGGACTGTCTGGGTGAATCCTGGCAGGTGGGAGTGCACAGCTTGCTCCTGACCAGCTGCTGGACGAATCCCTCACGCAGCAATGGGATTGCTGAGGGCATGAGAGGGGCCCAGAACCAGAGCAAATTTATCCAGATTTAAGGAACACTAGACTCCCAGATTTTATTTATTTGTTGTTTTGTCCCAGAGAATGAAGCTAGGGAGATTCCTGCCCATTAGGCATTGACTGTTGGCATAATTAGTGTCCTGAGTGGCTGGAGGCAAAACCAAGTTAGGTACTATCTCAGGCTACATTAATAGAGGTAGAGTGTCCAAAATGGGGAGGGAATAGAGAATGCTACTCCAGACTTGATATTGTGTGAAGTCCAAGCCACACCTGGGATTATATGCTTACACTCAGTGAGGCCTTTGAAGAGTAGGTAGCCCGCTTGAGTCAGATCCTGCAAACCACATCCTGGAGGCATTCAGTCCTGAGGAGAGAAGACTGGCAGGGGAAAAGGCAAAAATCCAGGGAGCAGACAATTCAGTGCAGGGCCCCGGGAGGCAGGAAGGATTCAGAACTATAGCTAGGGACTTCAGGGCGACAGAGTTCAACTTGGAAGAAGAAGGAGGCTGGCACCAATGGGGAGAGCTGTCCCATAGTGCAGCGGGCTGCCCAGTGAGCTGCAAGCCCCCAAATGAATCCAAGATAAAAACCTCACATAGCAGGCTGCTGGGGGGCAGCCTGAGTTCAGAGGCTATCCTCAGGAGGAACTTGCAGTTCAGGGACTTGCACACGATAATAACCACAGGCCCGGCTGCGGTGGCTCGATAGTTGAGCATCGACCCATGAACCGGGAGGTCACAGTTCAATTCCCGGTCATGTGCCATTCCTGGGTTGTGGGCTCGAGCCCCAGTGAGGGGCATGGAGGAGGCAGACAATCAATGATTCTCTCTCATCATTGATGTTTCAATCTCTCTCCTTCTCTCTTCCTCTCTGAAATCAATAAAATATATATATATATATATTTAAAGATACCAACCATGGCTCTCATGTAGGGAGTGCCAGGTTCTTCTCTAAGTGCTCTACATATTGCATCATAATTGACATAAAGACGTTGATATAAAAGGGTTGGGGACAGTAGTTGGTTCCTAGTGAGGACCACACATGTATCAGCTATTTCTTTTGATATATTCTTAACTTACATAATCCTTAGAACAACCCTATGAGGTCAGTGCTATGGGTAGCTCCATTACACATATGGGGAAACTGAGGCACGGGGAAGTCCCTTGCCCAAGGTCCCAGAGCCAGGATCCAAACACAGGGAGACTGGCTATCGAAATCATGCCTTTGACCACTTCGCTAGCCTCTCTGAGATGGCATGAGAAGCAGCGCACAGGGGACAGGGCTTAACACAGGCTCATGGGACGTCAAGCTAGAAGCATTCTTAAAATTCAGATGGAGGAGGCGAGGGAGGTGGCACTGGCCCAGGCCTGCCGTGAGCACATGGACTCGCTCTGGGTCATCACCTTGGTTCTGCGTGGGAGAGGCTGGGGTGAGGTGTCTCCTGGCAGCGGTGGCTTTTTTCCACCCTCCATCTCCAGTGTCAATACAGGAGGGCAGAGTTGACCAGGAGGCCAGGCTCTTGGGCTCCCAGGGACAGGCCACTAGGCGACTTGGGCAATTCCAGGAAACTGGGCAAAAACAGCAGCCCTGGTTTGGTGCCATCCACTCATTCCTTCATTCTTGCTGCCTCTGCCCCAACCCCAGGCAAGGCCCCAGAGGGACCTGGTAGAGCTCATGGTCTCAGATGGACGCACAGCTCTGGTGATTATTCAAAAATAATTTGTGGTTCACAGTGGTAACAGACTTTGAAGATGAACATTGCTGTATCTGCTGAGCACCCACCAGGTGTCAAGAGCTGTGCTGGGCAGGGGCCCCTGCCCTGAGGGGCATGCTTTGTCGGGGAGAGTATGATGGGCTTTGGAGCTGCAAACGCTGGGCAGTTGGTCCACGGTGCAGACAATCTAACTTCTCTCACCTCCAGATTGCTCACCTGCGGTGTGGAAGTGATAGCCATGTGAAGCTGTGCTGTGAGCTCTCAAGATCCTGCAGGTTGAGCTCACAGCGCAAGGCCTGGTGCGCTCATTTATTTAATAATGAGTTCCCCTGGGGGCAGGCCTGTTCTAGGCTCCTGGGAATCTAGCAGCCAGGGGCAGCCACAGCTCAGCCTCCATGGAACTTGTAGTATTTGAGTTGGGGAATAGACGGCATACAGGCTCCGAGTGTCAGGAAACATGGTGGGGTGCGGGGGTCCTGTGGAAAGGTGCTGGTCTGGGAGCTCGACTCTGCACCCTGTCTGCTCCATGTCCCTGGGCAAGTCACACCCCCTCCCGGGCCTCCGTTTCCCCAGTCGTGTGCTAAGAAGGCTGAATCCCAGTCTCCAGGGGTTCGTCCAGCCCAGCTGTTCTGTGACTCTGTCCCCTGGGCCTGAAGTGAGCTCCTGGTGTGAGATGGGGTGGGGTGACTTGGCCAGTGACGAGGAAAAGGGTAGGGACAGCCTCCGCCAACCTGGTCTCTCTCTCTCTCTCCCCCACATTCCAAACTGAGAAATGGGCTGCGTGTCCATCTGTCTCACCTGAAGCTGCTCCAGAGGCCAATGAACTGACCGGATGTGGAGCTGAGCTTGCACCTGGGGAGGAAGGGAGGAGAGGAGGGGAGAAGGAGGACGTTCCCTCGGGAAACCATGCGAAGCTTCTGGTGGAACTGTCCTTCTGGGACCAAGAGACCTGGCCTCAAAGTCCTTCATTACTGAGGCTTAGTGTCCTCAGGTGTCTGCTGGGGAAAGCCCAGCTCCCAGGGTGTCTGTGAGCAGCAGAGTTGGCAATCGTGTGGGAGGATGCCGGAAATGGAACTACACCGTGTACCGGCTGTGTGCCAGGCTTTGGTTTGAGTGCTTCGTGCTCATCACCTCATCCCAGCTTCATGCCGAGGAGGGGAGCACTATCTACCAAGGGACAGACAGACCAGGGACCCACCTTTGGCCCACAGCTGCACACCTTGTAAGGGCCTTGGTTGGAATTTATTTATTTATTTATTTTAAAGAGTACAGCCTAGAATGAAGGGTCCTTCAATATATAATTGCTCCCGAGCTTTTTTTTTTTTTTTCCTTTATCAATTTTTGGAGAGAGAGGAAGGGAGAAGGGGAGAGAGCGAAACATCGATTGGCGGCTCCCTTACACACCTGACTGGGGATCAAGCCCACAACCCATGCATGTGCCCTGACAAGGAACTGAACTGGCGACCTCCCGGTGCAAGGACAGTGCCCAATCAACTGACCCGCACTGGCCAGGGCCCGGGTTGGAATTTAGATGAAGCCTGTCTGGTACTGAGGCCTGGGTTCTTTCCACCATACATTTGGCACTGAATGAATGAGAGGTGATGTTGTCCCCATTTTACAGATGGGAAAACTGGAGCTCAGAAATCACACGTGTAAGAAAAGTGACGTCTAACACGCTACCAGAAGGACAGCAGCTGTTGGTATTGTTTCGGTGGTGGCAGGAGAGGCCAGGTCTCAGCAACTGGGAATCATCATGCCTAGAAAGTTCTGGAAAGCTCAGAGCCTGATTCCTACAGGCACCCAAATAGAGCATAAAGCTCCCCATACCTAAGGAATGAATAAGCCCTGAGACCTTTGTTAGCGGCCCCAGTTTGGGCATGGCTGCTGCTGACAGGCATGACAGTTGACCTTGTTTTGATAGGAAATTGTATCTGAAGTCAAAACAGGCCTAGGGCGGGAGTGCCCTCCATGGCTGTTTTCTGTAGGCAAAGGCCGCCCACTAAGACACTGGCTCTGTCCTTTGCAGCTGAGCGAGCTTTCATACCATTCTCACCTTTCTGGGCCTCAGTTTCTTCTTCTGTGAAATGGGAGTGATGATACCTTACCTGTCATGGCTACTGTGAGGATAACTGAGACAATGTACATGAGGCCCTCAGGTCCCAGGACAGGGTCTGGCACATGACGAGGACTCAGGAAATGGTAGTTGGTGCTTCATTACTGTCACGATTGCTACTATTTCTGTGTCCCCTCCTGCCTTACAGTGCGGAAACAGGAAATTATAAAAGTGACAGAGCAGCTGATTGAAGCCATAAGCAATGGAGATTTTGAGTCCTACACGTGAGTCGGCTGAGCCCATCCTGCATGTCCTGCCTGGATTGTTGTTCGGGGGCTGATGGCTAACTTTGGGGTCCGCGTCTCTGACCCTCAGTCACTCACTCTGCATGTGCTGTGAATCAGAATGAACTCGAGTTTCTGTTTTGCGTTCAGACTTTATGCTTTTATTAAGCTTCCCGTTCGAAATGCTTCTCTCTACCTTAGTCCTGCTCCTCCTGCTCCTCATTCTCGTTCCCCAGGACTCTTTTGCTCCCCTGAGGAAAGAGGGGTGATCTCCACCGCAGCACGGGCCTCCTCAGGAAATGAGCTGGGAAGGAGGAGAGGGAGGCAGGTCCCTCCTTAGTCTTGCCTTGTGGGCCTGGGTCTTCACCCTGGACCTCCTCAGACCTCTGACCTCAGCTGGGCAGGAGTGGTCAGGAATCCACAGGGTGTGTACCTCCAGTGAGCAAGGGTGAGCAAAAGAACCTCAAAATGGAACCTAAAATTCTCTAGGGAAGAAGACAGTGTGCAAAAATAACATAAGAGGAAACAGGTGGTATAAGATGTTCTCTACACACCTGGGCCAGTCCTTGAAGAGGCAGCTGTGTGCAAAGGCTGAGCTGGAGCGCCCCCTGGTGGTCACCCAGACACCCTTCCTGGTCTGGCCCAGAAACAGGCCCGGAGCCTGTTTTCAGCTGCTCCAGAGAGAGCCAAGATTTCAGGCTGAGGCCTCTGTCCATCTCTTGGCTAGGATTTTTTAAGGTCTGGGCCTGGAGACCCCACATAGGCTTTCAGTGGACAGAAACTGCCAGCTAAGGCAGAATAACCCTTGCCTGTTGGGTGCAGGTGAAGGGAGAACAACCTGGCTAGGTTGGCTCCTTGGTGCAGCCTGTTCTTGGATTCCACTGTGCCCAGGAGCTGAAGTAGGTTCCCCAAGGCCTGGCAGTCACTGTGGGAGGGTTTCCACAGCGACGGGTGGCAAAGTCCCAGAAATCTATTGGTTATCTCTGGAGGAACAGGACCTTGGAAGGTGCCGGTGTTAGGCTGAGGCCACAGGTACATGTGTGTGCATGCACTTGTTCCTGCATGCAGGTTTGCGATTGTGTGCACAGGGGTGTGTGCACTGGGTGTTGCATAAAAGCATGGAAATGCGCTGTTAAATTAGTTTTGCAGCGGCCCTAGAAAGGGTTCAGTCAGCCATGGGAGAGCCAGACAGTGGCGCTGGTAGGACACCGACGGAAAGGGGAGGAAAAGGGGTGACCCTAAGTCTCTCAGTGCCATTTCTGGGGACTCCCCCACCCTGTGATGTCACTTTCTCTGGCATCTGTAGCGTACTCTAGGTTTTGATCCCTTGCCATGCTCTCTGGAGACCATGGGGCCCTGAGTCTGGCCCTGTGTACCCCTGGATAAGTCCCTTCATGTCAGGAGCCTTGGTTTCTCTACATGTACAATGAGGCTGAAGCAGATGGTCTCCCTCAGAGGCAGAGATGCCCAGAGACCTCCTGGAAAGGGGCTTCCCCAGTGGTGCTCAGTCGCCCCGATGTTTACAGCTCAGACTCCCATGTGGTCTGAGCACAGTCCCTGGTCCCAAAGTTAATCCACCCGGAGAATTTGAGGTTCTGAGTGGAAAAGCCAGTTGCCTGGAGTCACAGCAACAGAGCAGCCAGGGCAGCGCAGGGACAGAGCGCCCTGCACTTGCTAGAAAATGCTGGGCCTGACACCCTCCTCCCGCTGTCTTCGGTTCCTCCCCAGATCAGGACCTCTGATTTTCCTGGGGTACTTTCTGTCCCTGCCTTCATGGTCCTTGTCACAGGAGTCCATGTTGTGCCACAGAGACCTGGGGGAGGGAGAGTCCATTTTCCTCCCCCCCCCCACACACACAGACCACCACCACCACCACCACCCAGCTGTCAGGGTCTCTGGGAAGACTGAGACCCGGAAGGGAGCATTGCCCTGAAAATGCACAGCGAGTGCCTCCCTGGCCACGCCCCGGCGTTGTGGAATGCTGTTTTCCTCACCGCCTAGTGAGGGCGGCCGTCCACAATAGGGCATCTTTGTTTAAAGTAGCAAAACCCACCCTCTCCTGGGACAGACCTTCTTGGTGAGCGCAAATCACTTTAATGTGAGTGCAAAGGCCCCCTTCCCAGGAGCCCAGGATGAGTTGGGAACTCCCCACCCTGTGGACCTGCTGCCTGGGCAGGAATGGGGTGCAATTTGGAGAGTAGCCTCCAGGCGGGACTGTGCAGGGCACAGCTCTGCACGCATTCGTGGTGCTCTTGCCTGGAGCGGTTAAGCCGCCTGCTGGTAAAATGGCAGAGCCACGACCTGAACCCAGGCCTCCCAGTTCTAAATGGCACCAGCCCGTCAGCGATGCCCCACCATATGCAGTTCGCAAGCCCCTTCCCCATCCATGAGCCTCATTGAGAGGTGGGTGCAACCACTCCAACTTTACAGGCTCACCCTCCGTGGGCCCAGGCCCCTGGAGGAGAGGGTGGCTCTGAGAGGCTGCCCCAGCCCCTCTTTCCTCTGACTTCCTCCCCCCAGGAAGATGTGTGACCCCGGGATGACAGCCTTCGAACCCGAGGCCCTGGGGAACCTGGTCGAGGGCCTGGACTTCCATCGATTCTATTTTGAAAACCGTGAGCAATTCCTTCTGTCTGGGGTGCCTGTTGTCTGCTCTCGTTCCTTGTCCTGCCGGACGGCACAGCAGGGTGACGGGCAGGGCCCCCGGGGCGGCTCAGGAGCCAGCGAAGAGGAAGATCCCGTGCGGACAGGGGTTGGTACCACCTTGGTTCCCTCTCCTAACCCTGGTCCACCCGACTGCCAGCTGCCCCTCCCGTGGCTGAGGATGGGGGCCCTCCCAGCCCTCTCCTGCCCACGACCCTTCCCGGGAGGGCACACATCCAATGTATGGTCATCTTGACCCCTGGGACCACCCCAGCTGCCCAACTGGTCACAGCTGGCTTGTGGGTTGTTATGCAAGTGCCCCCTCTGGGTGGGCAGAGGAGAGGCCCCGAGCTCACACTGCTGTGCCCTGCTTGTTTGTCTAGGTCTCTGTCCGCATGTCTGTCCTCTCTGGGCCCCTCCTCTGCAGGAGAGACCCGGCAGCTTGGCGACCAGGGGCTGTCGGGGCTGAGGCTGGGCCTGACCTCGGGTGCTTTCTGCCTGTGTCCGTGTCTCACCTTGGCCAGGGGTCAGACAGGGATGAGCCACGGCGCATGCAGGTTAGGATCACGCAGCTCGGGACTCGGAGGAAGGCCGTGGGAGGTGACATGGCCACGGTCTTCCAAGGGAAGGCACGTACCACTGAGGCTTCATTCACCAGATGATTTCCGGGGCACGTGGGCACCCCTCAAAACCACAGTGGTTCTCACAGGGAGAAAGTTGGTCCCTTTCTAAATTCTTCTTCGATACATCTGGCTCCATCAAGGGGAAAGGCTCAGTTGGGTGCTAGTCTGTCTTGAACACCCCATGACACTTTCTAATTTCCCTCTTCATCAGAGAGAGTGGTCTCCGGCTCAGATCTCCTGCAGGCAGGCGTGCGGAGCTAGGATTACACAGCTTCATTTCATTTCCGCTGGACTTATTAAAACTGTGTTCTGTGATACTGGTTGTCCTTGATGATGGCGCTAGAAGTTTTTTTGTTTTTTTTTAAATATCTAACAATAAAAGGAGTCGATTTAAAGAAATATTTTAATGAAGTGTAGGTGGCAGTTGTAGATTAAAATGAAGGAGGTATTTAAGTGGCTGGCGTAGGATCTAGTCCAATTCTTCATCACACAGAGGGGGAAACTGAGGCTCAGAGAGGGGAAGTGACTTGTCCAAAGGAACCCAGAAAGTCAGTGGCAGACCCCGGTCCTGACTCACTGCAGCGCCATCAGCTGGACACTGCTACCTGCACCCAACCTGACTGCGTCTTATAGGGTACAGGGGCCCGAGAGCACCCCAAAAAGCTGTGAAGAAGAACATGGCATTTTTCCTTGATCAAACTCTGAATCTTTAAAGCTAGCAATGGTGGTTTAATTTTCATGTGAAGAGAGATGGCTGGACTCCCCCTCTCCCCCACCGGTCCCCATCACCCTAAAGCTCCCAGGCTCACTGAGGCCCTCTCTCTACTGGTTTGTCCTCTGGGGGTGCTGGTTCCCCCTGCTGTACTCCAGCCTTCATAGAGCAGAGACTAGACTGAGCTGACTAAGGGATTGGGGATGGCCAAAGGGAAAAGAACACAGAGAGAAGTTCGTGCTAGCCCTTGGCCTGCGTCATCACCCCAGCCCCCCTAAACGCTAAGCTTGACCATCTGGTCACGTCCCAGGACCCCTGAGAACAAGACCCAGAGTATCTGCCTGCTTCTGGCCTAGTCCTACCCCACTTCCTGCCTTTTCCTGCTGGAAGACGGCAGTTTTCTCCCAGCTAGCCACCACGGCGGATGTTGAAAGCCTCCCTCTATTCAAGAGACACCACATCAGGGTGGTTATTGCTTCGAAACGGCCCCTCTGGAGCCCCGCCCTCATCAACAACAGCAAGGCCCCATGCCCTCAGCCATGCGAAGCTCTGTCTGTCCCTCTGGGATGGTTCTGGATTGCTCTCATTCAGTCCCACAGAGACACCGACTTCTTTAGGTTCTACCGCTTTTCTTTCAAAACCTGGCCCAGCTTAGAACAAGTCAGGTTGCTTCTCTGGACCTCAGTTTCCAGATCTGTGAAGTGGACGCTATTAAACTAGACCATCTTGACTGCCTTCAGCTCTGGATGCTGTCAAGGATGCGTAGGGAGGCTTCCTTGCATTGGGAGGAGGGCCACTGGTGACCTCTGACCTCTGAGGTCACTCCCAAGCCTACAACGCAAAAGCTGCACATTCTCTCTACAAGCCCAGAATTGTAAAACTACATTAGTCTACATACCTGAGACTCAGTGGTTTTGAGTCCTTTATCCAAAGCCCGGGTAGAGTGTGATTATAATATTAGGGGCAGATACTATTGGAGGCTTTCTACAGTAGTGGGGGAAAAAGGACATTTTAGATTTTTTCAGGAAATCAGTGACTCACAAACCTGGCTGGGCATCAGAATCAGAGAGGATGGGGAGGGGGACAGGGGCTTCTTAATACTACAGATTCTTGAGCTGACATCTCCAGGGTGGACGTGTGCTTTCTGTGAGGTTTGGACCTACCTTTGGGCTACACTAAGGAAAAGCATATGGTTATTCCCGTGACCCTGTCCAGTCCCTCCCTGGCTCATCATCACTTTCTGTGCTTTGTTTTCTATCTTGCTGGAAAAAATTAAGAATTCCTAGAATCAAAATAAGTGGTAGTAGTAGTAGTAGTAGTAGTAGTAGTAGTCATGGCTAATATTTTCCACAGAGAAAAATGTTCCAGATCTTCAAAAGACCAATTTGTCAGGTCTATGCTATGCATTTCTCTCTAACTCTGCAAAGCTCCGTGACCTCACCCTATGAGGCACAAATAGCATCCTTACAATCCCAAGAGTCTAAGGTTCTACAATCTTAATATTCTCCAAGTTTCCTTCATTCCACATGTTGAGAACAGTGGCACCCAAAGAGGGGCCCACATCTCTGGACTGCACACGTGTTTTGTGTGGCCTGCATGATGGTTTAAACTTGAATCAGATGCCAATATTTAAAAATGAGACGTTTCCACATAAAAACCCAGATTTCCTGACTCTTGAGAAGTCAGAACGTATGGCACTACTAGGGGTCCCAGTTATTCAGATAACAACCACGAGGGGAGCTGTGTACAGGGCGCCTATTCACCAGTGTCTACCACTCCTTCACCCAGAGGCAAATGGTCACTGGTCATTTAGCATTTTGTTCCCAGCTCAGCCCCTCATTTTATGTACTTGCCTGGCCTTTGAAGGAATCTGGGTTCAAGACTTTGGTCTCAATGGATTTGATTCCATAATCATCTAAGTTCTATTTTTCTGTGTCTGAGACACTATGATTCTAAAAATCCATTTCCCTATGCTTGAAAACTTCAGGGTGTCTGAAATCCATCATCCCTAAGCTGGGATGTGACCTAGTCATTTAGAATTTCTGCCTTGACACCCAGGAGGCTGAGCCCTGTCACAGAGACTGCTCCTCGGGAAATGAGTTAGGCAGAGGGGCTCCCCTGGGAATGTGCTGGGAGTTGGGGGAGTGAAGGGCATGAGGCAGGAAGTCCCTCAGTTGCATCTGCTCTGCTCACTCCCGTCCCCGCCTGCAGTGTGGTCCCGGAACAGCAAGCCTGTGCACACCACAATTTTGAACCCCCACATCCATCTGATGGGCGACGAGTCAGCCTGCATCGCCTACATCCGTATCACTCAGTACCTGGATGCTGGCGGCATCCCCCGCACCGCCCAGTCGGAGGAGACCCGCGTCTGGCACCGCCGGGATGGCAAATGGCAGATCGTCCACTTCCACAGATCTGGGGCGCCCTCTGTCCTGCCCCAGTAAGAGCCCCTCCTTCCTGCCTGGTCATTAGGACCATCTAAAGGGAGGCCATGGAATGGGGGCGGGTGGACCAGGGGAGGAGACCAGGCCTGCAGGTCCCAAGGTAGCTACCTCCCTCTAAGGAAGGAGGCCAGGATGGGTGCCGGAGGAAAACGGGGCACCTCGGATGCACCTGCATGACCCATCGCACTCTCGTGTCTTGCAGTTGAAGGACCAGGCGGGGGCGCTGTACTGCAGAGAGCTACCCGTGTCCGTCTGTCCGTGGAATGTCGTTGCTGGTTCTCCCACCTTGGATTTTGCTGGAATTCCCCCACTCACATCATCCCACCACCACCATCACTGTCACTTTCATACCTGCATCGAGAAAACCTCCCCACAAAGCCATCATGTCTTCAGAGCACATGGCCACATCTCCCTGCTGCCCGTTAGTCTCCGTCTCTGTGCCCAGCCAGGGCGGAGCTTCCTCAGGCCTGGGTGCCCGGGGTGCTGGCCCCGAGGACCCCCTGCCTGGCTGCCATTGGCCTGACTCGCCTTGGCTGCAGAACGCCCAGCGGTGTGTTCACTCAGGGGCTGGGGAGAAGAAGGTGGAGTAAGGAGACCCCTGATCTCTCCTCTGCCGGGATTCTTCTGGGAAAGGCAGGTGAACCGCCCGCCCTGACCCCACCTCCCCTGTGGGAGAGAGTGAGAGAGGAGCAGATGCCAGGAGCCTCCTGCCTCAGACTGCCTCCCTGCCTCTTCTCCCGTCCCGTCCCGTCCCGTCCCGTCCCGTCCCGTCCTCCAGGCCCCCGCCTGACACTTCTCCCTCAGTGTGGGGAGCGCGATCCTCTCAGGGTGCCCCCACTCTTCTTCCTTCTCTGATGTTTACCTCCATTGCTGACCACCCATTCCACCCTCCATCGGGCCCGGGGAATTCCAGCCTCATCATAGCTGAGCGAGAAAACCTGATTGCTTTTTTGGGGGCAAAAGAAAGCAACTTCTAGGTTATCCCTTCTACTTGGACCGCATGCCTTTTTATAGCCAAACTCCTGTGTGTTTCGTAAATGGGTTTCACGTTCATTGATATTTATGTAATAACTAGACCTCTCAATTATCGTAAGGAGGGTTGGGCGGGGTTGGGAAGGGAGGAGGGAAGAGGACAGAGGGGTAGCCCTTTTTCTGTTTTCGTTTATTTGTTTTTTTAATGTCATCTCTGAGATGGACTTTGTCACCAGGGGTTCCCCAGCCTCAGCGAGAAGCACCTCCCGGGAATGTTGGTCCCAAGGTTCTTGTCAGGACTGAATCAGGTGTTGGTGCTGATAAGAAACAGCAAATGGGGGCAGAGGGCCTGGGGAAGGTTCTCAGGGTGAAAGTATCTGGACTTTTCTTTGCTTGCCTCCCCAACGGGAGTCCGTCCACACGACCAGGATTCCCAAGCTCCCATCCCACCTCATCTGTGTGCCGCCCCCAGCGCCCTCCCCCATCTCTGGCGGAGGGCCACGAGCACGTGTCTGCATCACCCACCCCTGGGGATCTGCGGGTCTGAGCAGAGCACCGAACGTCTCCTCTCCACGCCTCGTCCTGCCGCCGGGGTCCGCATCGCTCCCCCCTTCTTTCTTTTCCTTCCTCTCGCCCTCTTCCCTGGGACTGACTCTGACATGGAACGCCTTGGCACATCCACTAGGATCGACTGTCTGCACTATTTTCTTTGCATGACTTTATATGCAGTAAGTATGTTAAAAAACAAAAACAGAAAAGAAGAAAAATCACAGCAAAACCAATCTACATGTTTTGGACAAAAAAAAAAAAAAAAAAAGAGGCTGTATTCTCAGTGTCCGACTCGGAAATATGTTGCTGCCTCTCTGTGCTTCTGGCCTCTGTGTGGCCACGTGTTGCCAGCATGAGATATTGTCCCCTCTGGAGGATTTTAGGGGAGGAAGAGCCACATCCCCAAGGCTTTGGAGGAGGCACTGGTTCCCCCAAACCTTCCCGGGAGTCCTGGGTGGTGGGTGGAGCAGGACTGATGGGATATTTGATCCAGACCTTGCTGAGGTTCTCTTCTCTCAATGGCTGACGCCCTGGGGGTAGGTGAGGCAGGCAGGCTGGGGCCACAGGCCAGTACCAAGGCTGCCCAGGCCTCCTGGTCTCCAAACTGGTCGATCACTAGCCTCTGTTCTTGGTAGAGACCCTGCTGCCGAGGCCCAGGGGTGGGCACCGGCTTGCCCCAGGCCCACAGGGTTTCCCAGTAAGGCCCGCTGATCCCAGCATCCCCAGCAGCAAAGACGCCTGCCTCCCTGTGAGCTGCCAGCTCCCACAGCCATCCCCAAGCCAGAGGTGAGGCCTTCACCAGAGTTGCTGCCACCCTCCAGGTCAAGTCTGGTCCCTTCTTCAGCCTTGCTTTCCCCCTCGGTGATCGGGTTAAATATCCCTGCCCGGCCTGTGTTGCAGGGCTGATGGGAGAGTCAAATGGGGTGGAACAATGGACGGGGTTAGTCGCTGGCTGGACCCCTGTTCCATTCTGAACCCGGCCAGTCCCCTCCCTGCCTGCCCTCTCATTCTCCTCGGTGCCTGTCAACTGCTTATCAGCAGTGGACTGCGGGGGGCCAGAGCTGTGGATTGGGGGTCATTGGGATTCCAGGCCCAGCTCTGAGCAGACTTGCGGTGTGACCCTGGGCAAATCCTGTCCCCGCTCTGGTCCTCCCTTTCCCACCAGAGGAAGCTGAGCGGGAGGACACCAAGGTCCTGCCTCCCATTTGCTGACACACCGCCTGTCCACCATGTCCCTCTCTAAGTATCAGGGAAGTGGAGGCAGGCCCCGCCCCCAGGCTGAGATGGCCCCAGTGTGAAGGCCTCGCCTGTGGGTGGGCAGCCAGCCGGTGTGGACTGCAGGCACTGGCCCTGGCGCCAGTGTGATCCGGAGGCAGCAGGCAGAGGAGACGGACAGACAAAGCAGCCCAGAGCCCAGGCCCCCGCTCCCCCCAAACACAGTCAGCTCTGTGCTCCTCCCAAACATCCTATAGATGCAAAAAAAAAACTCCAGACCTAAGACACGGCCTAGGTTCCAGCATGCAAACACGTTTACAGGAAAGTGTCCTCCCGGGTTCATGCCCATGTGGCGCTAACCCTGACCATGGCCTCCGTCTCCCTCCACGGGAAGACCCTCTGGGGGGATGTGTTTGACAGACTCCCCATGCTGGTTTCTTTGTTACTATTTGTTTGGGGTTTTGTTTCAGTTCTTTCTTTCTTTTTTTTTTCTTTTCTTAGTTCTGTTTTTAAAAATATGTGGCTGTGAACTTGAATGACCACTGCTCAAACTTTCTGCTCTTTGGGGGGGGGAGGGGGGAAGGAGGGGCGTCTGTTTTATTCTTGGTGTTTTCAGTGCAATAAATAGCTACAAACTTCTGTGCAGGCTGTCTCCCTCTCTGAGTCAAGCACACCCTGGGCGGGGTTTCCTCTTCTAGAGCGTCCTAAAAAGCCAGGCCTTCATTTTGATTGGACCAACTTGGTTACGTACTCAAGGCCGAGCCAATTACTGTGAGATTTTGCCTAGACCACCTGCCACCACCTTAGAGACTAGGATAGGGCTCTCAGGCACCTGGGGGCCCTTAACCAAAGCAAAGGGGTGGCTCTAAAAAGCCAACAGCAGAGGCTCCCTCGGGGGCCTGGGGCAAGGCTCTTCTCCTGCAGGCCTGGGTTCCTGGGTTCCTCGTATAAGGAGGAGGTTGTTCCAGAAGTCCCTCCCCACCCATTCTTTTCCCTCAGCCCAACCTCACAGACAAGCCCCAGGCCTCAGAGCCCCTGGAGACTGAACTGGACAAGGGTGCTCTTACCCACAAACTACCTATGGACTGAGTGCCTGGGGATAGGGTCCTTGGGGCTGGAGAGAGGGAAGGCAGGAGAGGTTCCACTGGCCACATGTGAGGCCACATGTGAGGCCCGTTTGGTTCCTGGAGCCCAAGATACTCAGGCTGAGCCAAGGGGTAATGCAGAGGCTTTGATGACCACACCATCCTGGCTTGGGGCAGGGGACTTTCAGTGCTAAGCCTGGGACAGTCTTGGGCAAACCAGGTGGGTTAGTCGCTCTAAGCCATGTCCCCTGAGAGGGGTAGATTCTACAGGACCAGGGAATGTGCCTTCTGGAGCCCACAGTTCCCCCTTGACCAGTGGTTCTCAACCTTTCTAAGGCCGCGACCCTTGCATACAGTTCCTCATGTGGTGG
Organism: Lasiurus cinereus; assembly: GCA_011751065.1. NCBI lineage: Eukaryota > Metazoa > Chordata > Mammalia > Chiroptera > Vespertilionidae > Lasiurus > Lasiurus cinereus. Next base: position 16,478,125 of record JAAGEH010000434.1, read on the forward strand.
TGACCCCCAACCATGAAATTTTGCTACTGTTATGCATTGTGATGTAAATATCTGCATTTTCCGATGGTCTTAGGCGACCCCTGTGAAAGGGTCGTTCGACCCCCAAAGGGGTCTCGACCCACAGGTTGAGAACCGCTGCCCTTGACCATGCTCCTGGGGTCCCAGGGTTCCAGAATTTTTGTACCAGCCACTTTCTGGGTCTATCCCCACTGCTGCTCTGTGGGTGGCCGGGGGCGTGTCATGAGCATGTACCCCTAGCACACACGTGAGGACCTTCTCAGTGAGAGCAGAGGCCACGGCTGATTGCAGAGTGGTCTAGGGGCTCCCATGGACACTCTTGCCTTGGAGCCTGCAAATCTTAGTGCCAGGCCGCCCAGCTCTGCCTTCAGGAGCCCTGGATCTGCCGCCTGGGCAGCAGGCAGGGCGTGAGGCTTGAGATGCCATTGCAGACACTCGCCAGCAGGTGGAAGCACAGGAGCAGGTTACGGGACGTCTGGGGCCCCGTGGGGCTGCTGTGCTCTGGGCGCTCCCAGTTGACCTTTAACTCTCCAACAGTGCCAGCTCCACTTAAAACACTATTATTAGCTAATGGAGCGTGGCCTTTTATAGTTCACAGAACTCTCACCACACCTCTCGTCCCAGCCACAACAGCCCTGTTTCCGAAGATGAAGACAATGAGACTCAGACGCAGAGGCTTCTTGCAAGACAGTCAGGGCTCCAGGGCAGGGTTCCGCTTCCTCCGGGATCTCCCTGCCCTGGCCCGTTTCCGTCTCCGGGCAGCCAGACCTAGTGACTGGGGTTCTTAGGAACTCATTGGTCCCTCCCAGCTATTGCCTCACGTCTCCGTCTGTCTACACCCGCTGTCTCCACCTCCTCACTGCCCAATGTACCCCAAAACCCACTGTAGATGGCTGGCTACCCCTCATTCTCCTGCTCAGCCCAACACCTTCTGACCCTCAGGACACAGCTCTGGTATCTTCTTGGGGACGTCTCCTCTGCCCCCCCTTTCCCCACAACCTCACACAGCCGCCTGGTTTGAAGTCACCTTAGCAAGCACCTGCAAGCCGATGCGCCCCTTGAGGTTGAGACCGCATCCTACCCAGGCTCAGGCCCCGTGCAGTAAAAGTCGTCACTCTTGCACGGAGAAGACCCCGGCAGCTCTCTGCTGCCAGAATGAAGGAGAACTGGATGCTGTGGGGGTTTGAGCGTTACGCCCACCTCTGAGATAACATCTGCACACCCTGCCTCCTTTATGTGAGCTCTCATCCCCCCTGCTGGGCATGACTTTCCTCCTCACCCCATGAATGAGGAGCCTGTGGTACAGATGGCCCCACATGTGAGGGAGGGAAGTGAGATTCTGAGTCTTGGCCACTCTAAGTTCCAGGCTGCAGCCAACTGGGCTCCTGTCCCAGAAAGCCCTGACACCACCCCAGTCAGCACGAGCCATGCAGAGACCCAGAACCCAGGGCAGGCAGGGATGGGGCTGGACCCGGAGGCGCAAAGTGTGTGGAAGCCAGAAGCAGCAGGAAGCACATGTGCAGGTGCTGGATAGAGGGACATGTTGGGGAGAGTGAAGGCGAAGACTGAGGGGCCAGGGAGGAGGGGCTGGGAGGAGGCCGAGGAAGGCCAGAAGTGTGCCCCAACCTACGGTGCTGAGGGCATGCCTTTTCAGGGCACAGGTGGGTCCCCAGCAATGGACAGGCCTTTCCCACCCTGGGGCCCTAGAACATCTTTTAGGAAACACCCCCCAGCAGGTTCTGGGATGTTTGCACAGGGCAAGGCCGAGCAGACCCGGTCCAGTGGGAATAGCCTCCTCTCCAGTCCTTCCCCGGGCACAAGCCCCACCCTCCCTTCTCCACCTGGGCCTGTTAGGGTCTCCGAGGCCACTTCCCTCTGGGCAGCCTGCTCCCCCACCCCCCCATCTCTTCCTGGGCCCTGTGCCATAGCTGGGGGTGGATGGAGCTGTCTGAGGTAGATATTTCTTCCTCTCAAAAAAAGGGGGGATTATCATCAACCACTCCTTCCCACCCCCCCGTGTGACCTTGGGTGAGTTACGTTCCCTCTCTGGATCTCGATTTCCTCATTATTACTACAGTGGGGTTGAACCTGTGTCCCCAAATATGGGAACTGGGACGGCTGCCACCGAATCGTCACGGGAGTTTGCTAAAAATACAGATGTTTTAGGTCCGACCCTTAGAGAGGAGGCTATGTTACGGCTGGGCAGGGCTCCAGGCAGCTGCAGTTTGAGTAAGCACCCTGTTTGGGAATTCTGAGCACCCCCTTCCCCAATTCCCACAGTCACACTGGAGCTGGGAGATCCAGTTATCAGCAAGCCCCACCCCAGCCTTCCCGCTTCCCCATCTCGCTCTCCTGACTCAGCTAGGTCAATATTGACCCTAGCCCCTCCCCTCCCTCTGACTCCCGAGCCACCCCAAAGCCCCAGAGCTGAGACCCTGACCTTGGGTCAGCAGAGTCAAGGTCAAAGGAACGCGTGGGGCCCAGAGGGTGTTATTGCTGTCCCACTGCCATCCCCTCCTGGTTTGGCAGGGCATGCAGGCTCCCCGGAGAAACCACAGGGCCCCTAACCAGGAACTCCGTCTGGCAAGAGCAGCCATCCCGGAGTCCAGCTTCAGAGAAGGGGCGCTGCTCCCCCTGCAGCCCTCCGTGGTGGCCTCTAGCGGGAGGCCGAATCGGGCAGGTGTCTCCCTTCTGTCCCGGCTCTCCCGCCAGGCACCTCGGTGGGGCACCCTCTTTCTGCCCAACCCATTCACTGCAGATGCCCACACCGAGGCCCCACTTCCAAGGCTCCTCGACATGGAACCGAAAGGTGCCGGCGAGCCCTGCGCCTCTATCTTGGCTGTTTCTGGCTCAAAGCAACCCCCCTCATGCCCTCCCTCTGCTGGTTGGCTGGAGGCAGGAGATGGGCCTCGGTTTCTTTGTTTCTTTTTCTTCTTTATTGTTGTTGTGAGTCCTCACCCGAAGATATATATGTATATATATATATTAAATATATTTTATTGATTTTTTACAGAGAGGAAGGGAGAGAGATAGAAAGAAACATTGATGAGAGAGAGACATCGATCAGCAGCCTCTTGCACACCCCACAGTGGAGATGTGCCCGCAAGCAAGGTACATGCCCCCAACCGGAATCGAACCTGGGACCTTTCAGTCGCTCTATCCACTGAGCCAAACCGGTCTCAGCCGAAGACATATATTTTTTTCACATTGATTTTTAGAGAAAATGGAAGGGAGGGGAAGAGACACACACAGAGAGAAACACTGATGTGAGAGAAACACATTGACTGGCTGCCTCCCGCACGTACCCCGATAGGAGCCAGGGATGGAGCCTCAACCGAGATATGTACCCTCAGCTGGAATGGGACCCTCGACCCGTCCGTCTGAGGATTGCCACTCCAACCACTGAGCAAAATGGGCCAGGACAGCTTTTTTATCTACACAAGGGCCAGCAGGCTTATGGGAAACCCACCTGGAGGGTTTCTACATGCCATGTTTTCTCTCAGCACTCTGGGCACTTTCTGAGCCCTGGATCCCGGACAGGCTCTGCCCAGCGATGTCCAAGGTGGCCTCAGCACCTGCCTGCCACAACTCACCCAGGGGTGCAGCTCAGAGATGCCGTGCACTTTCACGGGAAAAGGCATCCTTTCCCCCGAACAAAAGTAATCTTGGGGAGGTGCTGGGAGGAGACCTTGTGTGGCCAGAGGGGTCAGGCTGCTGCTCTGTCCTGGGGGACAGGGGAGGTCAGGGGAAGATAAGCAAGGGGGTGCTGAAGGGAGGGAGGGAGGGAGGGAGGGAGGGAGGGCAGCCGTGGACATCCTCCCAGGGCAGGGCCAGCGTCAGAGAGGCCTCAGCTCCAGCCCCAGAGGGAGTGGTCTGAAGCTCAAGGAGCCAAACTTTCCATGAGCCACCAGCAAAAAATGAGTCTGGAGAAGAGCGTCCACCGCAGACCTGAAGGCTCAGCAACCCAGGGTCACGTGGAATTCCGAGGGACTGGGAACATCTTAACGCTTTGCTGGCCGTCTCTAGAGCCCCGGCCACCACCCAGCTCTCGGCGTGATGCGGCTTTGTGCGAAGCTGTGAGCTGGCACTGTGGGTCCCGAAGGACATACACAGGCAGGGAGGGGCAGAGCAGGGGATGAACCCGGGTGTGGGCCGGGGCAGCCTGCGCTCCCTGCCCCCCCAAGCCCTGTGGGGTCCAAGGAGCGTGATAAGGGCCTTAACTGCCCGGAAAGAAAACGGGTTGTCTCGGAAGGTGGTGCGTTGCAGCGGCTGTGCAGGCTGGCCGGGCTGGCAGGGCTCACAGAGGTAGGACTGAGCCAGCCTGCTCCCCCTGTCCCCAGCCCAAGACTCTAGAGGTCCACGTTCACAGCTGGTGGGAAGAGAAGGTGTATGGACGCAAGACCTACAAGAATGGCAGGATTCCCAGGGGTGGATGGGGAAGACACTGGGTCAGGAGCCTAGGCCTGCTCAGGATATCACGCAAGGATGAACTTGGCCAGGCCAGGGAGAGGAACAACCTACTGAGGATCAAACACTAACCCTTGTGACCCCCTGGTTTTGTCTGTTGACCCTCACTTGACCTTGGGAATGTGGCAGGCCCTCGTGAGAAGGTTCCCCTCCCTTCTCTCCCCTCCCCCCATGTTTGTTGTCAGATCACGGGTTGGAAGTGACTACAGATCTCAGCTCATTCCAGCACCGCCCAAGAGACCACCTTCTCTGATGAGGCCCAGAACAGGAATGAAGGGCCCAGGGCACCCTCCACCACACCCAGCAGGCCAGATGCTGCCTTGCAGGGCCCCCACCAGCCTCTCAAGGTCAAGGGACCATGATCACAGAGATCAGCTAAGGAGACCAGAGCAATGAATTGGGTGGGGGGCCCTGGGACAAGCCCTGCCCCTCTGGCTGCTGATCCCTGAAGACTGCAGAGAGGCCGACAGGAGGCCTGAACTGAGCCACGCTGCTGTACATCTTCTGAATCAGTTGCTCATATTTAAAAATGGGAAATTTCTCATGAAACTTCAGGTATCCAACTTCTCCTTCAAAGCCTTGATATCTTACAACCTGGGCCCGCACTTCTGAGGGTACCCTCTCTCTTAAGAGAGGCAGGCATCCTTCACTAGTTCACCACAGTCCCCACCACTCCCTCTTGTGTCTCCAGTCAACACTCACTAACAGCTGCCACTTCTTCTGCTCACACCTAGCCTTGCTGCCCGGGACTCCCCTCCAGGCCCTGAAGGCGCTGGGGTTCATCACCCGTCAGGACTGGCCAGGATTCCTGGCTGAGCTTCCACTCCAGAGAGGGCTGTGTTTCCTTTCAGGTGCCCACTGTGCTGTCATGGAGTCCTCTAGCTGAGGGTCCCCGGTCCCTAGTCAGCTCCCACTGAGGACGAGGACGGGCACAGCGGGAGACGGTGCGGGCGGCAGGAGGAGGGAAGGGCAGTGCGTAGGCCAGGCTGTCTGGGAGCAGCGGAAATGGGAAAAGCAGGACAGCCTGGAGGACTGGGCCAGGGAGGGCAGTCCAGGAACCGCAGGCCCGGCACAGGGTAGTGAGCAGCGGGGAGGGAGGCAGAGGAAGCAAGTCAGGGAGCTGAGGCAGGGAGAGGTGAAGCTGGAAGTGGTCCAGAGGCCTAGGGATCCTCCAGTTGCAGACTCAGAATCCAGGGCGAAGCCTAGACTTCTAGGATCTTCCGTTCCCGACTCCCAATATGCATCTGTGTAAGGAGTACAAGCAAGGCCATGGCGGCCCAGAGTCTGTCTGAGAGCTGGTGGGGAGGCCAGGCACAAGCAGAGGTCAGGGTCAGGGTCATTCTCAGGGCTGGCGCCAGGGGCTCTGTCAGCAAGGCCAGAGCCTACCCCCTGGGTGTGGGAAGAAGCCCCCTGAATTGTGAAGTCCATTCTTACATCCTCTGCAAATTAGCAAACCCATCTCTCTTCCCCCACCTAAAGCCCCAAACAAAGAGGAGGGGGAGGGGGGCCGGGCCCTTTGTTAGGGGAAATTTATTAATATCCCAAATATGCAGCATGCAGGCCCTTCCTTTCCACCCCCAATCAAAGTCTTTCGAACACCTGGGCCTCGCATTTGAAAGGCTCTGGGCTCTTTTATATGGCAGGTCCCGCCAGGAGGGGGTGGGGAGAGCCAGGACTTTCTTCCAGCCTGGGAAACTCTTGGCTCCTCCCAACCCTGGTCTCCCAGCTCCAGCTTCCCCTGCAGGGAAGGCAGAACAGCTGGAGGGAGAGGGCGCGCTGCGGGCCCTGGTTTGGTCCCAGCTCTGCCGACCTCAGCTGAGTAACCCTCGGAGGGAGGGCTTGGGCTTGTTCGTATGTATAACGGGGAACTAAGTGGTCTTCTGGAGCTTTCCTCATCTTTTTTTTTTTTTTAAATATATCTTATTTACTTTTTTACAGAGAGGAAGGGAGAGGTATAGAGTTAGAAACATCAATGAGAGAGAGAGACATCGATCAGCCGCCTCCTACACGCCCCCTATTGGGGATGTGCCCACAACCAAGGTACATGCCCTTGACTGGAATCGAACCTGGGACCTTTTGGTCAGCAGGCCAATGCTCTATCCACTGAGCCAAACCGGTTTCAGCTTCCTCATCTTCTTCATCCTCCTCCTTCAGCCCCACCCACCCACCCCTGCCAGAGAGAAACCGTGTGTCAGGAGAGCCTGGCCAGCAGGCTGCTCAGCCTCAGTCTCCTTACCTGAGCAATGGGAGCCGGAAGGCCGTGCTGCCCACCTCCCGGCTCTCTGCAGTAAGGAGACAAGGGAAGGAGGGTGACCTCATTGGGTTTTATTAACAAGTAACCAACAGAATACAGATGGGCTGGGGACACACCAGGAGAGAGAGACGCGGAGGCTGGCATAGCTGCACGTGGGGGTGTGCCCCAGAGGTGGGGAGATGCCATGTGCAGGAGACCCGCCCAGGCATTTCCACCCCCACCCTCATCTCTCAGGGAAGGAGGGACCAGGGCAGCCCTTCCGTGCCTGGGCATTGAAGACACCAAGGCTTCTGGCCCCAGGCGTGGGGTATCCGCTGCCTTCTGCTGTCTCCACCCTCATGCTCGGGGGACCTCCATCACGCTTGCCTGGGCCACCAGCCCCTCTCACCTGTCCTCCAAAGGCCTCTCACCCCCACCAGCCCCTCTCACCTGTCCTCCAAAGGCCTCTCACCCCCACCCTGTCTCCTCTAACCACTCTGCACACTGACCCAGGACAGCGTTCTTTCTAAAGCACACGAAGACCGTGCCAGTCCCCTGCCCACCGTGTCCCCTCCCCAATATTCCTCATCCTTCCTTGGACCTTGCTGTTACCTAGGACCTTCTTCTCCTGCTGCTCTTCCTGCTCCTCAGCCTCCTCCTGGACTCGGGGCAGGAGGAAGAGGCTGCATGCTGATCTCCACACCGGCAGGGTCAGCCCCTTGCCCAGAGGCCTTTCCCACCCTGCCTTCCTCTTCCTCTCTTTCCAACTTGCCCGCCCTCCAGGAAACCTGACCTGCGCATGCATACGAACCAGGAGGGATCTTTCTCCCGCTCAGCTTGTTAACCCTCGATGCCTGGGGCCCGGTGGGCCTGGAGACACCCTGAGTGTCTGCCTGCTCAAGATTCTGGCTGTGCACAAGGCGTGGGGACAGGCTTCCTGAGACAAGGGAGGGGCCTGTGCTCTGGACACAGATGAGAGGGTAGTGCCAGCTGCCACAAGAGAAAGGGAGCTGGCTGGTCAGGAGGCCTGGGGTTCAGTCCCCTCTGCCATGAGACCTCAGGCAAGTCCTCTTCCCTGGCCTTGGTTTATCCATCTGTGAAGTGAGGGCTGAGCTAGGTCATTCTCAGCTTGGAGAGTGTGTGTGTGTGTGTGTGTGTGTGTGTGTGTGTGTGTGTATGTGTGTGTAGGGGGTAGATAGAGGTTTCGGGAGAGGCAGAGACCACGAAGAAGGACTTGCATTGAGGACTGGCATCACCATGGCAACCTCCCACAGCCTCAGGCCTCCCAGAACCCCAGAGGTCGCAGCTGCCTTTGCCCTGGGGCAGGACCTCCTGTCCACCTGCTTCCTGCCTCACATCATAGACTCCTCCTCCTCGGCAATCTCTCGGTCCACCTCGATGGCGGTGTTCTCGAAGCTGGTGATGCCCCCGTACTTGCGCATGTGCACCATCAGCGGCTTGGGCGACTGGCTGCCTGGCAGCGTGGCCACGTACATGCCTGTCCGGTTCTCCTCCAGCGACGGGCCCCAGTCCATGGCGGGCCGGCTGGCCTGCTGGAGCCTCTGCGGCAGAGCAAAGACAGCGCTGGAAACAGCCGGAGCTCCAGCAGTGCTTCCTGGGGCCCAGCACCCAGCACCCAGCAAAGACCTTCCACATCACCTGGGTTAGTCCTTGCAACAGCCAGGGGATGCGGGTGCTGTTACCCACCCTGGAGACTGAGTCACCTGCCTGGTTGAGACTCCTGCTCTGCCGGCCACTCTCAGGCTGGGTGGACTTTGGGCACAGAATGTAAGCAGTTTCCTCAACTGTAACTGGGACTCATGATGCCGAGTTAGGGTTGCTGTGCCGGGTGCTGGGAACGGGATGAGGCCAATACAGAAGCCCATTCTGGGTCCCTTTCCCTAAAATGCTCAGTCCTCAGGAGCTGGAAGCTTTGGGGAAAGAGCCGTGAACTTGGAGAACTGAGGCAGGAATTCGCTCTGACCTTCCAAGTCTCAGACATTCGGCCTCATTCTGACTCTGATGTCTGACCTTTCCCTCTCCGAGGCCCCATTTCCATGGAAGGAGGAAGCTGACTAAGAAGATGAGTAAGCCTGGACATTCTAGGTTCCTTCTTCCTCAAACCACATTTCTGCAGCCCTTTGCCCTGCCAGATTCTCCAAGGAGGAAAGACACTGGCAGTAAGTGGAGCCCAGGGGTGCAGGTTCAGGGGTGAGAATGTATGCCATGCCGTTAGCCCAGGGCCTAGCACGGCTTTGCACTCAAACATGGCAATCTTTCTTCAAATCTATGAAGAGCATGTCACCCCGCTGCTCAGAAACCTGTCGCTGGCTTGGCACCTCACTTGGAATGAAATCACGGCCTCCATGTCCTGGCCCCGGTCTTCTTCCCTGACTTGGCTCCTGCCACTCTCCCTCTACCCTCCCTGATCTAGTCACACTGACCTCCTTGCTGTCCCCAAACATGGCAGCCCCTCCTGCCTCTGGGCCTTTGCACTAATTGTTTATCTGCAAGGAATGCTCTCCCCTTATCTTCCATACCGATCACCTTGTCAAGTTAGTCAGGTGTTGGTCAGGACTAGAAGCCCTGCTCTCTGAAGGTGTCACTCTGGAGCTGGACAATGACTCCTCTGCAGTGCCCGCCCCCTGCCCCCTCTTCCCCCGCCAAAGACACGCCTCTCCAACCGGCTGTGAGCAGCTGGAGAAGCAGGGCAGCAAGGCAAGGCTTGGAAACCATAACCTTTCAGGGCCTGGAGCCCTTCCCCTGAGCAACCTCTCTTCCTCCTTCCCTTTTCTCACACCCTGGCTCTCAAGCAAGGAGACTCATTTTCAGAAGTAGCATGCGTGGAGCTCCCGAGGTTCAGAGAAGGCAAGGGGTTTGCCCCCAGTCACACAGCAGCTGGAGGCAGAGCAGTGGCTGGACTCCAGGACCCCTGTCGTCTGGGCAGAGTGTCCACAGCCCCCTCCTGCCAGGGCAGGGCTCTGAGCCCTCTGAGGACGGGGGAAGGGCAGTGCAGCTGTATGGGGAGGGCGGAGGAGTGCTGATAAGCAGGCTGGGGAGGAGGGTGAAGGGTACAGGAGGCCTGAGGTGTAGTCAGGTCCAGTGGTGCAAATATTCCCACCAGTGTCCTCAAGCTCTCAATGGTTTGACAAGTGGCTAACGACATTCCCAAACATTTCCCAATTGGCTCTCATGAGGCAGGACTAGCTGGATCCACACATCCCTGAGGGGGGAGGAGGTAGGGTCCCCTGGCTCTCTCTGCTGGCTTGCAGGCTCATTCAGCTCTGCTCACGAGGACAAGCCTCTTGCCACCAGAAGACTCCACACCCGTGGCCTCAGAGGTGAAGGGCTCAGTATAAAGACCGAGGCTCAGAGAGGGACAGGATCTCTCTGCGGCCACACAGAGTCACAGCAAGCCCACGAACCCACAAAGGGTCACCTCTCCCCTCTTCTGAGGCTTGCAGATCTCCGTGGGTCTCTCCACTAAGACCTGGCCATGAGGAGGGCTTTTCCATCATCCCTTTCCCAGGAGCCCCACTGCAGGGCTTCTGGACACAGGAGGAGGGAGACAGCCCCCCGCCCTCAGGGTCCTTCAGTGTTGCCTTCTGCCCCTGAATCCCATAGGGAAGCTCTGGGCTGGTGACCAGAGTTCAAGTTCTGATCCTGCCTGACTGTGGGGCAAGTCCCTTGCCCTCTCTGCAAGACAAGCAGTCGTTGGCTGACATTGGTGGTCTTTGGGTGGTGGGCCCCAGGGTCCCCGTGTGATATAAGAGGCCACAGAGCAGGCCTGCAAGCTGACCTCAGCCCAAATAGGTTTGAGCTGACTCATAGCTCAGGGTCTGGGTTAGAAAAACTGCTCTTACAAGAAGCCTGCTTACAAGAAGCCTGCAAAGCCCTGGGTAAGGTATTGGTGCGAATCTCTTCTGTTTGAGCAGGTGAGCCAGGGCCAGGCCACAGGTCGGGAAGGCGAGGGGGAGGCAAGGTTGCGGCCGACTCACCTCCCAGAGCGAGCCCTCCTCTCGAAGCACAGCCACCAGCATGCCGGCTGGGATCAGGAGGCAGGACAGCAGGCCCATCAGGATGCCCAGCAGTTCCGCCCAGGCTGGGAAGCGGTAGGTGCCGTACTCGGAGGGCTGGTACTTGACGATGCTGTACACCAGCAGCGCCTGCAGGGAGGGGGCTCCCAGCATCTCAGTGCGCCTTCTGGACCCAGGACTCAGGATAGCCCAGGGCAGAGCTACCTTAAGGCCTGAGGAAGCCCAGCCCAGGGCCATCCCCAGGCCTGCGACAGCCCAGCCCAGACACCTAGTGTCTGAGATAGCCCAGTCCTACGTGGTTCCAGAAACCATGATCATCCATCTTTGTTTTGGAGCCAGAGCTAGCTCTGCTCAAGCTCACCCAATGCCCAGGCCTGAGACAGCCCAGCTCTGAAGAACACTAATTTCTGAGATGATCTATCTCTGACCTGTTCCCAACCCAGAGCTGAGAAAGGAGAGCCTCAAGGTCCAGCCATAAGGCCCAGAGGCCTGAGAAAGCCACATGCATTTTGCCAACCGAACTGAGGACGAGGCCCAGCACAGACACAAAGGCTGGGGGCATCTCGGGGGAGGGGAGTAGACCTGATCCTGGTGCCCAGCCCACCCCTCAGCCCTACCAGACTGAATGCTCAGAGGGGCCCTGCTCTCAGCCCTGGGCCCCAGCCAGCAACGCTCCCACCCACCCCAGTTACCAGGAGGGTGGCCGGGGTCAGGTACAGCCAGCAGGCCCTGAAGTAGAGGCCCGGCTTGAAGCCCAGCATCATATGGATGTCCCGGCAGAATCTCTGGATGCCTGCACCGGGAGGAGAGGAGCATGGCCCACCCACAGTCCCTCCCAGAGGCCCCACAAAAGCCAGCAACCCCTCTTTCACCCAATGGCCCCCACCCCCAACCCTGGCCCTTGGGAATAGGGACCCAATTGCTGGGGGATTCCCATCTCCCACAGGGGGAGCCTCAACTCCGCCTCTCCCAGCCCCTCTCACCATATACCCGGGTGACAGCAAGGCATGTGGTAATCACCACCACCATGAGCCCGAAGCTGGCGCTGTAATCGTCTAGAAGGACCAGCCAGTACATGCCCCCCTGGAATACAAGTCACAGCTCTGGGATCCCCTCACCATGGCCGGCTCCCTGCTATAGCCCCTTCTCCAGGCAGGAAGCAGCCTGGCTGGGGAGGGGAAGGTTGGGGTGGGGGGGGGGGGAGGGGAAAGCCAGGTGAAGTCAGCATACCCCTGTCCACCCGCCACGCCCTATTGGAGTCTGACAGGAGTCTTAAATGCAGGCCCCCGTTTAACTGATAGGAAAACACACTCAGGGAGGTGAAGTCACTTGTCCTGAGCTCATTCAGCAAGTGCAGGAGCGAGGCTTAAACCAGGTCTTTCACACTTCAAAGCCAAGACTCTGGGTCATAGGCCAAGGTGCCCCTTGGGAGAGAGGGTCTGGGTGGTCTAGGTTCCTCCCAAAGAGGTCAAGAAAGTGGCTGGTTCAGGGGGTGCACAGCCTGGCCACAGACATTGCCCACCAGCCACCTGCCCCCAGAGCCACTCACGTCAGTGGTGAGGACCAGCCCCATCAGGTACATGGCCACGCAGATGAGCCCCGAGAACACGGCCTTCTTGGGTCGCAGGTAGTAGGGGAACTCATCTGTCACAGCTGTCACAATGGTCTCCAGAAAGGCAAACTGGGGGGAAGAAAGAGGGGCTTCAGAGTTCTGTCTCCACCACACACATACACTCACACAGATACAGACATACAGCACACACACACACACACACACATCACACCCCAGACACATTACACATAGACACTCAGACACACACACACAGATACACAGATACACACAAACATCACACACATCACAGACACACAGAGACACAGACACACATATCACACCCATAGACATCCCAGACACACACAGATCACACACAGTCACACATCTCACGCACACACAGATACACACCGCGCACATGCATGAGGCACCTCTTGGAATGGACAAGGCTCACCTGACTGTCCAAACCGAGAGTCAGCAGCATGAAGAAGAAGAGAAAGGACCAGAAGGGCGACAGAGGCAGCATGGTCATGGCCTGCGGGTAGACGACAAAGGCCAGGCCGGGGCCTGGGCCAAGGGCACACGGGGTCAGCAGCCTGGGGCACGTGGCCAGCCCCCACATCCACACTCACACACTCATGGTCGCTTACACCCACCTGGGCAAACCCAAAGATGTCCACTAACTGCACCCTTCTGATACTTTATTAACTTCTAGGACACATGCCAGCACATTGTCCGTGCTCAGTAAACAGTTGATAAAGTAAATGCATTAGTAATGACTAATGAGTAAATTAGTAATACCTCATTTGAATACACTTTATGTGCACAACCATTTGCACAAACAATCCCACTAACACACATGCTTAAATATGTCCAGTGGCATAAGACACGGATTCCCAAGATCACTCACAACATCGATTCACTTGTACACAGACATCTCAATTCAGGATATGACTCATTTGGACAAGCAAAGAGAGTTACTAATGTGACAAATATAAGATAGTCTCAGACAGAAGTTCCTTTATCTCCGGACACAGGTTAATGCACACTCACTTGTACATGGCTACCCAGAGACCAGCCGAGACAGGTTCATCTGTGCGTACATGTATGCATGTGCGTACACACACTCAGCACGCCATCCACAACCTTTCTGGTCCACACACAGGCTCACTTTTCAGACCCAGCTGTGCCCAACATCCCCCTTTCCTACCAGAGCCGGGCAGCCTGCCCACCTGCTTTGGCAACTTGGCCCACAGGTACATCCAGCTCCTGAGACATGTAGCCCAGCACAGAGAAGATGGCGAAGCCAGCCAGGATGCTGGTGATGGCGTTGCCCAGAGTGACGATGAAGGTGTCTCTGCCAGGAGAAGTCCAGGCGCAGGCCGAGTGAACTTCGCCTGGAGGAGTCCTCCCTGGTCTACCCCGTCCTGCCCCTCCCCTCCCAGCTCCAGCCCCGGGGTCCAGGAGGCTGCACTGACCGATAGATGTTCTGGTGAAACGTGTTATAGGAGGCAAAGGTGAGGAGACCCCCGAAGCCCACACCCAGGGAGTAGAAGATCTGAAGGGCCGCTTCGATCCACACCTGTGGCAAGAAGGATGCAGAGGGAGGACAAAGAGAAGCAGCTGGCACACCGTGGTGTCAGAGGGCCAAGGAAACAGGAGGAAGGAGGTGGGGAGAGAGCCAGTCAGTAGGTCCGGGGACGGCGTGGGGAGGGCCTAGCTGGGAGCAAACCCACTTCAACACTTAGCCAGTGCCTCTCAGGGCCTCAGTTTACCCATTCAGGAACTGGAAGGCAATCTCCAAGTTTGGTCTTGTCTGAAGGAAGTAGTTCCTCAGGTAAAATTTTTAGGAAATTCACGTGGACAACAAGCCCCTGTAACCCTTAATCTTTCTTCTTGGAGTCAGAGGGACCTGGGTTTGGACCCCAGCTCTACCACGCTCTGGCTGTATAGCGTGGGAAAGCCACATCACCTCTCTGGGCCTCAGGTCCCACTGCAATAAGAGAATGGGAGTAGGGTGATAAAGATTAAATGACTACATATATGCAAAGTGCTGAGAGTGTGGAGTCATTTGTCAGTAAATAAGAAATGATAGCCGTCAGTAACATTATTGTGACTGATATTACTAACTAGAGGCCTGGTACACGAAATTCTTGCACGGTGGAGTGTGTCCCTCAGCCCTGCCTACACCCTCTCCAATCTGGGACTCCTCAAGGGATGTCTGACTGTCCGTTTAGGTCAGACATTCTTCTCACTATCCAGGACTGCTACTCCCAACTGCTCACCTGCCTGCCTTCCTGATTGCCCCTAACTGCTTCTGCCTGCCATCATGATCACCCCCTAACTACTCCCCTGCCTAACTGCCCTCCCCTGCAGGTCTAGGGTCCCTCCCCCCCCGCAACTGCCTTTCCCGCAGGCCCGGTTGCCCCCAACTTCCCTCCTCTGCTGGCCTGGTCCCCCCCAAATGCCCACAACTGTCCTCCCTTTCAGGCCTTGTCCCTGCCAACTGTCCTCCCCTGCTGGCCATCTTGTGGCAGCCATATTGTTTTCACATGGGGGCAGCCATCTTGTGTGTTGGAATGACAGTCAATTTGCATATCATTCTTTTATTAGATCAGATTAGATAGGATAGAGGCCTGGTGCATGAGTGGGGGCCAGCTAGTTTTCCCTGAAGGGTGTCCCAGATCAAGTGGGGGTTCCCTTGGGGCATGAGGCATCCTGGGTGAGGGGCCTGTGGTGGTTTGCAGGCTGGCCATGCACCCTGGTGACCCAAGTGGAGGCCCTGGTATCTGGGAATTATTTATCTTCTATAATTGAAACTTTGTTACCTTAAGTGGAGGCCCGAGCTGGCCAGGGTGTGTGGAAAGCTTGGCTTCCTCCATTGCTGGGGAAACCCTAGCCTCCTGCTCTATCTGTGGCCACAGCCAGCTTGGTTGGGTTAATTTGCGTACTCGCTCCTGACTGGCTGGTGGGCATGGCTTGTGTATGTAGTGGAGGTAAGGTCAATTTGCATATTACTCTTTTATTAAATAGGATGCCCACCGTGGGGTTTGGAATCAAAGAGATCTAGATTAGAATCCTAGCTTTGCCACACCCTATGTAACCGTAACCTGATCACTGACTTTCTTGGGCCTCAGTTTTTTTATCTGTGAAAGGGGAGAATAATATCTACTTCATAGAACTGTCGAGAACAATAAATGAAGAAGACAGGACTGAGCACAGTGCCTGGTACTGGAAGCTGACCTCATGGGGATTCCTACCTGCTGTCCACTCTTTTCTCCAGGGATCCTTATTTCCACTTCCCAGGGCAGGCCTGACCCCTCCCTCCACCCTTGTCCCAATAGTCTCACCTTGGAAGACAACAGGTAGTGGAACTGGGGGGTGAGATAGAACTGGATGCCCTTCCAGGCCCCTGGGAGAGTGACTCCGCGGATCAGCAGCATGACCAGAATGAGGTAGGGGAACGTGGCTGTGAAGTACACCACCTGAGAGGCAGGAAGTGGGAATGGAAGGCAGGGTGACTTCCTCTGCCCTCCTCCTCTTTTAGAAAGCCCCATCTCACTCCCAAGATGGGAAACAGCCATCAACCTATGATGCTTCTTTTTCCGTCCCTCCCTCTCTCCCTCCCTTTCTCCCTCTTTGCCCCTCTCCCTCCCTCCCTCCCTCTTTTTTCCCTCCCACCTTTCCTCCTTCTTTCCCTCCTTCTCTTCCTCCTTCCCTCCTTACACTGATCCCATCAGCAAAGTTCTGTCACTGCTTCCCAAGGCTGTCCCAAATCGATCCAGCCCCTCCAGCTCCACTGTGACCCAGTCCAGGCCACCATCACCCCTCCCCTGAAGGTCAGAAGAGCCTCCTGCCCCACATGTCCCCTCCTTCCCCAGCAAACCCACCCCACGTGGTCATCGGCCAGCATGATCACCAGACTGGACATTCCCAGACTCCTCGCTGCCCTGTCTCCGCCCTCAGCCAGTCCCAGGCTCCCCGCTGGCTTGGCTTGCACCATGATGACCTCTCCTCTCTTCCTAAAGGCTTTCTTCTCTGGCTTCCTAGTCTTTCTTTTAATGGTTCTCTTCTAAATGGACATCACTTCTGAGTACTTTGCTGAGGGACAGTTCTGATTTATAAATGATTGAGTAAACCATTCAGGTTTCCAAGTCCTTCCAAACAGCTTTATGGCCTTCTCGCCCTTCATAACCTAGAGTGGACACCTGTGGCTTCGTCTGCCCAGCGTCTCATTGACCTTCTTCAGATAACAGCCCTTGACTTTCCCCAGCTGGGGCTGACTCCATTCCTGGCTCTTGGGATGGGCACATGATCCAGGCCCAGCACTCCACCCTCCTGGCCACAGTGACTGGTTCAGGGATTCAGGGATGGGTATGGCAATCAGCTTACCCAGTAAGACTCACTTCTAGGATTCTGCAAATTGGGGAAAGGGGGGACCCTTCACTAAGCATGTAAAGTGTAGCCCAGAGCTGCTGGGCAACCACATAAAGAATGAAGCCTGAGAACACTGCTGAGAGACGGGAGAACCACATTAATTGAACCCCTAAAATTAGCCTGCTCTATCTGGTCCAACATTTCATTAACTCACCCCTAATGCTTTGGCAGGGCCAGACCAAATGATTGCTTGGGCCTTATGCAGCTGTAGGCGGGATGCTCCCTCCACTTGCCTCCTAGACCCAGTCATGTCTGAAGCACACCCTCTGGATTTTCCAATTGTGACAACTGGGTTCTGGCCACTTGCATCTCAAAGGGCTCTGAGTCACAGCCTCCCTCCAAGCTTTCAAGAAATACTTGCGAGCCTCTTCAGAGTGCCAACACTGGGTCAGGACACAAACCTGAATAACAAGTAGGTCCTGTCTTTGGCAAGTTCCTCGTCTAGTCAACCAGCCTAGCCACTGCCCATCCTTACCTCCACATCTTCCCCAGCTTCATGCCCTTTCCCTTCCCCTCACCCTCCCGGAAGCCCTCCCTCCTCTCAGCCCCTCGGGCCTCACCTTGCCTGAGGACTTCACCCCCTTGAGGATACAGAGGAACACGATGACCCAGGCTAGCAGCAGGCAGAGGCAGAGGTTCCAGCGGATCCCCCCGGGGCTGCCGATGCCCTGGCTGCCTTGGATGTGGAGAACGTAGCGGCTGTGGGAGACGAAGGTCTGAGTGTCTGCTGGTCACGCTCCATTGACATGGAGGAAAGCCGTGGCCAGCCTGCGAGGCAATCCTGGCTAGCTTCCACTTGATCTGGTCTATCCTCAGACCAGCTCTGCACCTGGAAGCTGCCTCTACAGACCACATTGCCCAGGCTGCCATCCCCTTTGATTTCCATTTGGATTTGGCTAGTAGGAGGCCACAGTAGGAGACTGGAGTGTGGGAGGACTGAGGGGTATTTGCACACACACGTGTGCACATGCTTATGCATGCATGCATGCACACATGCATCAGAAGGCCTGGCTGTGACTGCCTTCTTCCATAGCAAGCTCTGGTTGGCCAGCCTTTCCTCTAAGGCTCCAGATCTCCCTGGCTCTGGTTCCTTGGGTCCCTCTGCTTGCTCCTTGGCTCAGGGGTGTTACAGCCGACTCTCTTGCTAGTTCCTGGTGCCTCACCATTCCATGTGGATTCCCTCACACTGTCACCTCCCTCCACTGAACTCCTTTTGCTAAAGTTTTGGGAGAGTGCTCTCTGCTTTCTGCCTGCACTCCCCCTGATGTAGTGGGTCACGGTACTTCTATGGAGACCCCAGCAGCTGCTGGACCCCCACATGACATTTTGGCTTTAAGCTGCAGACCCAAGCTTCACCTTTCCCACTGGTCAGACATATCTCAGCAGGTTCACACACTCTGGGTGGACTTGATATAGACAAACGAGGGAGCCGCATAACAGATGTAGGTTGGAGAACAAAATATATCAAGACATGGGGTCCATCTGGGGGAAGATTCCTAAAAACAGCCCTTGGCAGATGAAGGGTTGGGGTACCTGATCTGTGTCCTGTGGTCAACCAATGGATGACATCCTATGGAGGAGGAACTATTTCCATCCCAAACCTTTTACAGAGGCAGAAACTAAGGCCCCAAAGGTTAATATTACTATTAGCACATTCACCATTGTCAGTATTATCAGCTAGCATTTATTGAGCACTTGCTATCCACCAGACTGGATGGGAAAATTTCTGTACCTTCTTTCCTTTACTCCTTGTGGCAACCCTTTGAAATACTATTATCATGCCCACTTTAAAGCTACAGCATCAGGCCCTAGTCGGCTTTTCTCAGTGGATAAAGCATTGGCCTGTGGACTGAAGGGTTGGGGTTTGATTTCTGGTCAAGGGCACATGCCTGGATTGCGGACTTGATCCCCAGTAGGGAGCGTGCAGGAGGAAGCCAATCAATGATTCTCTCTCATCATTGATGTTTCTGTCTCTCCCTCTCCATTCCTCTCTGAAATCAATTATATATATATAAAGCATCAGAAGCCAAATAAGCTGTTTAAGGTCACATAGCTGGCCAGGTGAATAGCTGGGATTAGAACCCAGAGCCCACCAAATACTAGCATCTTTGAAGTGAACACTGGGCCCCTTGGGGACTTGGGCTCATTCCTGCCCTCCCCCGACCCCCCCAGGGCGTGGGCCCTCCCAGACCTCCAGTACTCCTCGCTGGGGCTGACGGTGCTGGTGAGGTTGAGGGGCAGGGCCCCGTTGCCATCCTTGGAGCCTCTGTGCTCAAGGCAGAGGTCTGTGTTCCACCAGTTGCCACAGTGCTCCCAGGGCAGGTCACTGGTGAGGGAGGCGAAGAGGTAGAAGAGGACGTAGGCGATGATCATATTGTAGTAGATGGCCACCAGGCCCACAATGAGCAGCATGGCCGCGCCGGCACCTGGCGTGGCGACAGGGGCTGCCCTTAGGCCATGCCCTCCTTGGGGCCGGCTGTGTTTCCTCCCAGAAGACCTCCCTTTCTGGAGGTTAAAGGTTAGGGGGCAATCACCTGGCCTCCCCCAAGTCCAGACCACTCCGGAGATCGCTGAGGCCTCACCTTTGAAAAGGGGGCTGATTTTCCAGACGGCCAGGGGTCCCAGGCTGGAGAATTGGCCCAGAGAGAGCTCCAGGAAGAAGAGAGGGATGCCACAGATGGCCAGCATGAGGAAGTAGGGCACGAGGAAGGCACCTGCGGGAGGGGTGGGGGCAGGGGAGCAGGGGGTCAGCTCCCCTAAAGCCCAGCTCTAGCCCCGCCCCACCCCTGACCAGTGGATACCACCTGTGATCTGGGGGAACACTTCTCCTGTGGCTTAGGACTGTCTTCTTTTCTATCATCAATCACTGAGGGCCAAGGGGTGGACAGAGATTCACTCATCTCTATAGCCCCAGTGCCTAGACCAGGGCTGGGCTCAGAGCAGACACTGAATGAGCAGATACATGAATAAATGAGTGACTTCCCTGCTGAAGAAAGGGCAGACTCCTCAGGGCCGAATCAAGCCTCCCATCTACCTGCCTCCCCCCACCACTTTGCCACCTCAGATGCTTGTGGCTGCCACCTGTGGTCCCCTGTGCCCAACAACTCTCCCCTCTTTCTCCACATATTGGCAGCCAACTCCTTAGAGAACTTCCCACCACCATATGGGCCTGGAGGGGCTGCCAGTGACAGCAGCCAACCCCTGCCCACCTCCTCATGGGCACATATCTCAACCAGGCCAATTAGAGACCTTCTCTGCAATTCTATATAGATTCATTCAGATGGCATTTCTGAGGAGGACGTCATTCCCGAGTTGTCTCTGGCCACCCAAATGCAAGGAGGAAGCCTGTCCCATGAGAAAATGAGGCCAGCATACAGAGGGAAAAAGAGTCGGGAACCGGGGGATGGGGAGGGGTGGGGGTGGGGCGTGCAGAGAGAACTGGGGATATTATGAAGTTCCTGGAGCTTCAGAGCTCAGCTACAGACCTCCCCTTCCCAGTCATATCATTCACTTGTCGTCGCTTCATGTACATTTATTTGGATTTCCGTCGCCCTGACAATCTGAGCTTTAACAGGTTTGGTAGAGATGGGAGGAGATATGGATTGCTGGTGAGTGTGCATTGGCTCTGCAGAAGATAGTCCTGGGTGTGATGTTTCGTCTGCCACTGTGTGACCTTGGGCAAGGAACTGGCCTCTCCAAGCCCAGGCTTCCTCATCAGGACCAAGGTGCCCACCCAGGAGGGCTGTTACATGAGACAGGCATGAAGAGCATCAAGCTTGGGGCTGGCAGATGGTGAGTGCTCAACCCCAGCTATTGTAATAAGACTTACTGCAGTCACTTGATGGAAAAGGAGGGACAACAGATAATTGTTTAAGATGGGAGAGACTCTGTGTTCGCAGTCAGAATGAAAGGAACCAGGAGAGGAAGAGAGATAGAGGATTCACGAGCAGGAATTATTGGTAGAGTAAGGTTCTGGAGGAGCTGTGTGTGTGGTGGTGGTGGTGAGGGGGCGGGGGTGAGATATTGAGAGTGCAGTGATCACTGACAGGCAGATACAGCTCTTTCTCATGAAGTAGAGGCAGCCCTCTGCCCATCACTCAGGGCTCAGGAAATGGCAAGGCTTAGGGCTTACTGTGTCATACCCATGAGAGAGAGGGAAGAGGGGGCTGGGTAATGAAAAGGGACAAGGCAGATGACTCTCTCTTTCCAGTTCCCGGTTGCTATAAAACCACTTTCAACTAGTTCTGCTCAAGGTCCAATAGGAGATGGTAGCTAAGGCCACTTCAAACCTCAGTGCACCCAAAGCCTTGACCCAGCACTCGGCTGCCCCTCAGGCAGGACGTCAGGCCCGTACCTCCTCCGTTGGTGTAGGCTCTATAGGGGAAACGCCAGACATTCCCCAGGCCCACACAGTAGCCAATGCAGGACAGCAAGAAGTCCAGTTTGCCTGTCCAGTTCCCCCGGTCTGCGGCAAAGTCCACATCCAGGTCCACATCACCCTGGTCACTGGGGGTCATCAGCAGATCTGGAGTGACGGGCTGCCAATAAGAGAAACCAAAGTGTGAAAGAGAAAGGCGAGGCTAGGAGGGAACTGTGACCACCAATACAAGAATAGAGTCTTGAATAGGGCTCCAAGAAAGACATTCTATTGGTTGAGATGATCAATTCCTCTCATCTGGGCTAACATGGCCCATAAGCAGGAGCCCCTCGAGGTTTTTGGTGACTGCAAACTTATGAGACCAGCAGGTTTGCTCGGGCACTAAGAAAGCCACCTCAGTCTTCGTTTGGCTAACACAGAGGTCAAATCAAGGGGTGGTCCTATTTTGAAGATGACAACAACGATGATAATGATGGTGAACTTACCACAGTTACCATGCATGGAGCACTTACTATGGACTATGCAATAAACATTTTACTCCCATTACTTGATTTCATTCTCAAAACAAACCTGTGAGCAAAGTATTCATCTAAGCTCCATTTCAATGACGGGGAAAACTGAAGGTCAGAGATTTTTACAAGGCTGGGGAGTGGGAGAGCTTCCTGCAGTTCAAGCCCATGTCTTCACACACAGTGCTGAAGTTCAGCTGCTCCATTCTGGGCACCATATTTTAGAAAGACACAGGCAGTTTGGAGCATGTCCAAAGGGCGGGTGGCCAGGCTGGAGGTTGCTCAGGAAAAGCGGTTACTTGAGGACAAGAGGAAGGAACTGGGAACGCTGAGCATAGAAAGGAGAGGGCTCGGAGGGACCCTGGGCTCCCCTGAGGAAGGGAGTAGATTTATGCTCAAGGGGGCCTACAGAGGACTGTGAATTTTGGTTCATTAGCAGGAAGTTGCTATTCAGGCACCGATCTGTCTCAGGAGTCAGAATCTTCTTGTCACTGGAGGGCAGATGTATACAGAGGGAATGGAGACCAGCTGTCCCTAAGGGCCCCCTTGTGATTCAAGGAAGGCGGGAAGTCCACCAGCATTCTCCCTTCAGGCTGGGGCTAGGAGATGGATCAGCTGCTTGGAATCCTGGCCCCAAGGGAGATGAGTTAGCACGTCCATGAACTGCCTGGGTTTAGGGCCTGGAATTAAGCTCAAAGATACTAGGATGGCCTCCTAAAATCCAGATGGCAGCTTCCATACGTGACTCCAGGAATGGGCCAGGAGAAAGGGGCGGTCCTACCTTTCCTGCTTGCCTCTGAAAGTCTCACCGTATGGCGGAAAAAGATGGAACTGCAAAGAAGGCCAATTATGAAAGACACCCATGGTTTTCAGAGAGAAAGGATTCCCTGCTTCCCACTGAGGCACGGGTGTGGGGAAGCAGGGATGCCATTGGACTGGGAGTCAGGAGACCACAATTCCAGTCCCAGGTCTGTGCCAATTCATGGTATGACTTTAGGAAAAGAGTCTCCTGGGCCTCCGTTTCCCATCTGGACACTGAGGGGATTAATAGGCGAGTGTTTCCAAAAACACATCCCTTGGTCGTCAGTGGAACAAATGATTCTTGATTCAAAGGACTTGGGAAAAGCTGGGTTAACACAGGTAAGACAGGCTTCTTTTCACGGACTTGTCAGATCTTTTAATGGACCAACATGCACTGTGACTGTCCAAATAGGGACTGGAATAGACAGTATTTCCCAATCCTATTTAAGAAAAGGGTTTCAAAGAGCTGGCCTGCCATGATACACTTGGGGAAATACAGGTCTAGACAATCTCTACCTAATAGTCTCTGGCTCTGAGGTGTGAGGCAAGATTCTTCGCTGGAGATACCCACAGTGGTTGAGGACCAGGCCAGAATCACACACAGGAGTTCAGGGAAGGGCTACTGATCAAGGTTGTGTTTTTCCCTAAAATTGCCTTTCCTGCCACCAGGACGAACAGATCAGCTGGCGACAGAAGACGCTTTGCTGGGGACTTGTCACATGAGCATTGCTGGGATGAGGAGTGCAAGTGTCAGGGACTGGATGTGTCTGGCTGTGGTGACAGGGTTCATGCAATAGGCTCAAGTGGCAGAAATGGGGTAACAGTGTTGGGTTGACTCTCAGTGATAGTGTGGAGCAGGGGGGTGATCCTGCCTGAGGAAGGGTAGGGGTGACCGGGACAGCCTGGCGTGATTCTGGGTGATGGTGACAATAATGAAGAACATGAAAAGCTGCTTTTTAAGAAAATGGGCTCCCAGGGTTGAAATATAGGCCTGGCGGTTCTTTAGCTGTGACCTCGGCTGGGGTTAGGGTAGCGGCAGCCCTCAGACCTATCTGAAAACCGCCCCTTCCCCCTGAGGCCTTTTCCCTCACCAGCTGGGTGAGCATGGGCCCTCTGGAGCCACGCCCTCTTAGGTAAACTCCAGGAGGGATGGGATAATGCCAGAGGACACGGAGGATACTGAGTGGTGAGGCAAGCCTGTCACCCTGAGAGCCCCCCAACCCCATCCTAACCAGCTGGCAGGAAGGCCTATAATGAGGTTCCTCTGATCCCTTCTGAGAAGCTGCTGCCCTTTCTATGTTCACAGAGTGGCCCTGCTCTCTGTTTCCATGGTGACAAGAGTTCCAAGAGCTGGATGCTGCCAGCTCTCAATCCCTCTCTTCCCCTAATCAGAAGAAGCCTGTTTCTGCTCCAAGGACAGGGAATGGGGTCCTCCATCGCTGGAGGAGCCCCCAACCCCACCATGGAGTGAATCCCAGGGGCTGGAACAGAGGATGGAAGCAGTTGGGAAACAGAGGGAAGCATCCACATCAACGGGGCCGGGCTGGAAGCTTCATGAGTCAGTTTATACTTCCACTGGGTGCGAGGCTCCCACTCCCGATTACCCCTCCCCTGCATTCCCCACCCAGAATCAGAAGGAACACACCTGAGTTTGGCAGACCTACACCTCCTCTTTTAGGGACCAGCAGATAGAGGTCACCAGCAGCGCCAGGGACTGGGAGAGGTAGGACTGCCTTAAACCAAGACTCTCAGACCTTTTGCAGGATGAGAGGCAATGGGAATCCTGAACCCACGTTCATCAGCGTGCAGATGAGTTTCAGGGAGGAGGAGGGAGGAGCCCAAGGTCAAACAGCGAGTTAAGGTTAGAGCAATTCCAGGATCCAGATCCCTGACTCGCAGCCCAGGACTCATTTCTGAACATTGTTGCTCCTTTGCTGATACTTGGCATTTCCTGCCTCCCTGGCCCCTTCTCCTTCAGACCAAGGGAGGGGATCCTGAGGCGAGGTGGCCCCACCCCTGCTCTGCTGGTCCTCGGTTGCTCAGCCCACCTTCAGGAGAGCAGTAAGCTACACCCCTCTCTGCCTTGGTTTCCTTGTCTGTAAAGTGGGGATAATAAGCCGTGGCTCCCAGAATTGTTGGGGGATTGCAGGAGATAAGGCTTCACAAAACATAGCTATTTATATAATGTGGGGCCCCACAGCAATGAGGGGAGGGGTTGCTGTGGGGAGGGGAGGAAAAGGAAGAGAAGAGAAGATAGCCAGAACCAAAGATCCAAGAGACCGTCAAATGGCCCAAAGAAGTTACTGATGTCAGGAGGAAAAAGGATCCACTTATCTCCATGGTCCCAGGAGGCTGACCACGGGCAGAGAATAAATAGGGGAGAGCCTTAGAGGAAGGGAGTGGTCAATAACGCCAGCCCCGATGGACCATTGTCTCACATCCACCAGCACCTGTGACAGGGATCCTGCTTTGGTGCTGACACAGGGGATGGACAGGCAGCGGTCCAGGTTAGAGAATGGACTTCCCCAAAGCCACAGGGCAAGGGACATCTGCAGAAACAGTGCCCTGGAGTTCTGACTCCTGGGCTGGGACTGGTAGTTTTGAGCTCAGAGCCAGAAAACATGGCCAATACTCTCCCTCCCTAGGCCTGTGCCACTTGGCTGGGAGGTCCAACCCCGAGGGACAAGGTGGGGGGGAGGAGGAGGGAACTGAGGTCTGGGCCCAGGGCGCAGGGTCCAGGAACACATTGCTTTGGCCGCCTCTCTCATGTCCGCTCTCACCCTTGAGTCTCCAAGTTCCTCACTCCTTGCCTTTGCCTCCCTCTGCCCTGCTGAGGGGCAGCTTGGAGTCTCATCGGGGGACACTAGCTGCCTGGGGAAGGAAGGGAGTGGGGAGGAAGCAGGTGGTGGGACCCGGCAGGCAGGAGCAGGGGCTGGATGGCAGGAGGCTGCTTCAGTTTAGAGTGCACAGGGGAGGACCAGGCCCATGTCGGCGCCTCCCTCGCCCCCCCTGCCCCCCCTCACCTACCCCAAATTAGTCCAGCTCAAGGCTAGCGCTCAGAGATTCTCCCCACTCCCCACCCCCACCCTCACCATCCTCCCCCGGAGGTTAGGAGGATTGGAGAGGGGTGGGTGCCTGGCCCTAGCCACCCCCACTTCCCGCCTCCTGGGCTTGCAGACACCTGTTCCCAGGACCTGGCCCAATGAACCCTAGGCCTAAACACACTGCCTCCCGACCCTCGGACGGGGGTGGGGTGGCATGACCCCTCCCTCCCTGCTATCCATCTCAGCCCGCCTTCCCCGGAGCTCGGAACTGGGTCCTGGTCCCTCCCCGGCCTTCCCGGGGCCTCTCTGGGGGCGGGCCTCTGTCCTCCCCTCTCAGGTGCGCCCCCAGCCCGCCCGGGTGCCCTACCTTTCGTAGTTGGGCTTCCTGGAGCTTCTTCATCTTGGAGAGCAGGTTGCTTCCCCCCGGCGGGTCTTCCCTTCAGCGCAGAGAGCAGGGCGCGAGCTCGAGAACGGGAGATGCGCCGCCGCCGCCGCCGGCCAGCGCCGCGCCTTTGCCCCCGCGGCTCCGAGCACCGGCTTTGGGGGCGCGAGCGCAGGCGCTGCCGTCTGTCGGCTGCGGGTGTGGGGCGCAGGCTGCGGGTGTGGGGCGCAGAGCGGAGCTGCGAACTCCAGTCTCTCTCTCTACGCAGGGCCGGAGGCTGGGGAGGGGTGCGCGGCTGCGCCCGCAAAGACACTCAGACGGACAGACAGCAGAGGGGTAGGGACGGGGGGGATGCGCGTCCCCTCGCGCAGAGCTACGATTGGAGGGGCCGAGCGCGTAAGGTGGGGGTGTCTGCGAAGGAAATAAATCCTTGGAGGTCTGGAGGCCTCCGTTACCGTCTCCTGCGTGACCTTGGGCAAGGAACCTCCCCTCTCTGGGCCTCTCTCTCCTCAGCCCGGCACCGTTGTGGGCTCCAGCATCCCAGTGCCTCCTCTTTTCGGCTGCGTGACCTTGCCCCACGTGGCTTAACTTCCCTGCACTGCCCCTTCTGCATCTGGAAAACGGGAGTAAGAATCTTACTTCCCTGCCCTAGCTGGTGTGGCTCAGTGGATAGAGCGTCAGCCTGCGGACTGTAAGGGCCCTGGGTTCGATTCCTGTCAAGGGCACATGCCAGGATTGTGGGTTCCATCCCCAGTAGGGGGCGTGCAGGAGGGCAGTCAACCAATAATTCTGTCTCATCATTGACGTTTCTATTTCTATCCCTTCCTCTCTGAAGTCAAATAAATAAATAAATAAATAAAAGAATCTTAGTTCCCTTATGAGGAATTCAGGGAGATGGTGCATGGAAAACAGTTAGCACGGGGCCAGGGACATCGTAGGGGCTCAACATTTGTTGCCCTCTCCTGCCATTGGTCAGATATTTACCCCATTATCCCATCCACCAATATTTATTGAGTACCTAAAGTGTCTCAGATCCTAGGCTAGATCTTAGTTCATCAACACAGTGACCTGGGGAGGCAGATGGTATGATCCCTATTTTACAAAGGAGGAACCTGAAGCACAGAGAGGTTAAGTTTCTCACTCGAGGTCACACAGCTGGTGAATGACACCAGTAGCAGAGTCAGGCCTCATGGAGATTCCAGGCCAGTAGTGGTCCTGAACAGTCCCTTTTCCCTGGGGAAGAAAGTGAAACGGGGAGGTTTGAAGAAACAGCGCAAGCGCCACGGTGTCGTTGTGATGGTTTGTGACTTAGACCATGAGCACCCGGGCTCCTGTCCACCACCAGCAGTATGACCAGGGGAATGTGAGGATTGCACATCTGTCAAATGGGCCACCGACCAGCCCTCGCCTGGCAGACCTCATACAGCAGCAGTTTTCAACCTTTCTCCATCTCATGGCACACACAAACTCATTACTGAAAGTCTGAGGCACACCAAAAAATATATTATTTTTTGCCAATCTGACAAAAAAATAAGTGTAATTTTGTTATAGTCACCTAAGATGGCTATTGTTGTGCTGGCTGTTGTCATTTTTTTATTTGGCCATCTAAGGGAAAAGAGGTCAGTGCCCCTGACTAAATAGCCAGGTATTTGCATGCTTAAAAATTTCTTGCAGCACACTGGCTGTAAATAGCTGACTTAGAGTGTTGTAAGGTTCCAGAGAGCCTGTGGCTAGGATGGGAAATTATTAGCTAGACTGATTACATGCATTGGTTTGTGGGACTGAACCAGTAATGCTAGTGAACCCAGAATATGAATTAAAAATTATTCCCCTTTCACTCTTTTTTAAAAATATATTTTATTGATTTTTCACAGAGAGGAAGGAAGAGGGATTGAGAGTTTAAAACATCGATGAGAGAGACATCAATCAGCTGCCTCTTGAACGCCCCCTACTGGGGATGTGCCCACAACCAAGGTACATGCCCTTGACCGGAATCAAACCTGGGACCTTTCAGTCTGTAGACCGGCGCTCTATCCACTGAGCCAAACCGGTTTCGGCTCCCCTTTCACTATTAAAAAAAAATTTTTTTTAATTGATTTCAGAGAGGAAGAGAGAGGGGAGAGAGACAGAAACATCAATGATGAGAGGGAATCATTGATCGGCTGCCTCCTGCACACGCCACACTGGGGATGGAGCCTGCATCCTGGGCATGTGCCCTGACTGGGAATGGAACTGTGACCTCCTGGTTCATAGGTCAATGCTCAACCACTGAGCCATGCCGGCTGGGCCCCTTTCACGCTTATTAGTGTCCCAGCTCAGACACTATTTCATAGGGTCATCCTATCATCAGCCAACATGGGGCGGCCTCTGAGGCGAGTGAAGATAGGAGCTGCTATTTACAGCCCTGGAGCCTGGAGGGGGTGGGAAGGGTTAAATCAAAGCAAGAGCTTGGGGAAAAGGCCTGGTCCGGTCCATCCTGGGCCCACCTCCCTTCCACAAGTCCCACCAGCTGCTCCTTCCTTGAAACTGGCCTCCCAGGGCAGGCCAGGGGCTCTCTGGACCCAGGAGGAAGGAGCCCCTTGGCCGTGAGTGTGAAGGGAAGGAGCGTTCATCCAGCCCTACCCTACTGTGTGCACTAGATGAACTCGAATCCAATATTGATTTTCGACTCTCTCTAGCAGCCTGAGAGGACAGGTTTGTGCAGCCCCGTTTGGCACCTGAGGACACTGTCTCAGAGGAGTGATGTCACTGAATCTCTGGGTTTTGAGATAAAACAAGAGGGTCATGGGCTGTGCCTGGGGATCCCAAAGAGGCCCGGCCAGTACCCTTCTTCCTCCTCCCTCAACACAGCTTTACGGTAACACCCCCTCCCATGGGCACCCTGGTTTCATTAGACCCCATGGGAGGCCCAGAGAACCATAGGAACAGGGAACAGAAGCCAGGCATTACCTCCAGAGCCTCTTATGGCCCCTTCCCAGCAGCACCTGCTCCCCCTAGATCCAACCCTGGAGGGAGCCAGCCCTGGGGGGCCAGGAACAGGGCCAGGGCTTTAGCCTTCCTGAAGCAAAAGCATCATGGGGTGACTACTGAGCATCGGCTGTAGTGATGGGGCGCACATGGTCCTGGGCTCACACCTCTCATAAGGGGAAACTGAGGCCCGGAAGAGGTAGGACTTTGCAAACTCATTTGGGGAGTAAAGCAGGGTCAGGCCTGGAGTTTAGGAGTCCGACCCCACCCAGGCTGTACCCTCAGATCACCCCTTTCTGCCATCCTTTCCCCACCACAGCCGCTGTGGGGGGAAACCTATACTTTATAAAACAGACAAAACCCCAGCATTGGAAGACATGGTCCATATAAGTCGATCTATCTACTGAAGCCCCAGTTTTATAATCATACCACTGACCACGCAGTCAGCTACCAAGCATGGTGGACCATGGCTAGCATCCCAGAGGAAGTTGGGATTCTACTTGGCAAAGAAACGACTTAGGAAACCAAACCAGTGATGCTCCGTCTATCTCCCTCTTCCTCTCCCCTCCTCTCTCTTCTGGTCTCACATCAAAAATGAAGTGGAGATGTGTGCTAATTTAAGGAAAGTGCCAGATGAAAATGTACTTCCTGTTATTATATAGGGAGATATTTTTAAATGCACATAAATAAACATTTTTAATTTGCTTTAATGTTCAGACTTTATAGCTGTAGAGCATGTGTTTTGGTTATTCCCGTGAGTGGCGACTGTGAAAAATGAGGATCCAGATTGCTAGCCCATCTGGTGTGGTTCCGAGGAAGTGGTTCCGGAGCAGCCATGCTAGGATAGGATTGCCCTCCATAGCTGCCCTGTCCCAGGCCTGCTGTGCCCCAGGCTCTGCATTCCCCTAGCTGGGCCTCTCAGCCACAGAGAGCCTGGCTGGTTTTCTTGGAGCCCCACAGTCCTCTGTCCCCCCATTGTAACCGGTTACACACACACACACACACACACACACACACACACACACACACACCCGGGCTGCTGGAGACTTCCTGTGTGAGAACACTCCACTCCCAGCCCTGAGCTGGGTCCTTCCGGGAGCTGGGCTGTGACTCTCTCTGCTCAGCCCACACCAATCTCTGGCAATCAGTGATGGCCTCCATGAGACTGATGTCCTCAGGATGGCATGAAGGGTCGAGAAGGGAAATCATGGTGCTGATGGGCATGTTTCTGGTTCAGTAAAAGCCGTGACCAGGCCCAGGGCCTTCAGGGGCCAGGCTAGGCTGGATCTGATGTCTGGACCCCAAGCCTCCAGTATCAATGCAGAGCTTGCCAACCAGCTGGAACAATTCTTAGCACGGGGGTCTATGAGAACATGAGAGGTCCCTTTCCTGAGTCTTATACTTGATGGAATCCTCCAGGTGACGGGGAACTCACCACCTCACAAGCCAGCCTGTTTGGAAGTGGTTTTAGAGAAGTTTCCTTTTTCACAGCATCCACGCTACTTGGCAGGTGATCGCCAACCCAACCTGTGGGCCCCGCCCAGCCCCTGGTCTCCCCTGTAGGTAGCAGCTGGGGCTCACCCAGCCTGCCAGGCCTGGCCACTGACCTCCTGCCAGGAAGGTCTTCCGGTAGCTGGGGACAGGCTCCTCCCTCCTCAGATCTTCCCAGCCACCATCTGTCCTCAGCACTGGGGGTGGGGGAGTCAAAACATCAGTCAGGCCTGGCAGCCTGTCACGAGAGGATGCAACAGCCTCTGAGCAGGTGGCAGAAGCCCAAACTTACTGTGTGCGAGGCCCTGTTCTGAGGCAGGTTAGGGTGTTATATTTTTCTTTCTTCCATTTGACAAATGAGGAGGCTGTGGCTCAGAGAAGCTAAGGAACATGCCTGAACCCTCACAGCTTGAACGTAGTTAGGCTGGAGCCCAGGCCACCTGACAAAACCTGCCACTAAACACGGAGTCACAGCTCAAGTGTGGCCTCCAGCCCACGGAACCCCACACTCCAGAGCTTAGGGTGTCGGGTAAGGTGCTGGCAGGTGCTCGTAGGGGGCTCCTGGGTAGTGAAGCATGGGGAATGCTGGACTAAAGAGGATTCAAGGGGGGTCTTTGCTGTGCCGATGCAGCACCGTGACTCGCCCAGAAGGGTTGAGTCTGTAGGACTTCCCAAACTTATTTGGCCACAGCCACTGACTTTTGGTAAAGCAGCTCCCCGTTGTAGAGGGGGCCCAGGGCCCAGAGAAGGGAAGTGGTCACCTCAGGTCACACAGCAAATGTTTTTGATGATCAGAAAACTATAGTCACTGCCAGCCACCCTTCCACCCAACCTCTTCTGCTCCTGGGACCCTGGTCCTTTCCCTGGCACATCTGGTTCCCCTGTTTTCGATGCCTGGCACCTTCAGCGAGGCCACCCCTCCCAGGCCACCGCCAGGAGGAGAGGAGTGCCTGCTGCCTGGCAGGGCTTGTGTGCGGGAGGGATCCACCTCGTGCCTTGTTGTCATGTGCCCCAGAGCAAAGGGCAGGCCGTGCACACCGTTTATGGCTGGGCCACCTCCCAGAACAGTAAACAGAGAGGCAGGCAGCTGGCACTGGAGCCCTCCAGGTAGCAGACTCCTGGCCACCTCTGAAAGGGAGTTGAGAACAGCAGCTTTCCTCAGGGGTTTAAAAAAGTATACGTTAAGTTCATACAACTCAGACTCTTTATCATTCCTCCCTTCTTGGCCTAACAGCACCCACTAGTCCTTTAGTCACCTGCTCCGACCTCACCTCCTCCAGGAAGCCTTCTGGACCCTCCAGGAGAAGCTCAGTCCTTGAATCAAGCTCTGCTCTCTGAGGCCCAGAGCTTAACTCAGACTGGGGACTTCTAGGGGGTACAACCATGCCTGGCATGTGCGGGTGCCCAATGAATATTGTAAAATCCTGAGCTGAACGTGTTTGGAAAATTCAAAAGACTGCTATATTGAGTCCGATGACTCTTGCTTACAAAATGGACTGAAAATTTTACATGGTCTCCTAGACTTACTCTAACAATGTCAGGGTTTAAATCGTTCAAATGCATTTTAAAGGTGACCTTGTTGTAGGCCAACGGAGACTGAAAGGGCTTATACAATTGTCAGGAAAGGGGGAGGGTGACTTATACTTAACATTTCCTTTAATGCAGTGGTTCTCAACCTTCCTAATGCCTCGACCCTTTAATGTAGTTCCTTATGTTGTGGTGACCCCCAACCATAAAATTATTTTCGTTGCTACTTCATAATTATAATTTTGCTACTGTTATGAATCATAATGTAAATATCTGATATGCAGAATGTCTTAGGCGACCCCTGTGAAAGGGTTATTTGATCCCCAAAGGGGTCACAACCCACAGGTTGAGAACCACTGCTTTAATGCTACGTAAAATGATTTTTATACATCTTTAAAAAGAGGGAAAAAGTTTATTCTTGAAGCTGTATCCACGAGATTCCACTCTATGTATATACAACACTTGCCCAGCCGTGAGCACTGCTTGGTTCAGAGAAAGTCCTCCAAGGGCCCACTGCAGCCTGGGCCCTGAGGGACAGCCTGGTGAGGTGGAGCTTGGCAGGGTGGGCTCTGACCTCTGTCCCCCTCCAAGCCCCCACCTGGAGTCCCATTAAAATACTAGTGAGGGGACATGGCTCTGCAACCCAGAGGGGACCATCATCAGAGCCTCTCGGGCCCATTCCTGCGGGCTTTTGCTCTGCATCAGCCTGGAGAGGTTCAGGGTGTGTTAGGGTTGGGACAGGTAGAGGCGAGGCTGCAGGACCAGGCAGGTAGGAGCTGATCACATTCCTCCCCACAGGTCAACATTCCATCTTCCCTCAGCTCCAGCTCCTTTCTCCAGGATCAGTCTAGTCCCTATAGCAGCCTTCTGCCCTTGAACCTAAGGAGAAGGAGATAGGGATGGGGTCTTATCTTGATTCCCTCACCCAGCCCTCTAGGGATTGAGTCGACCCCCCCACCCTGGGTTCCTTTATCCCCCTGAGGCCTAGAAAAGGAAAAGGTCTTTATCCAAAGAGCTCGCTGCACAGATTGGCCAAGGACACCCAGGGGCTGGGTGGGTGACTTGTCCAAGGTGACTCAGAAGGTCAGTGACAGGGCTGGGACTCAGACCAGGCCTCCTGAGCCCCAACGGGAGCCACATTCCCAGCATCTGAGTCCCCACAAGGCTGGCAGGGGGGCTAAGGCAGATATTCCTCCTTGACAGGCATTGGGGAGGAGGCGCCCAGGAGGCCAGCAGAGCTGGGGCACAGGCCCCCCAGGGGCGGCCCAGCTGCAGTGGGGGTGACTTCGTGGGCTGGCAGGGGTGGCTGCTGCTGCTGCTGCTGCTGCTGCTGTTTCTTCTTGTTCACTTTGCGCTCCTTTGCCCGCCGGTTTTGGAACCAGATCTTCACCTGTGGTTGGAGAGCAGAGGTGGGTGGTATGGGGACCCAGTGACAGTGAGAGGGAGAGAGGGAGGACAGCTGAGCTCTCACTTCTTGATGTGGTTTTTGTAGCCTCCTCCCTCCTGCTCCCGCCACCCACACCATCTGTGGACCCTGAACACATTCTCCTTCTAAAGCATGCTCCCCTACTCTAATGGCAAGCCTTCCTGTAGCCTTCTTCGTCCCCATGTCCCAAGACCATACTCTGACACCCCTCCTCCAGGAAGCTCACCCTGATCTGCCTGAGACTACTCCCTGGTCTGGCTTGAAACAGCACCGATCGTAGCCAGCTTTGGTCTTTAGTTAATTAGATCCCCCTTTTCTCTACTGGGAGTTAGGGATGTTGGGTTTTGTTGAGGCAGGAGGGGATTTGGCAGTAGCTCAGTTTTTGCGGTGCTGTGTGACCATGGCCAGGAGGCTCGACCTCTCTGTTCTCCTTCTGTGACTGAGCTCCGTGATCTGCCCGACAGCCTGGAGGCCAGACTCCCAGTGCTGCCCCTGTGGCTGAGGTGGGGGTCCCACCCACCTGCCGCTCAGTCAGCCCCAGGTTGGCAGCCAGCTCCGATTTCCGCCGGATGGTGATGTAACGGCTGTAGTGGAACTCCTTTTCCAGCTCCAGGCGCTGGTGGTCGGTGTAGACCACGCGGTACTTGTCCTTGGTCCGGGTCTTTCCTGAGAAGCAGAGGGGCCAGGAGGAGAGGTGAGTGCGGAGGGGCAGCCTGCAAAAGGCACAGGCAGAGCCTCCAGGCCTTAGAACAGCGGTTCTCAACCTGTGGGTCGTGACCTGTTTTCTGATGGTCTTAGGCTCTACAGCAGTGACCCACAGGCTGAGAACTACTAGCAGGGTCGCCTAAGACCATCAGAAAACACAGATATTTACATTACGATTCACCACAACATGAGGAACTGCATTAAATGGTCGCAGCATTAGAAAGGTTGAGAACCACTGCCTTAGAAGAAGGACCATGGGGTGGGAAGAAAGGTACACCTCAGACCTGGGGGTGACAATCATTTCCCCCCACCTTGGCTTAGGCTTGGAGACTTCCTGAGAGGCAAGCACTTTGGGGAGGCACTGAGGCACAGAGAGGGCAAACAACTTTCTCTGGGTTACACAGCAAGCTGCTGGTGGGGTTGGGTTTCAATCCTGGTCTTCTGACCCAGAGCCCCACTCTGATCCCTGGCTCTTCCAGCTTGAACCCAGCCGCTTGTGGGAGTCTGTGGAAAGCGGCTTCCAGGGCATCCCTGACCACGTGAGTCAGAAAGGCTGGGCGCACAATCTGCATTTTTAATATGTTCCCCAGGTGGTGCCACTCCAGGTCCACCGACCACAGGTGTGAACACCAGGGAGATGGAGGGACAGCTGGCAGGCAAGGGCAGGCGAGACTAATGATGGCAGCTGTTCCTTTCTCCTGTGCAGAGCAGAGCAGGGAAGAGCCACTGTAGGCAGGGCGGATGCTTGCCGGACTGTCCTGGGGTGTATGGCACCCCTCGATTCTGGTTGAATGTGGCTGCTGGTGACCCTTGAGAACCTAGACGTTACCTTGAGAAGCCCTAGCCCTGAACACCAAGCCCTGAGCTAGGGGTGGACAGGGCTGGTCTTCCTGAAGCCATCCACCCTTCTGCCCGTGCCCGAGCACAGAGCAGGAAGGACTGCTCAGCTCACAAATACTTAGTAAGCCCCTGCTGGGAGACAGGCACTGGGGTACATCCGTAAAAGCAAAAGGGAAAGAGTCAGGGCTCCAGGCAGAGTGAACAGCAAGTGCAAAGGCCCTGAGGCAGACACATGCCTGACATCTGACCTGTGTGAGAAACAGTGAGGCGTGGCCGGAATGCACTGAGGAAAGGGGGAGGGGAGGCAACCTCGAGCCTTACAGGCCATTGAAAGGACTCGGGGTTTTCCTCTGTCTGGGATGGGAACCACTGCAGGGTCCTGCGCAGAGGAGACATGAGGTCGGAAGTACGATTCACTAGCTGCTGCATGGAGGACAGACTGGCCAGAAGCAGCAGGAAGCACAGAGAGACCTGCAATAACCCAGGAGAGAGAAGGCGGCGGGTTGGCTTCTACACCGGGCTCCGCCTAGGGCCAGGAACTGGATCGGAGGACCGACTGGGGTTCATGTCAGGGCTTATTTGGGGGCTGGGAGCAGAGGTCTGTCTGGAGAGAATATTAAGAGTCATGCTTGGCCTGGCTAGTGTGGAGGCCTGACTAAACATGAGTTTTCTTTGTAAAAAGCTGAGCACATGGCTATAAATAGGAGGCACATGCAAGCACTTTCAGACCTACCCATTCGCCCCGCCAGGGCATGGTGGGTCTCTGAATCCCCACCACTCCCCTGCTGCCTCGCCCAAGTGCCCCCTCAACACCCTACCTTTTACCTCTGTCTGGGTCACAGCACCCCTGTCCTAACGACCCCGTACCCCGACCCAGCCCCCACCCCCTCCACCCAGCCCACACAACTTGGCAGGGCAGCACCGGGCTCCTAAGAGCCAAATGGTTTTGTGGAGAATGGGAGACAACAGATATTACTGGGCTTTTTTCCCTGGTTTCCTGCCAGAGCAGCGGAACCGCGCCGGACGCTCCCACATCCACGGCCCTCAGCTCCCTGCCCGACGCAGCACGGGACAGCCTCGGCTCGCCGCCAGGCCTGGCCCGGGAAAGGGACAAGGGAGTGGCTGTGAAGGCTTTGGTCCAGATGGAGCCCCTCCTTGGCGCAGAAGATTCAACGCCAGCTTGGCATCAGTTCTGCCTAATGCCACCACCACCACAGCCCAGCGCCCTGCCTCCACAGCCCCCTGGCTCGCCGGGCTCACCCCAGAGGGGTCATGGGAGTTTAGTCTCCTCCCGTTTTACAGCCGCCAGAGATCCAAATAGGAGAGGCGTGGTGAGTCCTTCCATCCGGCCTCCCTGTGCAGTCAGGGTCACTGAAGGCCCTGGCAGTCGAACTCATTATCCAAGACCACGTCCCGTGGCCTAGAGCTCTCACTCTCCATTCTCATTCACGACTCCCCACCCACCACGTGTAGGGGCTGCAGAACTCGCCACTGAGCCCACCTTAGCGTTGGCAGCAGAAGCTCAAACAGCAGACCCCCCTGTACTTCTGGGAAGGGAGGGGCCAGTCCATAGTAGAGGCAGACCCCTGAGAGCCCTGGGCTGCAGCCGGAAGACCCACAGCCTGAGGTGGGGAATGAGGCTCCCTGCCCACCCAAACCTCAGCCTGGGATTCCAAGCAGTAGTTATGCCAATACCTGTCCCCCCAGACACCCAGCTCTCACTCCCATCCTTTCTCGTGAGCAAGCGGGGATCCATCACACCCATTTCATAGATGGGGGAAATTGAGGCTTAAAGAGGGGCCTTCGCTTAGGGCTATTCTGCCTGGTAGTGGTATGAACCCAGGCTCAGGTGTCCTGACCTCTAGCCTAGCTCTTCCCAGAGTCCAGGTTGGGGGAAAGAGGGTGGGACCAGTTGGGAGATAGCACTCTATCTGCATAATTAGTCCTCTCTGTTCTAGCATGGCTGCCAGTGAAGACACAGCCCATAGACCTGGTCTTCCCCGTCCCCCATCCCCCTTTCTCCTCTGGGCCGGGAAGCGGGGCTGGTGGGCTCAGGAACCTACTGACCGACTTCTATTGATAGAGCTGCTCAAAGCAAAGTTTCATTGCTAAGAAAATGGCTCTGCTAAAGAACAAAATGTGTGCTATCACCCCGTGTGCTCCAGGAGTCAGCAAGTCCCACAGGAGCCCAGCTTGGCGATGTGCAGTCTCACTGAGCATCGCATACCCCTTACCCATCAACCCGCCTCCAGGAGCTGATCCCACAGAGAAATGTCCAAAGCTGTAGCTGTTTGAAGCGACATAAGACTAAAATCACTGTACATGCCACCAGGAGGGAACATGTTAAATAAAAGATGGCACATCCATGGAGATGAGCTTTATGCAACCGTTCGAAAGAGACTGTAAAGCTCCATCTGTACCAATATGGAGCAACGCCTAAGATATTTTGCTGAGTAAAAATAAAATCAAGATATGGAATGCTGTGAATAATGTTACTGGTTTTGTATTAAAATGGGGATACACACTCACGTATCCCCTATCACATGTGTGTGTACCCAGAGGGTTCTTTCTGAAAGAATATACAAAAAGCCATCAGCAGGAGCTGCCTCTGGAGAGAGAACTGGGGAGCCCCAGGTAGGAGGGAGTTTTAGGGGATGCTTAAATTTTTACCATGTGCAGATGTGAACTTGTGTTTTTAATGACAGGATCCCTGGGCTCCAAGTCACAGCTCTGGGCCAGAACTCCCAAATGCCCGAAGCTACCCTCACTCCCTCCCCTCTCCTATGAGCACCTGTGCCACCCTGAAGCCCGGGAGGGAGGGAGGGAGCAGGGAGGTGCGTGAGAGTGGCGGGGCCGGGAGAGGGCCCAGGATCAATGATTTACAGGCCGCTGGGATGCTGGGGCTGAGGGGGAAGTCCAGGCTCCAGTAACAGGTGTCTGATGGGGGCCTCCGCGCCCTGCCACCTAATAAATAACCCTTTGGGCCAGATGCCAGTGTGAGTGGGCAGGGGGAAAGTGGGGGGAGCCCCCAGATCTTCAGGGGTGAGCATGGCAGGGAGAGCCTTGGGTAACTCACCCAACTGAGAGGCTCTCTCTCTCTCTCTCTCTGCCCTGGCTTTGGGACTTGAGGAATGGCCCCCCATGTGCACCAGACTGCCGTGAAGGTCAAGTTCCCCATCCCCTCAGTGTGCGCAGCAGGGGCCCAGGAAGCTAAAGGCTAATGGCACAAATGCCTGAGCAGCAGCCTCAGAACTGGCTGGGGAGCTTTTTAGAAAGCACAGATTCTAGCCCAGAAATTCAGACTCAGTGGGGTTGAAATGGGGCTCGGGGATTTGACAGTTGAAGAGCTCTCTGGTGACACTGACACGTGGTGGTGCCGTACAGCTCCTCACTGGCTGGGTGATCCACAGCAGTCACCCCACCCCTCTGAGCCTTACTTTCTTTATCTATAAATGGGGATAACTATTATTCTAGTCAGGGCCAACATGTCCACGGATCAGGCAGTTTGTATACACCTCTCAACAACCCAGGAGGTTGTGCAACTTTTCCCCCTATTTTATAGATGGGGAAACGGAGGCTCCGGGAAGTCCACTCATCTGGCAGGTGGGAGTTAAGCGCGGGTCTGTCCAGCCTCAGAGCAGCACAGGCACCTTCCACAAAGTGCAAGTCCTCCTGTTACCACCCAGCCGTGGCATGTCCAGGGGATCACCTGGGACGGGTGGAGGATGCCTAGCACCAGTCCCCGGCATGCAGTGGGTGTGTGGGGAAGGACAGATCGCACTCTTTTCCAATAGCGGCAGGACAACCATATGGCAGGAATGTCGGGGAATGATTTGTGCCATGGGTGGCGTGTTAGACGAGACTGTTTATTTATAAGGTCCCTTCCAACTTGGAAACGGGAAGCTCCCAATATTTGTTGATTCTCTGATTGTGTTTGTTATTGTTGCTGAAAGAATGCTAAGGCTGGTTTCCCTGTCTGAGAGTCTAGAATCTCGGAGCCTCCCCAGCTGGAGGACAGGGGGCAGGAGCCACACAGCCTTCCGCGGGGCCTCCGCAGCCAGGCTGGGCCAGCGGAGGACAGAGTCCAGACCCTGTCTCAAGGGCGGGGTGGGGAGCTCCAGGAAAACCAAGTGGACTCTGGGTCAGCACTTCCTTTGCCCTCTTGTGGTCCTGACGGACGACACTGCCGGCTCTGGCTCTCAGAGTCTGGGACACAGATCCAGCCCTGGACCCTCTGTCCCCGCTCCCTGTGTGGTCCAGCCCTGGCGGGGCACCCAAATTCCCCCAACACGGTCCACCCCAGATCTCCTGCATCTGGACCCTCAGCTGGAGTCAGCAGGGCCTCGTCCCAGTTGTGTGTCATCTGTATGGCCTTGAGTAAGTCCCTTTCCCTCTCTGGGCCTCAGTTCCTCTTGTGCATCAGAAGGTTGGGATGTCAGTTTTGAGGGCCCTGTAGTTTCCCAAGTTCTGTGCAGCTCTGAGCCCTTCCATTAGAACCAGACACTCCTCCTCCCCCACCCTCCTACCCTTTATGGGCAGCACCCACAGAGAGGGCATAGCCTGCACATCCTCCGGCCAAGTGGCTCAGACACATGAGGGGCAGGAGGCACCTGTCTGTAGCACTGGTCTGGGGAGGACGAAGAGAAATGCCAGCTCTGGGACCTTTGGCAGGAGGGAGCTCAGGGAAGAGGGAAGGACGGGATGGCCATGGAACCCCACTGCCAGGAGCCCTGAAACGGGAGTGGGGAGGGAGAGACATGCTTCACTGCAAGGGTGGGCAGTTTTCAGGATACCCAGGAGGAGAAAGGAATTACAAATATGTCGCCCGTGCAAATAACTTTAACATAAACCACGTGAGGTGTTATCCAGTTAACATATATAAGAGGGCTGCAAAGGTGGCAGGGTAGCTCTGAGGTAGTGGCGTTTCCGCAGAGGCCCTGACAGCTTTGCCACTGTCCTGAGATTTGGGGAAGGCTCCCTACACGTGGGAGGATTGAGGGGGTTGGGGGGAGTGGTCCCCAGACCTGGCCCCTGTCTGACCACCCTTAGCTGAAGGGGTGGACAAGTGGCTGAACCCCTTTGGGCTCCCTCCCTCCTGGGGAACAGATGGATGCGAAAGCAGCTTGTAAAGGGCAAAGAGCTGTGGAGCGGCCAAGGAGACCTGAGCTATTTGTAGAGGCGGATGTTGGAGGCTCCCCCGGGAAAGGGAGGAATGCCGCCTGATGGGGAGCAGCAGGGCAAAGAACAAGCTGGCCTGGGGGTGGGGAGATCTGGCTGGGCCACCGGCTGCGCATGTGATGTTCGGTTTGGGTCTGTTTCCTCATCTACATTGCCAGGGGTGGGACCTCTGCTGTGGCAGCCCTGCCCCGGCCAGTTCCATTATGGACGGACAAGTCTTGTGGGCCATGGAGCTTTCTTTTGGGCTCTTGTTCCTGCTGATTTGTGAGGCCCAGGATGCTCTATCACCGTTCCTCGTTCAAGCCCCGGAGCAGGGGTGAGGCTGGTATGGGGTGGGGAGAAATGGCCTGGCCAGCCCACCAGGATCTTTGCAGCCTCGGGCAAGGTTCTCCTCCCCACGGTCACCCTCCTCCTCCCAGGCCACCTGTGAGTCATCCGCTGCCCTATCTTCTTCCTGGAGGTCCATGGCCCGGCGTGGCTCTGGGAGGCAGCAAAGAGGACAGGGCCTTCAGAGTCAGACAGATCCTGGCTCTCCCCCTGCCCGGCCACGGGCCAGCTGTGGGGACCCAGGCAAGTCACTGATCCTCTTTGAATCCCCGTTTACTCCTCTGTGAAGTGGGGACATGAATTCCTCCTTATACACCGTGGTTGCGGAGATCAGATGTGACTATCTACTTAACAGGTAATTATTAAAAGCTAGCTGTGACGAGGAAGATGACGATGAAGAGCACTTCAAGACAGAAGAGGCTAGAGAGATTCCACCATGGAGAGTAAGGAGCCCATCTGGAGTGGATTCCCACCCTCAGAACTCTTGAGAGGGTCTTTCCCGCACTGTCCCCAGTGACAGCTACTAGCCACACGTGGCTATTTTATACTTAAATTAATAAAACAGAATTGACATTCAGGTCTTTGGTCATATCGGCCATATTTCAAGTGCTGGAAAGACACAAGCAGCGAGTGGCTAGCATTCTGGACATCACAGATAGATAGCATGCTCATCACACGGCAAGTTCTATTGGGCAACCCTGCCCTTTTCTAGCTCATTTGTGACCTTCCCCTGGTGCCTGGCCCCTCCTATACTCCATGAGGGTAGGCACCATACCACCTTGCTTGCCCAGTCCGGTAATAGTGGCCAGCACATTGTGAGTCTTTCCTGGATCTGACCCGGTCTTCCTGATCTAAGTCAATAGCCCCCCCCCATCCTTCAGCCACTCAGGCCAAAAGCCTTGCTGGCACTTCCCCACTCCCCACATCCAATCCATCAGCTGGTCAGCTCAACCTCCAAAAGACACCCGTCTGTCCACCTGCACTGCTCCCACAGCCGTCCTCAAAGCCACTCATCTAATGCACACATGCCTGCTCTGGGGTCAGAATACCTGCATTTGAAAAAACCTGAACAGTCAAGAAATACTAGTTCCTATTATTACTATGGTAGTTGCTTGATATGTATTTGTTAAATAATTCATTCCCCTCTCTCACTGGGGGGCGGCACTGATGGAAAACAAACAAATGAAATAATTACAAATTGTGATTAGCACAAAGGAAAGCAAGCGTAGAGCTAGGCTCAGTGGCGGGAGGTGGGAGGCATTGTTTGGGTGAGGTCTCCTGGGGGAGGCAACATTTAGCCAAGACTTGAAGGTTGAGAAGGAGGTTTGCATGTCACCGATGGGAAGGAATATTCTAGGAAGGGAGAAGAGCATCTACAAAGACCCCAAGGCAGAAGTAAGCAGAGTCAGGGGCAGACAGTGCCAGCTCCCTGAGGGGACCCTGTCTGCCCTGTTCTGGATGGAATCCCCATCACCTAGAAGAATGTTTGGCACAGAACAGACACTTGGAGAATATTATTGCCCACAGGCCTGCCTGCCTGCCTGACTGACTGACTGACTGAATGAATGAATGAATGAATGAATGAGGCACATAATGAGTCTGGAGAGGCTAGCAGAGCTGAGCCCCGGGATAAGGGGTTTGGATTTGATTTCAAGAGAAATGGGGAGTCACTGGAGGGTGTTGAGCCTGGAGCTGGAGGATGTTGAGCCTGGAGCATCAGCCTGGGTTTCGCTAACACCTGCTCCCTCTCTGTAGTGCAGAGGGACCTAGACGCCCCCTTAGCCCCTTTACAAACGTTAAGGGGTGAGTGTGGAAAGAGGGTTCAGCTTGTTAACACAATGACGGACCTGAATCCAGATGCAATTGCTTCCAAATCCCAGGAGCTCCCAGACAGACATCTGAGGGGTCAGCCCATTAAGATAACTTCCTCCCGACAAGCCAGACACTACTGCTAACAGAGCCGTTTTGGACCTTCGGAAACACTCCCTCGGCTCTCAGCAGCAGTATCTGCCAAAACGGGGGCGAGAAAACACTCGACCAAAAACAGCCTTCTGCCACCTCCTAACTGGGTCATCCCCCTTCCCAGCTACATCTGAGAGATGAGGTGTCACACGGAGCTTCTGCCTTGAGAACCAGTTTTAAACAGCTCGGCCCCTGCTGTGCCCACCCTCCCCCGCCAGCCTCCTCTAGCTCTTCCCTGGCTGGCCTCCTTTCCCCCACCTGGGCTGGGATGCACGTGAAGGGGGCTTGGGCTCCTGTGCCCAGGGTGTTGCTTTATTTGATAGGTGCTCCTTACGCTATAGTGTCCGGGCTGGAACCCTGAGCTGCCACATCTCAGCTGTGTGAGCTTGGCAAGCCACCTTACCCTCTCTGAGCCTCATTAACTTTATCTGTAAAATGAGGCTAATAATAGAATCTCACGCCTCTTAGGGTTGTTATGAGGCTTAGGTGGAACCACTCAGGCAAAGTTTTTGGCACAGTGCCTGGCACACGGTAAGGACTCAGCCAAAACCACAGTTATCAGGTTTATCAATAGCGAGAAGGATGGAACTGATAGAGATAAATAGAGCCAGTGATAAATGTTTTTAATCCAAGGGCCTGTTGGAGTGCCAGGAGGGAGGAATCAAGGAGGCCTTACTAGAGGAGGTGACCTTGGAGAAGGAGCAGCATTTGCACAGGTGAAAATGTAGAAGAGGAAAGAGAAGGTAGTTCAGGTTGAGAGACCCAGACTGGAGAGGCAGGGGGTGTGCTTGAATGCACCTGCTAAGGACTAGAAGAGATGGTCAGAGGTACCGATGGTCACTGAGCACCTATTATGCCAGGCTCGGGATTTAGGTACCATTGCCACAAGGTGCAATCCCATTGTTATCCTTATGCTACAGTGGAAGAACAGGAAGCTCAGAGAAATGATCCAAATTAGCTTTCCTGACGCGAACACAGCTTCTAACAGAAATTCATTCACAGTGAAGGCCCAGATCTTAACTGTTGCAATGAAGCATCTCTTCTCTAGGCAAACCAGTGGGAGGGTAGCTTCAATAGTGGGTTGGGGGCCAGTTTTCCAAAGGGCTTCCAAGGCCACAAAAATGGGGCTGGATTTCACAGCAATGAGATGGCATAAAATGCAATGGCGACTCCATAGCAGTGGGGAGCTATGCAATGCTCTTGAGCAGGGGATGTGTCTGGAATAGGTACATCTGTTCATGGTTCAGAAGACAGCTGGGGCATCAGAGAGGCTGGAGTTGAGACGTCAGTGTGGCTGTGGCATGGGCCAAGGGGAGGGTCTAGAATGTAGTGGGGGAAGGAGAGGTTCATCCCTCCATGGACCTCAGTTTCTCCATCTGGAAGCTGAAGGGGTTGGACCAAGATCTAAACCCTGTTGCAGCCGTCTCATCATCTGAGTGAACATCCCCCCGGTTGTGTGGGACCTCAGCCACTCTAATGGGTCATTAACCTGTGAAGCCCTGTTTACTGACAGAAGGCTGATTTAGAACCTCTTCATGAAAAGGCTAGTATTGATAGATGCAAAGGGGGAAGGCAAATAAATAGAACCCCTTGTTGTCACTTCCTACCCTGGCCTCAATCGAGTGACAATAATCACTTGAACTGTTTAATATTTTTACTGTGGAATGAAGGGCAACAGTCTCGCCCTATCTTCTCCATTTTCACTGGCACCTCCTTAGAATAAAGCTAAGATTTAGTCCCAGCCTTAGCCAAGCCAATTCCCAGGTGAAGATGGCACCTCACTGTCCCAACAGAGAGAGAGGAGCAACCTTTGGCATGAGCTGCTCGCCTGGACAGTCATAGGTCCCATGTCCAGGGCCGGGACCTCAGAAATCTATGTCTTCAAAGCCAATATTTCACACTTGTCCTGTTCATTTATTCAACAATAGGCATTGAGCACCTGCTAAATGCCATACACCAAGCTGGGTGTCTGGAATGTAGTGACAGTCCAAATAGACATGGTTCTAGACCTCATAGGTGCTTACCTTGGTGGGTGGGTAGGGGAACAGACCACACACAAACACACCAGTAAGTGAATACATTGCAGTCAGGGTTCGTGCTCTAAAGGAAGCATGGTAAAGATTATTGGAGGGTATAGGGGTGTCTTCCTTGAGAAATCATGGAGGACATCTCTGAGCTGACCATATAGCGGAGACCTGAAGGGTGAGAAGGAGATAGGCCGGCAAAAAGCCAAGGAAAAGAGGTTTCTGGAAAGAAGGAACAACACCTGCAGTAAGACACAGCATGTCTAAAAAGCTAAAGGAAGGCTGGAGTGGCTAGTTTGGTGGCCAGAGGGAGAGTGGCCTAGGTAGATGGTCAGGAGGCAGGAAGTTGCTAGGTAT
This sequence comes from Lasiurus cinereus, assembly GCA_011751065.1. Lineage (NCBI taxonomy): Eukaryota > Metazoa > Chordata > Mammalia > Chiroptera > Vespertilionidae > Lasiurus > Lasiurus cinereus. The sequence goes on from JAAGEH010000434.1 coordinate 16,522,784, forward strand.
TGGTGCTCTACAGTCTCAGAGCTCTCAGGAAGAAGTGAAGATTTTGCCCTAAAAATGATGGAAAACCTTTGGAAAATTTTTAACTGACTCATCCAACATCTATTCTAGTCTAACTTCCACTTGTGTGAAACTAGAGCATTCCTTCCAGACTCTGGGCTTCAGCTCTCCATCTGTATGTCTGGTCTCTAAATGTCCAGTGCAGACACTGTAGAAGGCGGGAGCCTAACAAGGGAGAGAAATGGGCTGCCAAGGTGGTACCAGGAGACACGGTGACCAGTGAGCCACATTTGCAGGAAATCCAGCCTGGGGGGGTGGGGGGGCATGCACTGACCTTCCCTCTGCCAACTGAGACAACAGCACGAACACAGCAAACACCCCTGAGAGAGCCTGTATCTTCCTTGCCCCGAAGGAAAAACTGAGGCCAAATAGGGGAGGGTCTTGGCCTCTTTCTCAGGGAGGGTCTGTAACCATACCCCAATTCTGCCTGAATCTCAGGAGCACTGGTCAAGAGCCAGATGCCCGCTGGGCCCACAGGTAACAGAGTCTAGCTCTCAGAAGGCCAAGGCTCTTGCCTCCTTGGCAGAATGGGTCCTACTTGACTCCTAGGTGCAGCTCCTTTCCATAGGAGCCCCTGTGCCTTCCTTAGCCCTTTGGTCTCTTGTCTGGGAGTAAAGGGAGAAAGGTCTTTTGGCTTTAGGCAGAGTTACTCCTATGCCCCTTTCCTGCCTGAGAACAACAGTGTTCAAATGACTTTTGAGACCTAAGGCTGGGCTCTCAGCTCCTGTGCCAAGAGAAGAGGTGATTTACCTGACTGAGATATCACATGGCCTGCAAGCTCCCCCAGGCCTCTGACTCCCACTGGCGCACTCTCTCTGCCTCACACCGTGAGGGCCTCTCTGCAAGTCCCGCCCCTGGGAAACCTCCCCGTCCATCTCCAAAGCCACCCAATCAGCAGGAAGCAACAACTGGAATAGTGGAGCAGGAAATGCGGGCTTCCTTCTCCAGGGAAGGCACAGAGAACTGCAGGACCCTAAGGGTGTGGCCCCACAACCCTCTCTCATATAATCTAATGCAAGGATCTCAGCTGAGGTTTTTGGATAAAGCTTCTGGGGCCCCTAGAACTCCTGAAATTGTCTACCGAATTAGGCAGTACTCTTTTCTAGAAAGAAGATTGGTACTTTCCATTAATTTTTCAAAGGGGTCATTTTGTAACTCAAAGATACGAGACCCGTCTCTCTCCTGTCGATGGTAAAACTGAGACTCAGGAAAAGATGACTGATTTGAGAGAAGCTGTTTAGAGCATTAGCCCAGAGGCTTGGTGGTCAGTCTGCCAGGTTTCAAGTCCCAGCCTCACCATGTGCTGATTAGACAGCTTTGTGCAAGTATTTAACCTCTCCATGCCATCATTTCTCCATCTTAACACTGGGGGTGATAACAGTACCAACTATAACATAACAATTAAGTGAGTTAACACATGCAAGATCTTGTGTCAGTGCCTGGTCCGTTAGTAAGGGTTCTATAAATGTTAGCTGTCATAATTTAGCCAAGGTCACTGAAACAAGGGGCAAAGCTGGGCCGTAAGTCCCTGTCCTCTGAGGCCTCTGGGGGCAGTTAGGAGGTTATGTGCCCCTGAGCCTCCCAAGAAGGTGGTCTGATTGCAGCCAGATTCTGTAGCTACTGATCAAGCCTTCCCCAGCATCTGCCCCCTGGGTGAGCCGGGCATGTGTGGAGACACGGGGGTGAAGAGAGAGAGGAGGTGGGGAAGTCCCAGGCTCCCTCCCAGCTGGGGGAAGGGGAGGAGGGGCTGGACATCAAAGGGTGGGCAGGCCAACTTCCCGCCCACCAGGCCAGGTGGCCTTTGTCAGGACAGGCCCGACACAGTCAGGACAATGGGGTATCGTGTTCACTTTCCGGCCAACAGGAGTCACTACCGAGCCAAGGCGCAGCCTGTTACATGACAAAGGGGGGACCTATAAAGGAGGTCAGGCCGCCCCTCATTAAAGCTGGGCCTTTGTCCTGCCCCCTCCCCTGCCTTTGAAGAGGGTGGATCAGAGAGGCCTGCCTGGGGGCAGGAGGTTCACAGGCTCAGGAGCCAAACAGCAGCCACCTTCCCAACTGCTCCTGCTTTCCCCTCCCCCAGGGTCAAGAGTTCAGGAAGGACCCTGGGATGGGAAGGTAGGGAGCCCCCCGAGCGCCCATCTAACCGAAGAGACTCTTTTTCAGTCCAGACGATGTGATCCACTGATCTCTTCACTGTGTGTGGTGGGGGGAGGAAGGAGGATTGAGACCCGGAAAGGAAAGTGCCCTGACTGCTTCCTTAACAATCAGGGCACCTTCCCTTCTGAGGTGCGTGTGCAGCCTCCGCTTGGGATTGGGGTTGGGGGAGAAGAAACCAAGGAGGATCAGGGCCGGTGTGGCTAAAGAGCCCTAGGACCAAAGTCTGGGGCAGCGTTCTGGTTCCAGCCGGGCCAGGACCCATCCTGCAGGTATCCCTACTTCTCAGGGCTCAGTGTCCCTACCTAGACAGACAGACAGGCTGTGCTTCCACAGGCTGGGGTTCGGAAGGGGAAGCTGCGAGCGCAGTCCCCAGGGCCAGAGTGGTCGGAGGAGACTGCACTCCAGGAACCCAAACAGGGCCAGAGCAGAGGTCAGCTGGGGGCAGACAGAGGGTCAGACAGGGGGCAGCCGGGCCTCGCCCTAGCACCTGCCGGTGCCCAGGGGAACGAACCGTAGGGGGCACCCGGCCAGGGAGGGGTCCTTACCGCTGCCACCGCTGCCGCCGGCCGCCACGCTGCGCCGCATCCACTCGTAGGGAGTCCGCCTTTGCGCTCCGGGCGAGGACGGTGCGCCCGGGCCGCCAAGGGGCTGCGCCAGGAGGCCCGGGCCAGGTCCAGGGGGCGCGGGCACCGCGCTAAAGTCCGGAGGAGCCCCGAAAGCCAGCGGGACGGGGCTGGCAGCCGGGGCCGCGGGGCCCGGGCCATAGGCGGCGGCCCAGTCGTCCTTGGGCACCGAAAAGGGCGCGCTCCAGGCCGCCGGAGGCGCGGGGGCCGGCTCCACATGCGAGTAGCCGGTGAAGTCGGGGTACTGCGGGGGCCCCGAGGGCGGGGGCCCGTAGGCTTGCGGGCCCAGGCCGAGACTCGGGGGCCTGGCGGGCCCGGGGTACACGGGAGAGTCCTTGTCCAGCACATAGCCCACGTACATGGTGGCCGCAGGGACCCCCGCGCATGCTGGGCCCGGGAGCCGCGGCTGCGGGCCGCCCCGGCGAGCACAGCGCACCTGAACTCGCCGCCCGCGGCCGGCGCCCCACCCAGCCTTTTATAGCCCCGGGCCCGCGGCCCCAGCTGAGGCGGGTTTGCATTTCAAAGCGGGGGGAGCCTCGGGGCCGCGAATCAAAGGGGGGAAACCCGTCGGGGGCGGGGGGTTCAAAAGGAGACAAATTGCCACCCCAAGTGGGAGGTGGACGGGCCGGGGCCGGGAGAGGTGGGGACGCGGAGGCGCCGCCCGGGCCCGCGTCGAGGCGCGCGGCGTGCAGGAGCCTCCGGAGCGGAGAGGGCGGCGGCCCCGCGGCTGGCCCGGCACCTCCCGCTCCCCGAGGGGGACAGGGGGACAGGGGGACAGGGGGACGGGGGTCCGGGGCTGCGCGGGGACGCCAGGCCGGGGTCGCACCGCCACCCGGCCGGCCGGCGGCGGCGGCACACTCCGCGGCGAGCGGCTCCAGGGGAGGGCGCAGCCCGACTTCAAACAGGGCTCCTGTCTGGAAGGTAGAGGAATTCTTCATCTTTTGGGGGCAGGGGTCACGACCCTTCTGAGTCTCCGATGAAAGAAGCTGTGGATGTTTTTACCGGGGAAAATGCACATATGCACATACACAAGTTCTTCCAAGAGGTGGGGGCCGGGGCATCTTCGGGAGGGACATGCTAGGGAACTTCTCCATTCTCTTGGCCTCCCCTGCCCCCTTTATCTGAATGAGAGGTTACACCGCCGTAGACCTGGGTAGTGAATCGCTCTATACCCGCCACCCAGCTTCAGCCACTATCAAGATTCTTTTCATCTTTTCCCCTTCTTCTTTTTTTTTTGCTAAAGCATTTTAAAGCAAATTTTAAACAGCCTGTCATTTTGCCCCCACATACTTCAGCCTGCGGCACGTGGGCATTTTCTTACATAACTCGCCACTGTCACATCTAATAAAATCAACACAAATTCCTGGGCATTACCTAGCACCCACCACTCTAAGACCAGCAAGCATTTCACCGCAACCCAGGTGGAGGGGCAGGTGGGCAGTTGAGGGGCCCCGAGTGAGCTGGGAGTGGGATCCCAGGAAGAATTCCTGAAGGACAGGGCTTTGGGTCAGAAAGGCGGAGGTAGGAGGTTCAGAGCCAAGGAGCTGCTCAGAAGGCCCCGATGGGGTTTGACCTCTGACATTTCTTGGGGCCCCCCAAATGTGCAGGGACATGTGGTCCCCAGAAGTAGACAGAATGAGACAGATACTGATCTATGCAGCCGGGCCTCCCAAGTGGGTAGGTGAACTGATAGAAATAAAACCCTTGAGTCACCACTTTGGCCTGGGGCAGGTCAGCATACCTCAGGGCTAGATAGACGAGTCAGGATTAGAACGTCATTGATGGGGCCCAGTGCAAAATGACTCTGTGAGATCCCATGTTCAAAAATTATTAAGGGGGAGCGATCAAACAAAGGACGTGTACGCATGTATATAAGCCTAACCAAGGGACACAGACACCAGGGGTGTGAGGGCATGAGTGAGGAGTGGGGTGGGGAGGCAATGGGGGGATAAGGACACATATGGGATACCTTAATCAATAAAGAAAAAAAATTACTTAAAAAAAAGAAAGAGCCGAAACCGGTTTGGCTCAGTGGATAGAGCCTCGGTCTGCGGACTGAGGGGTTCCGGGTTCAATTCAGGTCAGCGGCACATCCCCGGTGGGGGGTGTGCAGGAGGCAGCTGATTGATGTTTCTCTCTCATCGATGTTTCTAACTCTCTATCTCTCTTCCTTCCTCTCTGTAAAAAATCAATAAAATATTTTAAAAATGAAAGAAAAAAATTATTAAGAATTTCAAGATGGCAACAGCAGAGAGTTCATCCAAGCAGTTCATCCATGTTTAGAGGGGCCCAGTATGACTACACAGGTGACCCTCCCATGAAGCTCGCCCCAGTCAGGATCTTGTTCCTCTGGGGCTCTGATGGACACAGAGCAGGGACAGCAGGCCCAGGGCTCCCCTTCCTGCTCAGAGGAACTCTTTGCATGATACAGGTGGAATCACTGAGGCCTAGACAGGAAAGAGGCAGCACCCAAGTTTGTGCGATAAAACGAAGGCTGCTCTTGGAGAGGGGAGCAGAGACTGCCCGGCTGTGGCTGACATGGATGCAGACATGGCTGCCTCCGCAGGGAAGGCCCCCTTCCCGTGTCAGGAATTGGATGTGTTGGTAAAATTTTACTCTGAAGTCATGTAAAATCTTTCACGGGGTCAGGGAGAAACTGGAAAGGCACAGAGGGAAGAGGACTGGGCTCTACTCTCTGATCTGAGGAAACTGGGGCTGCTCCAGCTGGAGGAAGAGAAAATCTGGAGTGGCACCTGAAGGTCTGCGTGTGGGGAATGGGACAGGGCAGAGCTGGGACCTGAGAAAGAAAGAAAGCTGCAGGCGCAGACAGAGATTTCAGCCCACCCGTAAGAAAGCGCTCTCTAACGGGCCATCCATCAGGAAAAGAGTGAGCTCACTGTCACAGGAGGTGTGGAAGTGACTGCTGGAAGTGCCCGGTCAGGGATGCTGCAGCAGAGGCCTATCCTGGGGCGTGAGAGGTGGTGTGGGAAGGTTAGGGACCTCTGACTCCAAGAATATGCTAAATCAGATCTAAATGGAAGGCTTAAAGGTTGGGAAAAGGCATAGGTTTTCATGTGTGTTCATTCACTTGACAACTATGTATTAACACTCCTCCTTGGTGCTGACACTTTTAAGTGCAGGATGAGGCCCTGCCTCCAGGTGCTTACAGAAATGGGAAAGGGAGTTGCAGAGATGAATCGAATAATCACAAATAAAGGTGAAATTACATCGTGGTGAGGGCCAGGAATCCACATATTTGGCCCAATTGGAGGAGGCAGGAAAGACTTGCAAGACAAAGTGACATATGAGTCAAGGCCCGGGGAGTAGGGAAGGACATTGTGGGCAAAGGGGCAGCGTTGAGACCCTGAGGGACACATGGTCCCCTGGAACTGAAACACCAGTTTGGTGTTCTCGATGGAGGCAAGAGGGAGGGGGCGGGGGCAGGAGATGAGTCTGGAGAGGGGTGGGGCAAGGCCCAGCAAGCCAGGCATGATGAAGGATGTTATCCAGGGTGAGAGTGGGAAGATGGCTGTGGCTGGTGTGTGGGGAATGAGCCAGAGGAGGGCGAGGGGGCAGAGAGCAGCCTGGAAGCTGGGGGAGGAGGACTCATGAGTGAGGAAGATGGTGTTCAGGACTTGAGAAGTGGCTGAGAACTGGGGAACTTTTCAGCAAAGCGGGGTCTATTTCCCTGATCAGGGAGAGTGCAGAGCCAGGGAGCCCTGAGGTCTAGGGGAGCCATCCCCGTTGCTCTGTGGTCCCCTCAGTGCTGTCCTCTCCCAGGGTGAAGTCTGGACTTGCCTCCTATTCCATACACATCCCTAGGGTGAGCCTCCCCAACCCCTGCTCCCCAGCCTGCTCTTTCCTGAGCCCTGAATGTTGGGAAGGATGGAACAAATTCGTTCCATTTGCTGGGCGATGAAAGAAAGCACAGAGAGGTCCAGGTACGTGGCCAAGGTCACACAGGTGCAGGGCGGGGTGCAGAAGCTGGATCTCCTGACCTCACTGGCCATTCTCAGCCCAGCCCTGCTGATCCTCCGGTCCACCTGGGGTAGCAGAGCAGGGGTGGCATGAATCCAGAGCATCCTGACCATGGAAGACCCTCAGAGAACCGACCCGCTTGCTTTACAGCAATATGAAGGCCCGGAAACTTACAGAACAAAGATGCGTGTTTATTTTCTATGTTCCCACAGCAGGTCAGTGCTGTATTGGAAACAGACCCAGGTATTCTGACCCCCAGCACAGTGCCCCTTCACTGCATCTCTCTGAGGTTGCAGAGTTGGGCCCTTTACCTGTGCTGGATAATAATAGCAATAGAATGACTATTGGGCATCATTAAGTGCCAGGAACCATGCCAAGTAGTTTGCAGGTACAAGTATCCCCCACTTTTTGAAAGTTCACTTTATACCACTTTGCTTTTAGGAAAGACCTACATTAGTGCCTGTTTTTGCTAAGGGACAGATAGAGGCTTTTCACTTTTATGAAAAAAGGCAAGGAATCAGGTAGCTTTCAGCATTTGTTTTACCATGAGCCCTTCGAGAGGCAGCCCTTAGGGGAGCAGGGGGTGGTGAGGCTCACCCTAGGGGTGTGTGTGGAATAGGAGGCAAGTCTAGACTGCGAGAGGAGAGCATGGAGGAGACCACAGAGCAACTGGGATGGCGCCCCTAGACCTCAGGGCTCCCTGGCTCTGCACTCTCCAGGAGCAGTGAGGGTGGCCTCGGCAAGCTCCTTCCCCGGGAGCTAAGCTCAGCATCTCAGCATCTCAAAGCCGTCACAGCTTTGACCTGTGTCTTACGTACCTGTGCTTCATCCCCATGTATTTTGTGCATCTGTTAGGAAGACGTGTCCTGAGGTTAATTGCTTCTCTGCTTTACACTGTTTCCGCTTAAGAAATAGGAACATTCTACTTTCCAATGGGGGTGGGGGCCTGATTATCTCATCCTCCTTGGGGTAGAGTTGGATTGTTATCTCTATGTTGCAGATGAAGCACCTGCAGCTCAGAGAAGTGAAGTCACCTGCCTGAGGCCACCCAGCAGAGCAGTGGCCTGCGTGGAAGTTCTTAGCTCTCCAGCTGAGCCAGCCTGGAAGGAGAGTGAGCCTGTGTGTGCCTCACAACACCCCCCACACCCCAGTCCCAGGGTTTTGCTTAAACAAATAGCTGGTTCTTCCTCTTTCTCTGGCTTCATCGTGCAAAAGACCCTCAGGAATCCCTTATGACCCCCTCTGGGTGGACCACCCCCCATCAGAGACCTGAGCCAGCCTTGACGTGACACCCCCAGCTTCTTCCCAAGGACACTGTGACCTTGTTTGAAAGTCCCAGGCTGGGTGGCTGAAATGGCAGGTCCTCCCCTCTGACTTGCCCTTACCTCCCTGGGCCTCAGTGTTCGCAGGTGATCTCTAGGGACTGGGTGGTTTAGACGGTGGTCCAGCGATGGCGCTGTGACCATGTGTGGGTGGAGAAGCGCCACCCCCCTCCGGTCCACCACGTCCGCACAGCCTCTTCCTCTCTGACAGCCCCTTATCTCTGGGAGCGGCTGTTTATTGGACCTCTCCTTCCCGCTGGCTCCCCGGGAGGGCCCCTCTTCCCTCTGGAAGTCCTCCCTCTGGGCTGCTCCCACACACCCCACCGGGGCCTCCTGGGTGGGGTGCAGGGAGGATGGCCTCATAAAGATCTGGGTGATAACCTGGTTTTTAAATCAGGTTTATGGCCCTGGGAGAGAAAAGGTTCTGGGCTCAGCTTTCTGTTGGAAGTGGTTTACTTAAGAGTAGCTGGTCGGCACCAGGGCCAGCATTAGGCAGACCTGGATTGCGGACTCCTCCCAACCACGCCTCCACCTCACTCTGTGCCCTGGGGCAAGGAAATCTCTCTCTCAGCTGTGCCTGAGGTGCCAGCAGGGGTGGTAATTCCCGCCTTGTTCACCTTCAGGGGGCAGATGCGAGGCTGTCCGGTGCTCTCTGGGGCTGCTGTCAGGTGTCTTTGCAGCCCCGCCCCTGGCAGTACCTTTCCTTTCCTCTTCCTGCCCCTCCGGAGGCTGTAGCACCATCTGCTGGCACTGCCAGGTACTCCTGGAGGGCTCTCTGGCTGCCTGGCTCCATCATGGTCCCAACTTTGCTGATTCTCCTTCAGCTCCCAGTGGAGAAACAGTCCCCTGGAGGAGGGCGGCAGTCCCCCAGACCACGCCACTTAGGGAGCAGAAGAGGCAGAATATCTTTATCCAAAGGAGCGCTGTGTCTGACCCTCTGTTCACAGTAGATAGAGAAGTCAGGGGGAGGTATGGGGGGGGAGGAAGGACTCAAGGTGAGTCAGTGGGAAAGCGGGGACTGGGGCCCAGAAGTCCCAGCTCCCTGTCAGGTGCATTCCTGCAGCCTCTCAGATGGTTGGGGGCAAGCAGTCAGCCCATGCTGGACTTCAACAGCATCCCTACTAGCCCCACCCCCTCTCCTCTTGCCCCCCATTAGCAAGTGCACTTCAGTGACCTGATCTTATTAGTCTCCTGTTCAAAATCCTGCAGTGGCCCCTCCTGACCTTCAGGATTAAAGTCAGACTCCTCTGGGGCCCAAAGGCCCCGATACCTGGCCCCTGACTACCTCTCTAGCCTGTACCCCACCATGTCCTCTCTCTGGGCCTCAGCCATTCTTTTCTTTCTGTCCAAAGACTCCAAGCTCTTCCTGGACTCTACACCTTTGCACATGTGTTTCCTCTACCTAGAACACAGTTCCTGTCTCTTCTTTATGTGTGTCTTCTTTTTGTTGTTGTTGTTGTTTTATTTTATTTAATAAATCTTTATTGTTCAGATTATTACAATTGTTCCTCTTTTTCCCTCCCGTAGCTCCCCTCCTCCAGGCTCCCACCCGACCCTTTGCCCTTACCACCCCCCCCATTGTCCTCATCCATAGGTGTATGATTTTTGTTCAGTCTCTCCCCACAACCCCCTCATCCCTATCCCCCTGAGAATTGTCAGTCCACTCCCTTTCTATGACCCTGATTCTATTATATTCACCAGTTTATTTTATTCATCAGATTTTTTTATTCACTTGATTTTTAGATTCACTTGTTGATAGATATATATTTGTTGTTCATAATTTTTATCTTTACCTTTTTTTTCTTCTTCCTCTTAAAAAGTACCTTTCGGCATTTCATATAATACTGGTTTGGTGTTGATGAACTCCCTTAGTCTTTTCTTATCGGTGAAGCTCTTTATCTGCCCTTCAATTCTGGATGATAGCTTTGCTGGGTAGAGTAATCTTGTGTATAGGTTCTTGATATTCATCACTTTGAATACTTCTTGCCACTCCCATCTGGCCTGCATAGTTTCTTTGAGAAATCAGCTGACAATTATATGGATGCTCCCTTGTAGGTAATGAACTGTTTTTCTCTTGCTGCTTTTAATATTCTCTCTTTGTCTTTTGCTCTTGGTATTTTAATTATGATGTGTCTTGGTGTGGTCCTCTTTGGATTCCATTTGTTTGGAGTTCTGTGCACTTCCTGGACTTGTAAGTCTATTTCTTTCATCAGATAGGGGAAGTTTTCAGTCATTATTTCTTCAAATAGGTTTTCAGTATCTTGCTTTCTCTCTTCTTCTGGAATCCCCATAATTCTGATGTTGGTACACTTGAAGTTGTCCCAGAGGCTCCTTACACTATCTTCACATTTTTGGATTCTTTTTTCTTTTTTGCTTTCCTGGTTGAGTATTTTCTGCTTCTTTGTATTTCAAATCTTTGACTTGATTCTTGTATTCCTCTAGTCTGCTGTTAGGTCTCTGTATCATATTTTTTATTTTAGTCAGTGTATGTTTAATTTCTTGTTGGTCCTTTTTCATCTCCTCTTGGGTCTCGCTAAATTTATCCAACTTTTCTAGGAAATTCTTGAAAAACCTTATAACTGTGGTTTTGAACTCTATATCCAGTCCTTTGTTTTCCTCCATTTCTTTTGTTTGTGATCTGTTTCCTTGTCTCTGCATTTTCGCTGCTTCCCTGAGTTGGTAGAGTAGCTTTGTGTACTAGGTGTCCTATATGGCCCAGTAGCACCGCCTCCCCAGTTACCTGAGGTGGACTCTCTTGGTGCATCCCTTTGTGGACTGTGTGTACAGCCTTGTTGTACTTAAGTCTTGATTGTTATTGGTATCACTGGGGGAATTGACCTCCAAGCCAATTGGTTGTGAGGATCAGCTGTGTTTACTCTGGGAGAACTTCTGTGCTGGAGTCAGCCTTATGATACAAGACTTGCAAAATTGCAAAAGCCTCTGTGTTCAGCTTGGATGGGGCAGAGTCTCAGGGCTGAGCAGACAGCCTTGGATTTTGGTCAGCCCTGCCCTACTTGGCCCCTGGGTCTCAGTGTCCCTCAGTAATCACTGCAGCCCTTTCTGTGCACACTTGTGGCACTTGCACGCCTCTAGACCTCTGCCTTCCGTGGCTCCCCTGAGTTTCCGTGTACTCCGGGGACCCATATGAGTCTGGGTCCCCAGGGTCTCACCTAAAACTGGGGTTCAGGGCAGTCAGAAGTGGAATTCAGCACAGCAGGGAGGTTCTGTCCCCATCCCCCTAGAGAAAGCCAGCAGTACAATCAGCAGTCAGTCCTCTCTGTGTGCTGGCATGCGCACCTCCAAACCTCTGCCTTTTGTGGCTACCCTGATTTTCCGTGCACTCCTCCCTTTTCCAGACAGTCTAGACTCTCCCTGTATGAGTCTTGCCTGGAACTGGGGTTCAGTGCAGTCAGGAGTTTCTGTCTCCCTCCCACTAGAGGAAGCCAGCCAGGCATTCTGCCGCCCATCCTCTCCATGCATGTGTCTCTGTACTTCAGTTTTTTGCAGCTCCTCTGAGTCTTTGTGAGCCTCTCTCTTTCCTTCTAGTTGTAGAATTTCCACTCAGCCAGCTTTCCTGTGATTCTGAATGATGTCCGTTCCGTATTTTAGCTATAGTGTTGAAATTGTTGTGAGAGGCAGCAGTTCAGGTGTTCACCTATGCTACCATCTTGGTTTCTCCTATGTGTGTCTTTTTGACCCCAGGTCTCCGTTGAAATATTTCTTCCCCAGGGAGGCCTTAATCTGCCTAAACAAGAACCCCACCTATCCAGCCCATTATTCTCTCTCTTCATCACACATCACAATTTGATATTATTAAGTTGTGGTTTCCTTGGTGTTATCTGGTGAGCTGTAAGAAGACAGGGCACACAATTAACGTTGGTTGCATGGAGAAATGGTGAGAGGAATAGGATGGTCTTGGAGTCAGAGTCAGAGGTCCCATTCCAGACTTGCTGTGTGCCACTGGAGCAGGTTCTGGCCTCTCTGGGACCCAGTGTGTCCGGTGCGGGGAGATTTGTGGCCTCTGAGGGTCCTGCTGTTCTGATGATCTTGAGACACCTGTAAGGCACACAGGACACACCCTTGTTCCCAGGGCACTGGGGCTGAGGCTGGCAGGAGAGACTGAGGTAAACAGGGTCTTTTTTTATTATTATTAAGTATATTTTTATTGATTGCAGAGAAGAAGGGAGAGAGAGAAAGAGAAATATCAATGATCAGTGAGAATTATTGATTGGCTGCCTCCTGCACGCCTCCCATTGGGGATTGAGCCTGTAACTTAGACATGTATCCTGACCGAGAATCAAACCATGACCCCCTGGTTCATAGGTTGATACTCAACCACTGAGCCAGGCATGCTTGGCAGCAGGTCTTGAAGCTCTTATATCCTGGGACCCTGTCAGGCCTTGGTGGCTACAGTCTGGCTCAGTAAGAGCAGTCCTAGGTGTCTAGGGTAGGAATGTGGCCTGAAGTCCCCACTGGTCCCTGTGCTCAACTAGACAGCCACTGTGCTTAGTGTCCAGGAGGGAAAGGGGCAGTCCCCACTGCCCGCCTCTTCTGGCTTCCCAGCTGCAGGAATAAGGACCTCCCTGCTCAGGGTGGGCAATGGGGAAGCACCCTGAGCTAGGGGTCAGGTGTCCCGCATTCCAGGCCCTTCTCTCTCTGCTAACCTCCTCCAAGTGCCCTGTGTGCTCCGGGCCCCCGTTCCCATGCCTGTACAATGGACTCACTCTTAGGACTCTTGGGGCCCTGATATCCATCCAAGATGACTGTGCTGATGCCTGGGACATGTGTGCTACTTCCTCAGCCCAGGAGGAGCCTGGGGTGGGGGCGGGGGGCGCAGTGCCGGGAGCGTGGGAGAGCCAGATGTGGCGGCCGCTGGCCCTGCCTGAGTGAGTGCTGAGCGGCCTCCTGGGAAGTCTCCCACTCAGGCGCCCTTTCCGGACCCGATTCCTCCCACCCCCAAGCCCGCCCCACGGAGAACTGTGGCTTCCGGCTCTTACAAGGGTGGTGGTGGGGGAGATGGAGATGGGGGTCAGTGCAGCCTGGTTCCCTACTTCAGGGAAGAGCATGAGCCTGAGAGCATAGACAAATCACTCGTTTCCAGTCATGGTCACACACAGTCCCTCGAGTCACTGGGCCCCCGTCATCCTGGCTGTAAAGCGAGGGGCTGTCCCAGCTTTTGGAGGAATCCTCTGACAGGAGCTACCTGAGAACCTGTCATCTTTCGTGGATTTTTCTTGCTTTTCTCTGTTCTTTGCATAAAGTGCCTTCTATGCATCACTCATTCAGGCCTCTCAACAACTCTGCTGAGTAAGCACTTGTATCCCCATTTTACAGCTGAAAACACTGAGGCTGAGACAGCTCGGATCAGGCCATTTGTCCAGGGTTCCATGGCCCAGGAGGAAGCAGAGCTGGATTGGAACTGCCCGCATCAGAGCTCCCCTTGAGCATGCCACCGTGAAGCGGGGAGGGGAAGTGCTGAACCCCGAAGCTCAGAGCTCCTTTCTCCCTCGCCTCCGCATCCCACTTCTCCTTGAGCAGTACTCCCACACTCTATGCTCACCCACTCTCAGCCCAGCTTCCCCCCAGACAGGGCTCCCAGCATCTGGGCAGATGGGATACTACTAATGGCTCCTCCTGTTCACAGTGGGGCTGGGGTCATGCTAACCCCCCCAGAATGTCGGTGTTGTATGGCCCTTGGGCGCTGCCTACTGTCCACCCTTCTGAGAGCACAGAGGGAACAGGCCCAGAGAAGGAGAGCTCAGCCCGGTGATGGGTTCAGCCAGAATGAGGGAACCCACTATTCCCATTGTAACACTTCCAGAGACTGTGCTAGCCCTTTAAGTGCACTGCTATTGCTTCATGCTCCAGAGGAGCAAACTAAGGCTCCAGAGTCTAAATGACAGGCCTACGATCATGCAGCGTGGAATTGCAGAAGCTGGGATTTGAACCCAGATTCAATCCCTAGTTTCTGAACCTGCCCTGTCAGTCATGATCTTTCTACCTCAGCTGTCCAGCCCTCAGAGAGTGTTTTATGGTGTTTCGTGTGACTCTGCACCCCCGAACCCCATCCCAGCTGAGAGGAGGTGTAACAGCTCTGATGCCTGCCAAGGGTTAATGGTAATAGGGGCTAAGTGGTTCCAGATGGGCCAGCCGGACGGCTGGGCTGGCCGGAAACTGGCGGCCGCCAGCTTCCCAGGGGAGGCACCACCAGCCACCCCCTCCCCTCTGTGTTGCATCTCTGGTCCCCAGCTGTCCCCTTACCCTGGGGCCCACTAGTCTCTCTTTAGCCAGAGTCCAACTCCAAGGAAGTTGCAGACAGAGCATCCCAGGGGCCTACCAGTACAGTGAGTCCCCTGTACAGTTGGGGAAACTGAGGCTCAGGGAGGACAAGGTACAGGCCACATGACAAGTCCTCAGTTAGGTCTCTTGACTCCCAGACTAGTTTTGGGGAAACTAGGGATTGAAACACCTTCTTACTGCCCCTGAGCTAAGCTGTCCCAGCAGATGGGCCAACACTTCAGAGGTGAATGACCAAGGCAAATGCCAGCCAAGCAGTGGGGAGGGGAACCTGTTGTAAAGACTGATGGAGTTTGGGGCACAAGAAATCCCTGTGTGGGCTTTAAAGTATGGTCTTTAAAGTGCCCTGCATTCCCCCATGACCCGCTGCCACAAAGCTGGGCCAGGCTCCCTCTCTTGGAGGCTGTCTTGGCCCCTACCCAAAGGCTTGGGGTCAGTGTGAGACCCCTCTCCCTGTGTGGCCCAGCCCAGATGCTCTGCTGGGCAACCCCCACTGGGACAAGACCAAGCAATGGCTGTAAGAGAGGTTCCTGTAGGTGGCACAAAGACCCAGCTCAAACAACCCCCTGCCTTGAGAGCAGGGCTCAGCTGAGTCCCAGATGGGAGGAGGGTAGGCAGAGGAACAGGTTCTGTCTTGTGTGGCCGGGGACACTTTCTTCCCCTCTCCAGACTCAGTTCCCTTGTGTATAGTTGTGGGGTAGATGCCCCTCTCAGCCTCCTGCCCTCCCAGGAGTACCTGTCAGATCAACCCTTGTAAAATGGCTCAGTGGTTAAGCGTCGACCTATGGACCAGGAGGTCACGGGAGGAGTCTCCGTCAGGCTATATGTTCCGGTTGCGGGTTGGATCCCCAGTGTGGGGCGCTCAGGAGGCAGCCGATCCATGATTCTCTCTCATCATTGATGCTTTTATCTCTCTCGCCCTCTCTCTTCCTCTCCAAAATCAATAAAAATATATTTAAAAAAATAAAATGATGCCCTCTGGCATCGAAGGGCCAGGCACCTGTGACCAGAGACATGTTCTCTGAGGAGATGAGGCTGGGAGAAGTGAGGGGATGCGGACCCAGCAGTGATCCTGGAGGAGACGCTGGTGGAGGTGTAGGGGGTGGGCGGTGAGAGGCAGGAGGATGGAAATGGGATATACCAGGTACTCCACATACCTGTTGAGTGACTGACTGAGAGACAGAGAAAGGGATGGCCTAGAAAGAAGGCAGGTCAGGAGAGCCGGTCTGCGCTGCAGTGTGGGTCTTCCGCTGGGGTCAGTCACCTGCGTTTGTTCCAGCCTGTCACTCACGAGACCTGATTTTGCTCCAGTTCTGCCACTGTGGTGTGAGCTTGGGAAGCTCATTTCTCTCCTCTGTGGTTCAGTTTCCTCGCCTATCAAACGGGGAAAGAATCCTTCCCTGGAACTCCAGGAGCTTTGACATAATGAAAATAAATATGTCTTGAAATCTGAAGGCTGCTGGTGACCTTAGACAAGTGTTTCCCTGTCTCTTCACCAGTTCACCCCTGGGCCTTGGTTTCTTCTTTTGAGAAGTGATTGACAATCTTGGAAGGTCTTTTCATCTTTTCCAAGTCACCTCTTCTCAGAAGCCCTCTCGGATTTCCTCCCATCTCAGTTAGATGCCCCTCTCAGCCTCCTGCCCTCCCAGGAGTACCTACCTGCCTGTGCATTGTCTCTCTCCCACCAGCCTGGGTGCCCCTGAGGTCAAGGACTGTATCCCACTGGCTACTGCATTTCCAGCACTCAGCACAGTGTCTGAACAAGTGCTCAACCTACTTGTTCAATGAATGGATGTTGAGTCAATCAACTGTATAAGCGATCAGAGGTCTCTTTACAGATGGGGAAACTGAGGCACAGAGAAGAGACCCACCCCCAGGTGCTATATAGCAAGGGGAGGCTGCCACCCGAGACAGGCATTAGGCTAGTGGGGTTGGGGCACTCTTTAATAAAAGTGACTCAGCGGCTGGCGTGGGCTGTGGAATTTCTAAACATCCCCTCACATCCTGAGAGAGCAGGCGACGGGAGGGAGCAAGCAGAGGGAAAAGAGGAAGAAAAACAAGAAACTTGGGGGAAAAGAAAGAGATGAGGGAAAAAACTAAAATTGAAAACAGACACACGCGGCGTCCACCCTTCCAGCTCCACCACCCCCCTTCTCCGGCTGGGCCAATCAGAAGCCGCCCTGCAGCCTTTCCCCCTAAGTGGGGGGGCAGGGAAGCCCACAATGGTGTGAGCTCCGGGGGCTGCCAGCCGCCCCGCAGTCCCCGGCCCGCCCCGTCTGGGACCCAGGATCGCTCAGTGCGGAACTTGGACCGGGAGAGGAGGAGGAGGACAAGGGGAGAGCTGGGCCTTTCTGACCCGCACCCTCCGTCCGTCCGTCCGGGGCAGCAGCCTGTGTGCAGCGACACAGCCAGCCAGACCCAGGGCGGCCCCTCCTGGCTACCCTGCTCCTCCCAAAGGATGCTTTGGGCGTGAGGCCACTCCTCACCCGCAGCCCCCCACTCTCTGCCCTCTCCGGAGGCTCCCGCCGCCCGCCGCCTGCCACGGTCCTTTCTGCCCCCCTACCCGGCGGCTTCCCCATTTCTGGCCAGCAAAGACTTTCTGATAACAGGAGAGGGCAGTGAGGAGGACTTCCTGGAAGGGGTGACAGCCCAGGGCCTGGACCTTGCCCACACCCGAAGGCATCAACAGCGAGGTAAGTGCTCGTTCGGGGGGGAACCCCAGCTCCTTGTCCTGCCCCCTTACCCCAGCCTGTGCCTTCTAAGTAGGTCAAAAAAATGTGAAATATTTTTAACAAAACCAGATGGGAGGAGACTGGAGGCTGTGGGCAACATCAGGGACGGCGGGACCAGCTTTCTCCTCTCTGCTGCTTAGGCTGCTTCTGGGGGAGAGTGGCCAGGCCTTCTCGATCCTATCCCCCGACCTCATCAAATAAACCCCAGAAGTTTCTGGGTGCCGTGCTGAGAGCGGGTTTCCAAAGCACAGCAGTGCCTGTTGGAAGTGGGGACTGCGGGGAGGGTAGTGAGGAGGAAATTGGGAGATGGCGAGCAGGGCACCGGGAAAGGGGACCTAGCAGCGAACCGGCACCTCCAAGCCACAGCCCTGTCCGTTGGGCCAAACCTTGTCCCGAAGAATCTGTTTGGCTTTAGGCCAGTAGGGCGCCAGGCAACCTCTGGGGATTTAAATGGATTTGCAAATTTTCCAGATTCCTAAGATGTCCTTCCAAACCCCCAGTGGCTGGGAAAGTTTGAAAGCGAGGGGGCTGGGGCTTGGCAGGCCATATTCACGAGCTGGGGGTCAGGGACCCGGCCTTCAGATCTGGGGACCCCTCGGTGAAGAAGGGGGATCGGCTGCTGGGCCCTTTCCCCTGGTCCCAGGCCGCCGCTCAGGCCTCCGGGCCAGCTCGCTCCTTCCACTGCTTCTCCGCTCTCTCCTAAAACAACACTTGGATCACAGTTCCGCTGTGCATCTTCGGGTAGAAAGCCCAGCCTCCTAACCGTGCTGCCCCTGACGGACACTCACTGCAGTCCAGGACTATGTGGGGGGCTTTATAAGTGTGATCTTGTGTCATGCTAACCAGCAACTCCCGCCTTACGTAGGGGGAAACTGAGGCTCACAGCAGCAACATGTACCACACAGCAAGTAAGAGGCAGAGTACTGGTACACAGTAAGCTCCCTGCCCTGTCACTCCAAACTTGTCCCTGGTGTTCCTGTTCCTTCCCGTCAGACACCAGCATTCCCCCAAGGAATTGGCACAATCTGGCCTATGGACACGTCCTACACGTTCCCTTCAGGGACCTGCCTTCCCATTCCGCTCCTCCAGGCAGCCTTCCCAGGCTCTTCCAGTCCTTCCAGTGCTCGCCATGCCCTCTCACTGGTGACTGGTTGCCTGGCCCGTTCTTCCCTTTTGTGTTCTGTTTGCCTGTCACAGATCCTCCAGGGCCTGGGCTTCCCCGTCTCACGTCCTGTCCCTCATGTCCTCCTATCGCATTGGAGCTAAGACAATGACCTGGTGAAAGGGAGGAGGGACTGGCTGAAGAACCTCTGTTCTCTAGTGCGAGACCAGAACCCCAGGCCTCCTGCCTTCACTCAGGTAGCCTTCCAGAACACCGTGCAGTTCCTGCAGTCTGCGTTTGTCTCTGTCAAACAAGGAGGGGGTGTCCCTGCCTGCATCTGTGACCCCACAGTGCACAGAGGCCTCCAGCGACATCTTCTGAAGTCAGGTAGCCCTCCTTGCCCCTGAGCTGAGTCCTCAGCACCCGGGGCCAGGAGGACCATGTTGGTCACTGTCATTGAGTGCGGAGCCCATCCAGGCACAAAGCAGGCCTTTGGGTCGGTATTGCTCCCCTTGCTTTGCTGACAAGGTAGCCAAGGCTTAGAGAAGCTGAGTGGCTTTCCCCGGGTCACACATTAGAGTTGGTATTGAGACCACGGTCTGCCTGAATCCAAAGACTCAACCCCCACGCTACCCTGGTCAGAGGGGAGAGTCTCCATCATCCCACAGAGCCTCTCCTGGCTCCCACGCCAACAGCAGCAGAAAGTTCTGCATCGGGCCTGACCTGCTCCCTGGTCCACCTGGCCCTGGCTTGGTCCTGAATGAGGGCCATCTGGTCAACACTCTCCCTTCAGCAGTGCTCAGGCAGCCCCCCCTCCTCTGTGGGAAGAAGAGCTGAGACTTGTAATTGCCCACAGATGTGGGGCAGCGGAAAGCACCATGGATCCAGAGTCAGGAGACCTGGCGCTTGCCCTGGCTCAACTCAGATCCATTGTGTGGCCAACCTCAGGCCCATGTCTTCCTTCGGGGCTGGGTCCGCACCTGGAAGGCAGGCACCATGGGTAAACAATGCTGGGTTTGGGCATCCGCTGACCATGCATTATCCCCCGTTCGGCTTCTGGCTGACTGCGTGACCCTGGGCCAGTGCTCTGCCTCTCTGGCATTGCTCCCCAACTCTGTGAGCAGCAAGGCAGTGTGAGCTCCATGAGCCAACAGTGTAGGTAAGACTGTCAGCACGGTCCCTGCACTCCATGGGCTGGACCCAATGTCAGTGCCTGGGCAAGGGCCCGCTCTCCTGCCTCCTGTACAGAACAGCTTGGCCATGCATTTCATCTGCAGTCAGCAAAAAGCTATGCCCGTGGGAGGGACCTGACCACCACTGGCATTCTAAAGTCTCACCGCCATCTTCCAGGCACAGTCTGCCTGGGACCAGTTGCTTCTCGGCTGAGGGAAGGGACTCGGGGTGTTTTGCTCAGGACAGGCAATAGAGTGTGGTAATGAGGGAGGAAGGAATGAGAGGGTCCCCAGACATCCCTGAAATACATCCCCTGCATACCTGCATTTTTTGCACATGGTTCAGACCCTGCAATCCATAGACTTGGCAATAGGGGAAACCTTCCTCCACTGCTTTCTGCACCCCCACACGCACCCCCAGGAGCCACTCCAGAGGCTCCTTGACTGGAAAGCAGTGTGTACAGGATGATATAACGGACCAGCCCTTTCTGAGCACTTCCATCGTGTTTTACATCCATTCCCTTGAAATTCACTACGCGTATTTCTCAGCGCGTAGGACAGGCCGGCATTCAGTAAGTGTTTAAATATTTGCTGAACTAATTTAATCATTACATCAACCTCCAGGAGTAGATATAAATTCTCTCTCGGTTACAGATGAGGATATGCCCAGAGAGGTTAAGTCAGTTGCCCCAAATCCCACAGCGAGGAAGTTGTGGAGCCGGGACTTGCACCTGGATGTTTATCACTCCCGCGCCCTGATGAGAGGCTGGGTGGGGCTTGGGTCCCCCCTACAGATCCAGCATAACCTCTGAGAATCTGCCTTCCCCCATGGGGGTGGTGCTGAGACCCTGAAACTCACCCCAGATGCCGGTGGGGGAGTCAGTCCCTCTCTGGGCCTTAGTTTTCCCATTGTAAAATAAGTAAGTTGACAGAGACGATCTCTAAGCTCCTTCCAGCCCTAAAACAATTCCAGGATTCCAGGCCAGCGCAGCCCAGGTTGGCAGCCGCACCAGCCCTGTTGTGTACTCAGGGATCATGCATATTTCACTTCACGGTGGAAGGGTTTTTTCTTACCCTTCTTCTCCATGTTACCGAAAGTGGTCGGGATCGATGGACACTAATGGAAAACTGTTACCTGAAATAACCAGGAGAACTTTCAGACAACGAAGAGCAGCCTGTTAATGCACTCAGTTTTTCAGGGAGCAGAGCCCGCGTGCCCGTTTTCCCGGGACACTGAGGAAAGAGGGTCGGGAGGTGTGCATGTTAGGGTGTGTGTGTGATGCTGTGACCATTTAGGTCTTTTCCAAGGCTGATTTTTTTTTTAACCTCATATGCTCTGATTTCAAGAGGAAGTAAGGCTTTGGCCCGTGGCAGATGGGCACAGGATGGGGTCCAGAGGCGAGGGAAGGGAGGCCGAGACGCACCTCTGCTGTGAGCGTTGCAGAACTCACACACTTGTTGATTCCAGGGCAGAAGTCCACCTCATGTCTTGGAGGTGGGGGCAGCAGAAGTCGCAGGCAAAGAGCTTCCTGAACCCTCAGGCCCAGGTGTCAGGCCTGCCCCCCTTCCCAGATGTTTTCTGGGCACCCCGCCCCCAGTCTAACCATCAAAGTGTATTGCTTTAGCTGCATTGATGCCTTCTCTTCACCTCACTTCAGATCAGCGCTATTTGATGTCTCAGGTGCCCAGAACCTTTCATCTGGAGGTACCAGCTTCTCCGCCCTCTGATGGGAAGGGCTGTCCCTTGGGAGGTGGGGGCAGCAGGGCCAGGGGGTCAGACGGTTCCTGAAGGTCAGAAATGAAAAGGACGTTTGTGGTCACTGTTCAACGTCCTTATTGTATGGGCGGGAAACTGAAGCCCAGAGAGGGGGGATGTGCCTCGGGTTGTACGGATGACAGCGACAGCACTGTGCCCAGGACCCAGGCGGCCGGCACGGCTTTGCTCTATGCCACCGAGAGTGCGCAGGCCATGGTTCTCCACGCGCGGAGGCCACAGGGCAGAGCTTGGGTTGAAGGGGATTGGGCCATCCTGACAAGTGGTGGTTATCCCCCGGGTAGTTTTTTTTTTTTTTTAATATATTTTTTACAGAGAGGAAGGGAGAGAGATAGAAAGTTAGAAACATCGATGAGAGAGAGACATCGATCAGCCGCCTCCTGCACGCCCCACAGTGGAGATGTGCCCGCAAGCAAGATACATGCCCCTGACCGGAATCGAACCTGGGACCTTTCAGTCCGCAAGCCGACGCTCTATCCACTGAGCCAAACCGGTCTCGGCCCCCTGGGTAGTTTTTGAGCCACACAGTCTTTGGTTACCTGGCTTCTCCATTCTGGCCATAATGTCCCTTTCAGTACAAGGAGGGGCGGGCCAGGGAGCAGCAGGGGGACCCTAGAGTTTCCATCCAGCTCTGCCCTTAGCCACTGAGAAGCCCTGGCAGCACAGAGAGGGATGTGCAGACTGGCGGGTGGATGGAAGCGTTGACGGACAGATGGCTTTCCCTTTAGTCCAGGGAGCAGGGGTGACTTCATGGGCATCCCACCAGCGCAGTCGCAGAGGTTCCATGCTCAGGAGGGTCCTGCATGTGAAGTCCTTCATCATTTTTTAACAAGGGGCCCTGCGTTTTCGTTTGGCACTTGGCTTCCACAAATTACAGAGCTGGCCCTGCCAGGGAGTTCAGGCTGGGTCTGGATGGCTTCACCCCCAAACTTGATCTCACTGCCCCCTGCCCCCATTCGAATCCACGCCCTCTCACAAAATGCCAACCTGTGCCTGCCACTCTCCTCGGGGACCCCCCCACCTCCCAGAGTGCTTGGAGTTGCACCATTATGGCTGCCCAGCCAGCAGCTAGCCCCCGCCCCTCATTGTCAACGTCCTGAAAATTGGCTTCCTTGTACCTTCAGACAAAGCCCAAATCCTGGCTTGGCACCCCAAATCTTTCCCAAAGTGACCTCTGTCCTCCTTCCCTGCCCGTCACCTACCTCTTCATGGAGGAGCCCCAGTTTCTAGCCTAACAGATGCCTTTCTGCCATTTCTCCCAGTAGACTTGAGATCGCCCACGTCCCTCACCCCTGTGGAATGCCCTTCCCTCCCTGGCATCATCCCCCAAAGACCCTAAACCTGAAGACCAAGGTCAAGGCCACCCCCATCTCCATGATTAGAGTCATCGTAATCATGCTAGTTGCCATCTACTGTGCACCTGTTAAGTGTCTTTAGCTCTCACAGCAACAGGAAAGCAATCCCTTCTGCCATTTTCCCGGAAATTGGAACTCGGGGAAGTTAAAGTCAGAGGTCACACCATTGTGAGGGAGCAGGGCTGGTACTTGGTTCTGGGTTAAGTGGCTTCAAGCTGGGACTGCTGCCCTGACCGGGCTGGGATCCCCTGCACTTCAGTGTCCTGGGTGGCATCAGGTACAGCGTGCCGGCATCGGGGTTCCATTTGCCTGTTCTGCCCCCTCACCAGCCTGTCCCATCACCTCCCTGGAGGAGGAGGGTCACCCTCGCCTGCCCACCCCTGTTCCCCAGCCTGGTGAGTTCCCACTGATCAGGGGCAGCTGAGGCCCCAGGCATGAGGACCAGAGGAGCTGACCCTATACCTGGCCATTTGATCTTTCCTGCTGTGCAAACATCTACTGAGCACCTACTGTAAGCCTGATCCCTTCTTAGGAACTTGGAGATATCCCCAAAAATTGTTCGGTAGGTTTCCTCCTTTGTGGGAAAATCAAATTAAGGGACTAAGACAAAGGTACAGGAAAGAGCTTGCTGATAAACAGTGGGTTGGAAGGTCGTTAGACGTGGGTTCTGCTCCTGGCCAGGTCTCTAAACCCCTGAATAAATACCTGAAAGGAATACCCTGGCCCCCCCACCCCAGCCGTGCCTGCTGACAACACCAATAACAACAGCAGCGCCCCTTCCTGAGGATCCCTTTTGGGGAGGGGTTTCCTGCGACTCATTTATCACATGGATCCCTTTGCTGACAGGTCTAACCAGCAGGGTCTCGCCGGCCGTGCACTCAATGCCAAGTGAGTGAGTGAGTGAGTGAGTGCCTCTCCCCTGAGTGAATAAAGAATAATAATATCATGACCACTGACTTTGTAGAGGGCTGTACGCCAGGCCCTGCTCTAAGCCTTTCACTTGCATTAACTCATGCGAGGCCTCCACAAGCTCCCACTTGCAGGTCAGAAAACGGAGGCTTGGAGAGGCTGAGGAGGAGTAAATGGGAGAACTGGGGGTGAATGACTGAAGAACGGGTGCAGGAACAGATGCGGAGACTGGTGAGAAGGAAATGAAACATGAGCGCTTTCTGCCCTCCGGCTCTGCTGCCCAGGAGGGCGCTGAGGGGAATCTCAATGCTCTATAATTGGCACCAATTAATAGCCAGCTACCCGGGGCCGTTTGCAGGCTCTGGGCTGGTGGGGGAAGGCCGCGTGCTGGTGGGTCAGTCCCAATGGCCTGAGGCCTGCCTGCCCCTGCCCACTTGGCTCTGAGAACCCATTCTCTTTGTGGCCCCCACCCCTGCCCAGGGCTGATCCGGGGCTGGCAGCAGCCCGGGGAACAGAAGGTTTGCTTGTCTGTGCCTGCTGCACCCCCACCTCCTCCCCAGCCTCAGCCAGGGACCCCTCTCAGGGGCTCCTTTGGCTGCCAGGGCCTGGCGCTCTCCGTTGCCATGGTACCGCCGGAGATGAGGCTCTGGGGGTGGGGTGTGAGGCAGGGCAACCAAGGGATGGCAGAGGCCTAGAACTCTGGAGCTACAGAGAGAGGCCCAGACCCCTGTGGACAGTGGCAAGGAGTGCTCGGGCCCAGCAGGGTCAGGCCTGGACCCTGGCACAGAGGGCCTTATGGCAGAGCTGGCACACGCCCAGCCCAACTGCTGGGTGCTCCATCTCAGAGGCCCTTGGGACAGGTTTCAAGGCAGGCCAGGGCCCCACCGGGCACTGCCCCTGCCCCCCAGGCTGTCCTCAGGAAGGCTCCTCGCTTGTACCCATGGCTGACCCTCAGGCTTTGCAGAGAAGTTGCACAAAGATTCTGAGCTCTATCCCCAGCTTGATTTCCAAATTCCCTGGTGAGCTGGAGTAAGCCCCTTGCCACTCTGCAGCACAGTTCAGACAGGCCTCTGAACTCTGAGGGTCCTACCATCCCTGAGAGCCTGGTTGAGGGTGAACCCAAGTAGGAATGTTTCTCGGGGGACAGACCTGCTTCTGGGTGGGAGACAAGCAGGCTAGCATGGCAGTTAAGAACACAGGCTTGGAGTCAGGCCTGAGTTTGCATCCCCGTTCCATTGCTTATTGGCTGTGTGACCTTGGGCAAGTTACCAGACCTTTCTGAGAGTCTGTTTCCTTCTCTGTGAAATGGGAATAAGGATTGTACCCACCTCACAGAATTGTTGTGAAGATACAACAGAACCGCTGGGTCATCTCATGTAGCAGAGTGCTTAGTTCCAAATCAGTGGGGGCCTCTGTTTGTTTTCAGATTGTGGGACATCAGGACAATGAATGAGAAGAAAGATGTCCTGGGTGGGTGTGGTGGTTGGTGGAAAGAAGCAGGACCCGTGATAGAAGATACAAGGAGACGAATTGCGCTCCGTGTGATGAGAATTTCTGAATAGCCTAACATCTGAGGATCCTGAGCTGGCCAAGAACAGAATGGGCCTCAGGTGAGGGGGTGAGATCCCTGTCACAGGGAGATGTGCAAGTGTAAGACGGACGGCCTCTTTGTTTGCAGAGAGGGTGGGGGAGAGGTGAGTGGGGAGTATTTACGGCCCTCCCAATTCTAAGACTGCGGGGCTGTCTGAAAGATGGCATGACTGTCTCCTCCCTTGCCTGCCAGCTTTAGCTTCACTCAACTGAAAGGAGAGCGCAGACTGAAAGAGAGGCCAGGACACAGGGTCAAAGAACAGGCCTGCTGGCTCGTGTATTGAGCTGGTACCGTGTGCTTGCTGGCCATCTTTGCCTCCTGCCTTAGAAAGGCTGTCTCCTGGGCGTTGAGCCTGTGTGCTCTGAGGTCAGTCTGCTCAGGATTAGCACTGGCTTCATCACTGGCCAGCTCCTTGATCTTGGGCGAGTGATTGAACCTCTGTGTGACTCACTTTCCTCGTCTGTAAAATGGAGAAGCAACACTGACCTCATGGATGGCTCTGAGATCATTCCCATGAAGAAGGGCTCAGCCTAGGGTGGATGAGAGAAACTAAATCAGCGGGAGCTGTTATTATTCTTGCCGTTATTGTCAAGGCCTTTAAGTGCTTGTTCTATTTTGAAGGGCCTGCTGGGGGCCTCGTTGGGATCCAGAGGACTCCGACCCCGGGATCCACTGGGTCTGGGCCTCGCCAGGCCACATGGCCTGGAGGGTGGCTGCAGGGACGAGCAGGGAGGCCAGAAAGGCGCCTGAGGAGGCAGGAAGTGCTTGCTCGGCAGCAGGTGGACAGGGGCGTGCAGCTGGCCTCCCTTCCTCACAGACCTCCTTCTCAGGCTGGTTCCCAGCCTGTGTGGGAACCCAGGCCCCCTCCTCTGGGTCACCAGCGACCGCGAGGCACACACTGAGTGCTTTCCCACGAACCGTTCCAAGTAGCAGGGGCCCACACAGCTCCCCTACCCCCAAGCACTCACACTCGAGCAGTTGAGGGGGTGTGCAGCAGGAGAGGCTCAGGCTGGGGGGATCAGTCCGTTCTTTATCAGCCTGGCTGCGATCCAGACAGATGTTTCATTTTATTCTGAACTTCCAGAAAATAGGTCATTTCTTTCCATTGTCTCCCTGGGGAGGCCTCCCGGGGAGAGGAGCACGGAGTGAGTGACGAGTGTGGGGGCCTCACATGGGCCCTGGGGAGCTGGGAGGGCAGCGGCCTCCCTCCCTCAGTCATGATGAGCTGTCTGCAGGCCCAGGGCGCAAAGGTTCTTAAAGGCCGGGCTAAGAAGGCGGCCTCTAACCGTGGTCCCCCCTCCTCCATGGGGGATGCATTCCAAGCCCTCCAACGCATGCCTGAGACCCCAGATAGTACCGAACCCTATATATGCTATGTTTTCCCCTGTACATCCGTACCTATGGAAAGGTAACTTATCAATTAGGCACCGTACGAGAGTGACAACCATAACTAATAATAAAGTAGAACAACTGTAATAATACACGGCAGTGAGAGTTATGTGACTGTGGTCTCTCTCTGATAACGGATCTGACGATAACGGAGGCAGCTACTCAGTGACTAGTGGGCAGGGAGCATGTCCCGCGTGGATACGCTGGACAAAGGGGTGATTCACGTCCTGAGTGGGATGGAGAGGGGAGGAGCAAGATTTCATCATGTTGCTCAGAACGGTGGGCCATTTGAAACTTAGGAATTGCTTATTTCTGGAATTTTTCGCTGACTATTTTCAGACTGTGGGTAACAAACCGCGGGAAGCAAATCTGCGAGTAAGGGAGGCACCTGCCCCCGGGGGTGATGGAGAGCCAGCGGAGGGCCAGGGAAGGGCCTGGTCGGATGGGTGTCTCAGAACGACTGAGGTGTGAGAAGAGGAGGGAGGGGACAGACATGGGTGAGGAGAGGGGTGCAGTGGGGCAGCCAGAGGCTCCCTCACTTATGCTGGAGGGGGTAAGGGTAGGGTGAGGGGGATCAAAATGATGGTCCATGAAACTGGCACTGTTCTTATCCCCACTTGGGCTTCCAGAACAGCTAGCGTCCGTGCCAGGCTCCAACTCACCAATTTCTGCTACTTTGTTTGGGGGGCCTGGCAGGTACCTGGCAATCGTGAAGGGCCGGCCTCCGGTCCCGCTGCAACATGGCAGGGCAGGCCTGGTGGCCGAGCTGCGTCCCTGTGTGAATTGGGCCATGTTGCTCTCCCTCTCTGGCTTCAGTGTGATCTGGCGCTTGTGGGGAGATTCATTGTGTGGCATGAGCCTTCCCTAACAGCTAGAAGTGGGCCATAGGGATGAGGGGGCAGGAGGGAGCCTCACAGCCTCAGCCCCTTCCCAGGTTTCTACCTCCCACCTGTAACTGACCCTGCCCTCCTTCCTGCCTGGCTCCCGTGCTGCGGGCTCACACCTACATCTCAGCCCCCTCCGGGTGAAGCCACGTGGGCCACACGCTGCCAGGTCTGGCCTGTGCCGCCATCGCCGCCATTGCTCTCGCGCTCTCCAGCTGCTGGCGAGAGGACTCGATCTCTGGCTCCAGATGCCTCTTGCCCCCACACACTCCCAGGCCTGGAGCTGGCTGCCTTCTCGGAGCTGAGTCATGACATCCTGGCTGGGGCCCCTCCTCAGCACCCCTCCCCCACCCCCACCCCAGCATTCCAGCTCAGCACAGCTGAGCAGGGACCTGGGAAGGGCTCCCAGGACAGCCCTGCTCACCCCATGTACAGATGGGGAAACTGAGGCCCAGAGTGGGGCAGGTCCACACTACAGGTGGGTGACAGAGCAGAGACTAGAACCCACATCCCCTTACTCCCAGCCAGGGATTTGTCCCAGAGACTGCGACGTGCCCCTGGCGTGGAGGAGAGAGCACTCACTCGCCTGCTGGTCAGGAGACCGGAGTCTATCCCGTCTCTGCCAGCATCTTAACAAGCCACTCCTCTGACACTGTCTCCATTCCCCACGTGGCTGGGATGGTGCAGGAAACGTGACTTCGATATAAAGGTCCGTGTATAGCAGAGGAGGGGGATCCTGTGTGGAAGGAAGGGGCAGCCGCTGTCATCTGGACCCTGGGGCTCTGAGCCACCAGACTTACATCCGAGGCCAGGCTGGAGGCCAGAGCTACCCAATCAGGGGAGCTTCCACTCCCCACTGGCCACTGAGCCCAGTCAACACACTGGGACCTGTTGCTGTTCCGTTCTCAGCCTCAGTTTCCCCATCTGTGCAATGGGGCTGAGGAAGGGGGTTGGATAGGTAGATGGTCCCCGAGGGCCATGGAGCTCTGACATTCCAATACTAACCCCACGACCCCATGCCAGGCCTCCTCCTCCCTCTGGCATCTTATTTATTCAGAGCATCCCTGGCACCCCCTTCCTCCTCAGAGCAGGGCTCCCTCCTACCCCCATCTCAAAGCGATTTCTGCCCAGCCTGCTCCCTGCTGCTGGACTGAGTGTCCCTCTGTCCCCCCAGGTGCCCCCAGCCCTTCTGTAACCTTAACCAGCTCAGTGGCAGCTCTTCACCCTGCTCCTCTGCTTCATTCTCATCTTAGCATTGCCCCAGGATGCACCCACTAAGCCAGAAGCAGGGGTGGGGCTCATTTATGACGCCTCTCCCTTTAGCCCCCCAATAGCTAATCAGCAGGTCCTGCTGTTGTCAGCTGGATGAACCTCAAACCAGTTGTTTCTATCAGTTTCACCACCCTCTCCCCGGCTCAAACCAAGTCAACGGAGAAATGCTGGGAGAGCTCTCACCCTGGCTCAGTCTCTGCTCTCTGTTCCCAGGCAAGTGCCTTAAGCGCTCCCTGCCTCAGCGTCCCGTCTAAGACGGGAGCGATCACTGTATCCGTCTCATGGAGTCGGCTGAGGAGCAAGTGAGTCAAATTCACAACACCCTGGCTTTGTGGCCCGTCTGCACACATATAGACGTGTGTTCAGAAGAGTTTGGGGTCCCATGTGCACATGTTCTGTGTGCATGTTGCATGTGCACGGTTGTTTGTCCTGGGTACCTATGTGATGTGCCACACATGTGTGCACCTCATGTGGGCACTGGGAGAGCACAGAGGCCGTAGTCTGCTGTGTGTGCATGTGTTGGGCATAGTGGGAGCTGTATGCATGCGTGTTTTGTGTGGACATTGCGTGCACATGTGGAGGGTCTGCCTGAGGGCCGGCACACACATGGTCCGCTGTGCACGAATGTGTTTCTGAGGAGTGTGTGAACGAGTGCGTAGGCAGGAGTCTGTGCTGTGTGTGCACGTGCTCGCGGTGCGCAGGCCTCCGCCACTGGCAGCCGTGCAGGCCCCCCTCCCCGGCCTGCCGTGTCGTGGGAGCCTCAGGACCCCGAGGGAGGGAAGCTGCTGTCGGCGGATGTGGCCAAGATGGACTGGATTTATTTAGATTAAGGCGGTGGGAAAGGAGTGGGGACTCGTGTATGCAGGAAGGAAAGAAGCCTGGGGCTCTGAGAAAGGCTCCCCAAGCATGCTTGCTCCCCTGGACTTGGGGTCTTCACTCTGTTCCCCCAAGGGGTCCCTCTGATTCACTGTGAGGAGCTGGGCAATTGATTATTCCATCTTTGGATCTCTGTCCCCCAACTTGGCTAAAATAAAAGAAATCATGAGGGCTCCCTGGCACACGGCATTCCTGGCAAAGGGGACTCCCTCTCTCTGTTTCAGGGGCCTCTGTGGGCATGAGAGTACGGCAGGTAAGGGGATGTTTGTTGCCTGACTGGGACACCCATCTTGTCCCAGGTAGCTCCTCCCTGAAGTGCAGCTCCCCCCGCCCTTGAAGAAGGGAACTGTTGCAGACAAGCCCCCCTGTCCCTCAAATCAGCTGCTGGCCCTCTCAGGGGTTGGCTGGACCCATGGCAGCCTCTGGGAAGCCCAAAGAGGTCCACAAGGCGTGGGGTGGACAGCGGGGGGTGTCAGGGGCTCATCGGAGATGGCCCAGGAGGTCATGTCCATGTGCCTCAGGCCATACTCTGGTCCTTCCCAGGGCAGTGGCCTGTTGTCCATGCCCCCCTTCCTTCCCCGGCCGCCTCCTGGATGTCCATGTCACCGGTTTATCTGTCTGAAAGTCACCTGAGAGAATGGAGCCCAGAGAGGGAAACCACTTGTGGAGCTTCACACAGCAAGCTTGTGACCGGGTGGTGGGGGGAATGCAGCCCATGAAACGAGATGGTTATGAATTCTCACATGACTCCGGCCTCAGAAATGCAGCCCCTCCTTCTCCTCAGCCCCCAAACCACCCAGCAGCGGGAACAGCGGTGACGAGAGCCTTCTCCTGGCAGTCTGAGAGCCGGAATGGCTCGCTGAGATGGGCCTTTGTGTGGGCTGCTGACTGCATGGACGGATGGAGAAACAGAGGCCCAGAGCGAGCTGGAGACTTGCTCAGTCTCATGGGGGTCTGAGGCCCGCGTGACCAGAGCCAAAAGCCCATTTCGCAAAGAGGGAAGCCGGTCCCAATCCCTGGGCCATCCACTCTCTGTGAGGAGTCTGCACTTTCCCTGAGCTCCTCCGACCAGCCTATCTATCCTCTCCCCAGAGTCCCATTCTTCTGCCTTTTCGCTGTGTGCCTGGGCCATGATCCTGTCCATCTCTGGGTCTCTGCTGCCCGGTCAAGAAGCCCCCTCCCAGCTGCGAGTCTCAGAAACTCTGAGCCGCCCCCAGCTCAGGCCCAGCAGGAGAGGAGCCAGGGTCAGGGGCTGCTGGCCCAGGGGGCCCAGCCCACACAGCCCCGGCTTCCAGAGCCAGGCCAGCCCCAATTGCAGTGACCTCCCATCTCCAGGCCAGCCGACCAAATTCCTCCTTTAGAATAATAAACAGTGTGGCCAGCCAAGGAGGCTGAGCGGGGAGGGGCAGGGAGGCCGAGATGGCCCCCTCCCCCAGCCGCGGCTGCTAATGATTTTCTTTGGCTGAGATCTCTGGCAGGAAGGGGGGAGTCAGAGGGGCACCCACCGAGGGGCAGATGGGCCTCTGTGGGGGCTGCTGGCTCCACCATGGCGCTGCTCCCTCCCGTTGGAGGAGGCCTGGCATCCAGCTGAAGGGGCTGGGGTAGGAGGGCTGGGGGAAGGAGGGGGTGCATCAGAAGGGCTGGCTTTTCAGCCTGGAACAATCGGGAGAGGGGTGCAATGAGGGGACCCTTAGGCAGGCTGCTCTGAAGAGATGGGGAGAAGGAAGAGAAGAGTAGACTCACGCAGAGAGCTTATCAGGGTACTGGGCAGAGCTGAGACTGGGGGTCCCCAGGCCAGGATGCTGACCTCTGTCCCAGCAATGAGTAAATGTAGCTTTGTAAAGTGGTACACTCAGCACCTTCTCATGATGAGAGCTGGAGACTGAGGCCACAGAGACAGTGATGGCACAGTGACGGTCCTGGGGCTCAGACCAGGGACCCCAGCCTTGGACGGGAAGTTAAAAGGGATGAGGCTGGGGGTGCAGTGGGGGTGGACTGGGTGGGGGCTGAGGAGCAGGCCAGGCTGGGCAGCCACTCAGGGATGTCAGCAGACCCACAGCACCGGGAGGCTCCTCGTCGCTCTGTCACGTGGCCGCTGCCCACGTTTCTTGCTGGGACTCCCATCTGCTTCTGGGCGCCTTCCCGCCCACGCGGCAGGCAGACCCTTGCAAGCCTGGCTCTTGGTGGTGGTTTGGGACTCTCGGATGCGGCAGCCACAAGAAGAGAGAGAACAAAGACACTCCCAATGCAGCCTGTCTCTCAGAGAGGGTCCCTGCTGTTGTCGCCTTCTGCCTCCATCACTGTCTCCCCGCTCTCCGTCTCTCTGGGTCTTCGTCTCTCTCTGCCTCTCTCGGCCCAGGTCTCTCTGTCTCTCTCTCTCTCAGACAAGTTCTGCTGTGTCACCTCAGGCAAACTCCATTCTCTCCCAGAGCCTCAGTGTCCCACTCCGGACACGAGGGGTGGCGTGGGTTCAGCAGTCACCATGCACCTCCTAAGGCTTGCCGTGCAGCGGGGCCCAGCCCCCGGCCCCTCTCCCCTGGGCCTCCCTGTACAACTCAGGACGGAGTGAAGGGGGGCCAGGTGTGGGGGTACTCCCCCCACATTCCACAGCCCTGACTCCCCCGCTTCCCTTCCCACAGCCACCTCCACTTCCTGTTGTGCTTGTGGAGCTGTGGGAGTTCTCTGGGTTCTGGCTTACCCCCTCCTTCTCCTCCAGGCCTTTCATCACACTTTCCCAAATATTTGTCCTGGCAGATAAGAGCCTGGTATTGGAACTGTCACCCGGAGGACAGGCTGTTAGAGCTGGCGGGCCCTGGACACCATCCAGTCCAAGCCCCCGCCCCCACCCCTGCCCCCCGTGTATATCGAGAAACTAAGGCTCAAAGGGAGGTGGGGCTCCGCCAGGGTCACCGCGGAGCCAGAGAAAGGTGGGAGCCAAAGAAGGGTCCAGGCTCCTCGAGGCTGCGCCTCATGCAGCGGGAGGGGACCTCCGGGCAGGGTAGGCCGCTCAGCATGGGACACGGGTAGCCTTTGACTTGGCACCATGGCCACGAAGGCTCGGTGGCCCAGGCTGGGGCTCACTCTGCAGGACCCAGGGGCGAAGATGGGCCCTGGCACTGCCTCTGCCCACCCTGGGCCCTGACTGGTCCCCGTTTAACTCTGCAGGACACCATGCTGCTTCTGCGGTCCATGCCAGCTCCTGTCCTCAAAGGTAGGTAGACAGGGAGCCTGGGAGGGGCCCAAGGGAATCACTAAGCAGGACCCTGGAGCTGGCAGGGTGCAGCATCCAAGCCTGGGCCCCAGGGGCACTGCTGTGCTCCTCGCCTCCACGTCCTGCCCTTCCCACTGCCCACCCCTCAGCTCACTAACCCCAAGGGGTGCCCTGCCATTGGCTCACATCCTCTCTCGGCCTTCCACCCCCTTGCCCCTTCACCAGCTGCCCCACCCAACTCACAAAGAGTCACGCAGCCTCCCATCTCTTCTCAGCGCTTGCTGGTATTGGTCTGGCATCGGTCTGGCCAGCCTGCTTCCGGTCTGGGACTCCCCACCCTGCCTGGCTATGCTTCTCTCAGCACCCCTCACCCCTCACTCCTGCCCGGTACATGTACTCGGCTCTCCAGGGGCTGGGCAGCTGACCAGGCAATCAATGGCTATTGGCCATCGATGACTAGGTAACAGCTTACTGAGGCTGGCTGCCTGGCTGGGGGGTGGGGTGGGGTGGCTGACAGAATCCTTCCCCAGAGGATGTCAGCATGGGAAGTGGAACCAGTCGCTTGGCAACCCCCAGCTCCCATCCGCCTGAGTTCCCAGGGGCCTCAGCATCTCTCCTGCCCCAGCCTGCCCCACTCGGGGCTACCTTACCCCACCCTCCCCAAGAGGGCCACCTCTGGGCCTTGGGCAGAACCTGGGCAGCTAAGGCAGCTGCAGGCTCTGAAAGTGACCTGGGAAATAATGCAGGAACTGGAGGCTGGGAATGACTTCCCAAGGACTTCCTGCCGCCTTTGTGAGACTGTGCCACAGCCTGAGGCTGCTGCTGAAGGACTCCGAGGCTGGGGGTGGACAGGCACTGAGGTCAGGAGGCCAGGAGGCCCCGGGCCGGGCACTGAGCGAGCAGGCCTCCGCGCCGAGGGTTCCGGCTGTGTTTGGATGAGGGAGGTGTGCTTTTCAGGGCTGTGCCTGTGTGTCAGCTCTGGAAAAGGTGTGGAGGCTCCGGGCCTCTGGCATCTTCTCAGACGCCTCCTCCTCTCCCAAAGGCCAGGCGCTGCTGCTGCCCCTGCTCTTGTTGCTGGGACCCCAGGCCTCCCGAGGCCTGGTCATCACTCCTCCGGGGCCGGAGCTTGTCCTCAACGTCTCCAGCACTTTGGTCCTGACTTGCTTGGGTCCGGACCCCGTGGTGTGGAAACGGATGTCCAAGCAGCCTCCGCAAGAAATGGCCAGGACCTCGGATGGCAATTTCTCCAGCATCCTGACGCTGACCAATGTCACTGGGACGGACACGGGGGAATACTTTTGTACCTATAATAACTCCCATGAGCTGGAGGCTGCTGAGCAAAAACGACTCTACATCTTTGTGCCAGGTAAGGCCCCAGCCTGTGCTCCCTCCCGCCCTTACTCCTCAACGGTGGGCATCTGGGGAAGCTCAGGGCGTGCCTTGGTGACGCGGTGACATGCAGCCAGCTTAGAAATGCAGGCGCATCGTGGAATCCAGCCTGGCTCAGCTCAGGAGTAGTATGTTCGTCCCCACCCCTGGGTCTGAATATCCATCTGCTCCTGCCAGCCCACCCCCTTCCTGGCTCCCAAGAACTCTGCATTCTCAGCTGGTTCCAATACACTCCCTCTGGGCGTCTACGTCCCATCATCCCCATTCTACACATGCCAGGTACCAGCTGCCCTCCAACTGGGGGCTTCCCCACCCTGGTGTGGTCCACATGGAATGTTCAAGCTCGGAGGGACTTCTGAGAGCATCCTTATTCGGTCATGGGAAAACTTGAGTGCCGGAAAGGGAAATAGGCCTGCTCAAGGTCAAGGTCACACAGCATGTCAGGGGCTAACCTCTGACCCTCATTTGTCACCCCACCCTCACCCCTGGCAGATCCCACCATGGGCTTCCTCCCGATCTTCCCGGAGGAATTCTTCATCTTCCTCACGGAAGTAACCGAGACCACGATTCCGTGCCGAGTGACGGATCCACAACTGGTGGTGACCCTGCATGAGAAGAAGGTGGATGACCCACTGCCCATCCCCTACGACCACCAACGTGGCTTCTCTGGGACCTTTGAGGACAAGACCTACATCTGCAAAACCACCATTGGGGACAAGGAAGTGGATTCTGAGCCCTACTATGTGTACAGCCTCCAGGGTGAGCCCCCTTTCTGGCCTGATGCTCAGCGGAGGCAAGTAGGACCATTCACAGGGGTATCGCCCTTTCCAACGTGTGCGGCTCCATTTCTCACTGGGCTATCCTTCCAGCCTTTGAAGGCAAGTCCTGTTTCTCCATCTTACAGATGAGGAAAGCGAGGCTCAGAAGGAGGATGGAATTTGCCCACGGGCACTGGGATGTGTTAGTGGCAGACCTGGGTGGTATATAGTAGTGGGCAAAGGCACAGGCTTCGGAGCCGGTGGGGTTTGAATCCCAGCTCTGCCACTTCCTGCCTCAGTGACTTTGCCCAGGGCACACCATCTCTCCGAGCCTGCTGCTTCTGCTGTAAGATGGGATGACTGGAAAGATGAAATAAAACAGAAGATGGAGGCGATCTGGTACGCAATAAATTGCCTGGAGAGTACTTGGATTTCCAGACTGTTATCCCTTCTGGAATGTCAGCTCGCAAGGACAGAAATTTTGTCTGTTGTGTTTATTGCGAAAGCCCCAGTGCCTAGAGTAGTTCTTGGCATAGAGCAGATATTTAATAAATATTTGTTGAATAAATGAATCTTCCACATCAATCATCCCTTCCCTCTCTGCACCCTGACCCCATTCCCAGCTGGTGGTGACTACCTAACTAAGCCCATCTCTCCCCACCAGCGTCATCCATCAACGTCTCAATGAATGCAGCGCAGACGGTGGTCCGCCAGGGTGAGAACATCACCATCACGTGCATTGTGACCGGGAATGAGGTGGTCAACTTCGAGTGGTCATACCCCCGCGAGGAGGTAATGCTGGGCCCGGGGTGGCAGGCAGGGCCAGGCAGGGATGGCTCTCTCGACTGGCAGCCTGCCTCCTTGGACGCTTCCTGATTTGGGGGGACTTGCCCTACCTGTCCCTACAGAGTGGGCGGCTAGTGGAGCCAGTGACCGACTTTGATATTCCCCACATCCGCTCCACCCTGCACATCCCCAGTGCCGAGCTGGGAGACTCGGGGACCTACATCTGCAATGTATCCGAGAGTGTGTACGACCATCAGGATGAAAAAGCCATCAATGTCACCGTGGTTGGTGCGTCCCTCGGGTTCAGTCCCAACCCTCGTTCCAAGCTGGATCCACACCCCGTCACAGCCCCGGGACACCTTCAGCCCGGCTCTAGCCACATTTCAAACCAGAGCTCCATTCAAGACGCAGTACCAACCCCAAATCCAACCCTAATCCCATCTAGACTTTCCTCCTCCCTGAAGCGGGCCCCACCCCAGTGTCCAATCCCAGACTCCACCCCAGGCCCAGGCAGCCCCATCCCTAAATTCAACCGGGCTGCAACTCATCTCAGCCACCAGCCTGGGTGGGAACGACAACTCCAGCCTCCATCTTAAACCTGGTCTCCAAACCAATGTGGGCCCCAAACCTGGCTCAATTCCAGCCCCAGCCCCAGCTTCAATCCCAGCTCAGGGAGTTCCTAAACCTGAGGCCCCGCCTCCAGGAGCCCCGCCCGCAGAGGCACAGCCCCCGCTGACGGCCGCCCCTTGCAGAGAGCGGCTACGTGCGCCTGCTGAGGGAGCTGGATGCTGTACAGTTTGCGGAACTGCACCGGAGCCGGACCCTGCAGGTGGTGTTCGAGGCCTACCCGCCGCCCACTGTCCTGTGGCTCAAGGACAACCGCACTCTGGGCGACTCCAGCGCCGGCGAGATCGCCCTGTCCACGCGCAATGTGTCCGAGACCCGGTGAGCAGCCGCCTACCCGCTCCCTTCTGGAAGCCAGACAACCCACAGCCTTCAGCTACTCCACACACCTAGGCCCATCTTTCCTGAGAGCCCACTACGTGTCAGGCACCCTGCCAGGCGCTGTGCCAGGCCCCGGGGATGCTGCGGAGAACTGAACACACAGACGGGTCCACGCCTCCTAGAGTTTCCTGGAAGCAGACACTGGGCAGATGATCTCCCAGATGTTTAGTTGTCCTTGTGATGGGTGGAGCCAACAGGAGGCCAGCTGAGGAGGAAAAAGGCAGGATGACTGAGGAAGAGGGTGCCAGGCAGGGCCCTGCCACCCAGGCATGGTGGGAGCCCTGAGGCTGGAGAGCAGCAGGCTGGCCTGAGTGCCAGTGTTGGGATAGAGCAGCCTCAGGCCTTTCTGGCGGAGGAGAGAGGCAGAGGAGGAGGGAGATGCTGCTAACACTAACCCAGCCCTCCCAGCCGCCCTCTTGGCGCAGTGGAACTCCTACGGGTGGGGAGCCAGAGACTAATTCTATGGGTGTGAGGCCTGGCCCTGCTACTGACACCCCTGTGACCTCGGTCAGCCCCTTCCCCTCCTGGACCATGTCTGTACGAGGAGGATGGGGAGGGCGGGCTGTCTGCCTTCTTCCGGCGCTGACCGTGGGTTTCCTGGCCCGGCCTGCTCCCCAGGTATGTGACAGAACTGACACTGGTGCGGGTGAAGGTGGCCGAGGCTGGTCACTACACGATGCTGGCCTTCCATGAGGACGCCGAGGCCCAGGTCTCCTTCCAGCTGCAAATCAACGGTGAGGAGCCCTCCACCCAGCTTTCCCTCCCCTTACCCTCCCACCCCCACTTCCTCTCCCTCCCTACACTGCCCACCCACCCCTAGGAGGAGCAGGAGAGGGAGCCTGGGACTCAGGAGTCAGGGTTCCAGTCTCAGCGCCCACGCTGACGCACTGCTCTGTGCACACCCCCTCTCTGGGGCTCAGTTTCCCCAGCTGTGCAAGTTGGCCATTGGGCTAGACCGGCATTTCATAACCTCAGGCATTCATGAGCCGGTGCCATGATTTTCTCTTCTCAGATGCCACTTAAACTACACTACTCATTAAATAGGTATTTATTGAACAACTCCAGAATGCCGGTCTGTTCAAGGTTCTTGAGGCCCTGCCTTTATGGGGCCAATGGGGGAAGACAAACATTCAACAGGAGGGCTAAAATCCCCAGCAAATGATGTCGAAGGTTAGAAGGTAACAAGTGCTGTGAAAGAAAAAGAAAAAGCTGCCGGGCCGGATGTGGCGGAGGATGGCGAGCTCGGGGGCAGGGGCAGCGAGGGTTACCCTGTTACCGGTAAAGAGCAGTGATGGGGTTGGCCTCGGTGAGGTGACAGTTGCATGAAGACTTGAAGAAGGTGAGGGCATTAGCCGAGTGGCTGTTTGAGGAAAGGGCATGCCGGGCAGGGTAGACAGGAGTAACACAGACAGGAGGCAGAAAGGCCGGAGCGGCCGGAGCAGGGTGATGGGGAGATGGTGGGAGAGGAGGTCAGAGCTGGGACCGGGCATTGGTGGGATGGACCCCACAGATTGTGTAGGTCCTCGTGGGCTCTTGGGTGGAGTTGGGCTTTTTCTGTGACTAAAACGAAGAGTCACTGCAGGGTTTTGAGCAGAGAAATGACATGATAGTGATTTCATGTTTTGCCCATTGACTTTCTCGAAATGTGTTTTGAAAGAGAATTTAACCTCTCAGTTGTGGGTGGAAAACACTGTTAAGTGTCATAAACATAAAGCACCACTAAATCGACTCCAAGACAACAAAGCAATGCTATTAAATTGGAGCTCCCTGCTCTTGCCTTCCCAGGGCCCTGATCCATCCGGAGGCCTGCTCTCTCTTTGTTAAAAGGGAAGATTAGCA
This sequence comes from Lasiurus cinereus, assembly GCA_011751065.1. Lineage (NCBI taxonomy): Eukaryota > Metazoa > Chordata > Mammalia > Chiroptera > Vespertilionidae > Lasiurus > Lasiurus cinereus. The sequence goes on from JAAGEH010000434.1 coordinate 16,561,265, forward strand.
AGTCTCTGAGAGGTGTTAAAGACAGACTAGCACCCTGCCGGGGCTCCCCCTTTGAAGTACCCAGAAGGGGAATCCGCCGGTTTTCACACGGGGATTCCTAGTATTTAATGTTCACCTGCAGTCTGCAGGTCCCCCCTCCCCCAGGGAAGACTCTGGGCCGTGCCCTGCCTCCCTGAGGATCTTGCTCACTACCTGTCTGTTCTGACCTTCCCTCCGCCTGGCCCCATGCCTTCTCCATGCAGTGCCTGTTCGAGTGCTGGAGCTGAGTGAGAGCCACCCTGCCAATGGGGAGCAGACAGTCCGCTGTCGAGGCCGGGGCATGCCTCAGCCGCACCTCACCTGGTCTATCTGCAGTGACCTCAAAAGGTGAGCAGAACACCTGCCTCCGTCTCCCAGGGAACCCACAGCTGGCTGGAAGGACCCCACTAAAGGTCATATGGTCCAGTCCCTTCCTCTGGGCACATTGTTCCAGAGTAGAGTCACATCCTAGAGGATGTGGCTTCCTGGAGATGCCCTGCGTGACCTAAATTGCCCTCCTTTTCCTTAACTTGATTCTGAGGGTCACTCGAAGGGAATGGAATTTGTGAATCGGGCTTCTCAGTTCTGGGGTAGGAGCGCCCCCTGCCGGTCAGTCGGGGGACCGCAGAAGAACCAGCTCAGGGTCAGGAAGCGGGAAGTGTAGCCCAGAGGGCAGGGCCCGGAGGCTGACCTGGCTGGCTCCCTGGGCAGGTGTCCGCGCGAGCTGCCACCCACGCTGCTGGGGAACAGTTCCGAGGAAGAGAGCCAGCTGGAGACTAACGTGACGTACTGGGCGGAGGAGCAGGAGTTCGAGGTGGTGAGCACGCTGCGCCTGCGCCGCGTGGATCAGCCGCTATCTGTGCGCTGCACGCTGCGAAACCTGCTGGGCGATGATGTGCAGGAGGTCACCCTGGTGCCCCAGTGTGAGTCCTCCAGCCCTAGTGACCCCCAATGATCCCCCCACCCCCACCTCGAGCCTGCCATACTTATGACTGTGCCAGTGTGCCAGAGTCCGTGGGCGCTCGGAGCCCTGTGAAACTCACCAGAGTATGTCCCTACACTTACACAACCGCACAGTATTGCCACACGTGTACATCCACAAGCATATGTCTGTAAGCCAGGGCTATGAATAGCACTGTCTCCTTATGCCTGGTGTATGTACACTCTGTGTGTGTCGTAAGCCATGCACAGGAGCACGTGCGACCCTTAGACATGGGTACAAACCCTCCAAATGTAGGTTTGTAAACATGTAATGAAGAATGCACTCAGATCCATGTGTAAACCCACGAGTGTTTGTCTATGCATGTACTTGTGGATGCGCAATCCTATACAAGCGTGTAAGCATGCATGTACAATTCCTGTGCACGGGCAACTGGCATGGCGCATGTCTGTACGCATGGAGAGGAAAGGTGAGCCACAGCCTGGCCGCCAGGAGCTTGCATCTGATCTGGAGCCATGGCAGACAGGCCACACTGACCCCTGCAAGGGCTGAAGGGACAGGGAGGCTGATAGTGATCTGAGCAGCAGGTAATTACGAAGAGCATAGGTATTTATGGCCCAGAGGGAGAGGCTGAGGATCAGACATGATAGCCTGTGGAAGGGAGTGAGAGGGGGTTTCTGTTCTGGGCAGGATGGGCAGAGAGGGTTTGTGGTACTGGAGGTGGGGTGAGAAAGGCAGCTGCCAAGTGCCCTGTTGGCTGATGGGCAGCCCTTGTCTCTGCCTCCAGCCCTGCCCTTCAAGGTGGTGGTGATCTCAGCCATCCTGGCCTTGGTGGTCCTCACGATCATCTCCCTCATCATCCTCATCATGCTCTGGCAGAAGGTAAGCCCCGCCCTTGCCTAAGGGATACAGACTAGCACACCAGTGTATAATACGCCCTCCCCCTCCTCCGAGCTGTCCTTGAATCCCGCAGGATCTGGCCATGTCTGGGGCCCAGCATGGAGTTCGGGTGGAAAATGATATAGAGTGATGCTGGAGTCAGAGCTACCTCCATCCCCAGCAGCCGGGGCCAGGCCATCAGGGTTCCCTGTCTCTATTGCTCCCCTGTCTGGGTCCTGCTCAGACCTCACTCCTGCCCATCCCAGATTCAGGGTATGGGACCTGCCAGGTAGACTACAGGGGCCCCAGGATCCCTCCAACTCTTCTCCACAGAGACCTCAGGACCCTGCTGAACTGCATTCTAATCCCGTTACTCTGTAATCTCCATGTTCTGTTCTGAGATTGCATCATCCTATGCTTCTGACATTTTAAGATTCCTGAGTGAGGATTGCAGTACCACACAGTCTTATCTTCCTAAAATTCCAGTCCTGTGATTCCAGCACATCATGGTTTCAAGATCCCACCATTACCTCTTTCTAAGATTCCTGCTGTGACTGACCCCGCATGGAGAGGGGCTGTCCGCACCCAGCAGAGTACCCCTGCCTAGTGCCACATTCTGGGGCTGTGTGCCCCTTTATTCCCATCTGAGGAGCAGCGGGGGCTCTGAGAGAAGCTGGGGAGGAGGTTCTGATGAGCTGGGCCCTTGGCTGTCAGCTACTCCTCAGCCACTTCTTAGCCCCTTGGCCTCGGTTCCCACTGAACCCCTGAAGGCCTTGGCTCTATGCATAACTTGCTGTGTGAATTCAGCTATGCCCCTGATCCTCTCTGGGCCGCTGGGTCTCCATCCGTTCCATAAGGGAGTGGACCTAGTGAGCCTCAAGACCCCCTCTGCTGACCCACCCCTGGTCTTGGTCCTGCAGAAGCCCCGCTATGAGATCCGGTGGAAGGTGATTGAATCGGTGAGCTCCGATGGCCATGAGTACATCTACGTGGACCCTATGCAGCTGCCTTACGACTCCACCTGGGAGCTGCCGCGGGACCAGCTTGTGCTTGGTCAGTTCGAGGAGACCTCGCGTGGCAGTGTGTGGACTTGAGGCGGTGGGAAGATGACCTGAGGTGTGGTCCCAGCTTTGCTGTGACTAGTTTTGAGACTTAGGGCCGATGGATGTCTTGCCCTCTCTGGCTCTCAGTCTCCCCGTTTGTACGATGGGGATAGGACAATCCCCCAGGGACCATCCAGCATTGAGATCCTGTGATCCCATGACTGTGTGAGAGGGACCCTTGGTGACGAGAAAGGAAGTATTAATTGAGGACAGGGCTGTGCTTAGTCTAGCTGGGAGGCTGGGGAGTGCTCCCCTCTGGGGAGGGAGGAAGGCTTCCAGGGGCTCAGATGGGCCAGAGAGCAGCTAGGACTTAGATGAGACACCAGGAAGGATTGTGAAGCGCTGTGGTTTTAGGACCCTCACTGGGGGGAACACCTGAAGTCCAGGGTGGCTGAGGGCGGGGATGCAGCTTCCTGGTGGGCCAGGAACTGAGGGGTCATCTTTCCCCAGGACGTACCCTCGGCTCTGGGGCCTTTGGGCAGGTGGTGGAGGCCACGGCTCACGGCCTGAGCCATTCTCAGGCCACTATGAAAGTGGCCGTCAAGATGCTGAAATGTGAGTCCTAAGAGCATCCCCCACCTCTCTCTGCCCCGCCCCGCACACCAGGCATTCCCAGAGCAGGCCAGGCCTGCCTCGGGTTCAGATTCGCCGGCACGAGGAGTACAGTCACTCTGGGGCCTGCCCCACTCTGAGGAAAGAGACTTCCAAACCCTATTCCCACCTCTGGCAGCCTCTTCCCTCCCCCACGCCCTCTCCCCGCCTCTTCCCCTCTCCCTGCATGTGGGTCCTTCCCACCCTTGGCCACCTGTGTCTTACAGCACAGACTTGGGCAGAGCCAGAATAGGCTCCAGTGGGGGCTCCGTGGGGCCTCGGTGATGGGCCAGGCCTGAGGCCCCCTCTCTTCCTCAGCCACAGCCCGCAGCAGTGAGAAGCAAGCCCTCATGTCAGAGCTGAAGATCATGAGTCACCTCGGGCCCCACCTGAATGTGGTCAATCTGCTGGGAGCCTGCACCAAAGGAGGTACAGATCCATTTGCCCAGAGGGTTCTGGAAAATGCCAGTGGCCAAGGCCTGGCCTTCTCTGCTCCTCAGTCCAGGGACATCAGGACACTCCAGTGGGAGCGTCCAACACCCTCACTTGACAGAGCCAGATGGATATGGGATTTAGAAACGCACAGCATCACAGCATTGCCAAGGCCAGAGGACTGTTCGGGCCCTCAGTCCATGGTTCCCAAATGAAGAGATCCTCTGACATTTTACAATTTTCACAATATATTTTATAATTGAATTTATTGGGGTGACATCCATCTATATAAAACCCTAATATGCAAATCAATCAAATAGTGGAACAGTCACTATGATGTGCACTGACCACCAGGGGGCAGATGCTCAACGCAGGAGCTGACCCCAGCCCGCAGGTCCTGACCAGCGGCGGCAGGGGGCAAGACTGGTGAGTGGGCAGTGCCAGGCCAGTCAAGGTGGGTGCAAGTGGGCCACCCATCACCCTGCCAATCGCTCCTCAGAGGGAGGTGACTGGCAGTGGAGGGCAGGGCCAGCAAGTGGGTGGCCCCAGGTCAGCCAAGGCAGATGCCAGTGGGGACCTGGATCACCCTACCAGTTGCCCCACAGATTGGCCCTGATCACCGGCCTAGAAACCTTACCCGTGTACAAATTTCATGTACCGGGCCTCTAGTTGGTTAATAAAACCATGCAAGTTTCAAGTGTGCAACTCAACAAAACATCATCCGCACACTACTGCATTGTATGCTCACCACCAATGTCAAGTCTCTTTCCACCACCGTTTATCCCCTTTTCTCCTCTTCCTCTTCCTCCTCCCTCCCCCCCCCTCCTCGTTTCCCTCTGGCAGTCACCATACTGTTTTCTGTCTCTGGTTTTTTTTTGTTTTTTCCTTGATACATTTTAACAACTATAATAAATGATAGCTCATGCGACACTGAGCTGAGTTGTGTCCCCACTCCTGGAGACCACCAGCCTGCTAACTGGGGGCTGCCTTCATTCAGGTCATAGAGTCCAGCCTTTCTGGATAAGCATGTTTACTTGAAACTGTGATTACAAGTTAGGCTGCAAAAACAATGTTATGGCCATTTACAGCTGCTTATTGTGAGATTTGGGATTTTCCTCAATATTGCACAATCAAAACAAAACACAGAAGTACGTGGCCCACGCAGGCCAGTTTATGTCTGTAGTGATCACCCCATTTCAAACTTTTTGTTCCCATTAATATCTTCAAATTCCCACAGATTGTACATGTATTGTATTTGATTTTTTTTTAAATATATATATACTTTATTGATTTTTTAGAGAGGAAGGGAGAGGGATAGAGAGTTAGAAACATCAATCAGCTGCCTCCTGCACTGGGGATGTGCCTGCAACTAAGGTACATGCCGTTGACCAGAATCAAACCTGGGACCTTCAGTTCACAGACGGAAGCTCTATCCACTGAGCCAAACCTCTTAGAGCTTATATTTGAGTTTGAGCAGTAACCTGATGGTAAATAATTGTCACTTAGTTGCTTTATAAACTGGGCTCCAAAATAAGCTTCAGTCTGAAAACTTATCAACAACAGCTAACACTGTGTGCTTGCTGCCGACAAAGGCATGATCCCATCAACACTCAGACAACTCTTCGTGGTGGATGTGACTGGCCCTATTTAACAGAAGAAGAAAGTAAGGCTCAGGGAAACTCCATACCTGGCTCATAATTACAGAGGCAGGGAAAGAACCCAGGTTTGCCTGGAGCCAAAGCCTCTTCACCTTTGTCCCAAGTGGCCTCTCCCACATGCAGCCGGTCACTACTCTCATGGCCCTTCATGGAAGCCGAGGCCTCCCTGGGGCCGTCTCTGAGCCTGTCCCTCTGCAGGACCCATCTACATCATCACCGAGTACTGCCGCTACGGCGACCTGGTGGACTACCTGCACCGCAACAAGCACACCTTCCTGCAGCACTGCTCCGACAAGCGCCACCAGCCCGGCACCGAGCTCTACAGCAACGCTCTGCCCGGCGGGCTCCCGCTGCCCAGGTACCTGGAGGGAGGTGGGAGGCCCCAGGAGCACCTGCTGGCTCCCTGCTTGTCTAGTCCAGGAAGCTGGGGAGAGTAGAGTGAACCTGGGGCTTGTCCACCCCAGAAGGCATGACAGTCACACTGATGATCGTGGTGGGATCTGCTGCCACCTACTGGCTGTCCTCAGTGTGCTAGGCCCTGTGCTAAACACTGCAGGTGGGACCCCTCCGTCCTTCCTATGGTCCCCAGGCCTGACTGCACCCCCTACTCCTCGCTGGAGCTCCGGCGCCCTCTGCACACCAGCCTCTCAGGGCCCTGAGGTCAACCTGGCCCCTTCCTTCTTCTTTTCCAAAAATAACACCTTTGTTCTCCTGCTGGTGACAAAAGCAATATGTAGTTATTGCAGAGACAAAAGTAATGTCAGGAACGCATGAAAAGCAGTAATACTCATCCCTGTCCTCCCCAACATTTTGATCCATTTCTCCCAGTCTTTTTTCTACCTATAGAGACACCTGTCTATAGTTCCACAGCTCTTCAAGGGGCTGATGCTGCAGGCAGAGGCTTCGTTCAGACCATAGCTGAGCTCTCTGGGGACCCACTGGGTCTTATGTCATCTTGTCAGGCCTAGGGCCCGACTCAGGGCCCCAAAGGGTGGTTGATTGAAAGGGCTCTCAAGGTCATTCACATGACCGTGACAGACTGGAGGAGGAGGACTGAGTGAGGGAGAGAAGAAACACCTGAGTGACGGGGCCTTGAGGCCCCAGCGGTGAGCAGAGGGGCAGGAGGGGGACAAGAAGGGAAAGCCCGTGGCCTCTCCTTCTGTGACGCTCCTCTCGCCCTCAGCCACATGTCTCCCGGGGAGAGCGATGGTGGCTACATGGACATGAGCAAGGACGAGTCGGTGGACTACGTGCCCATGCTGGACATGAAAGGAGACATCAAATATGCAGACATCGAGTCCTCCAACTACATGGCTCCTTACGATAACTACGTCCCCTCTGGTGGGTGCGCGGTGTCCTCTCACCTGTATGGCCCTCACACCTGTGCAGTGATGCGTTCTTTTCCAAGCCTCTCACGTGTCCCGCTGGAGAACAGCCCTGGGAGGAAGCTGGCCTTGTGCCCATTTCATAGATGCAGAAACTGAGGGCAGCCACCTCCTGCCCAAAGCTGCTGTGGTGGAGCCCCACTATGAACCCCTGTTTCTGGGTCCAGACATAGACGTACAGCCTACATGGAGGGGAAGCTAGGGTGGGGGAGTGCCTGGCCTTCTGGACCTTCTGGGCCTTCGGGAAGGGTGATCAGCTCGGAGTAGGCCCCAGGCTGGTCTGGTGCCCCTGGAAAGGACAGGCCAGGCCGCGTGGCCCGGGGCAAAGGCTGACAGTGTTTCTGGACAGGAAAGGCTCTGGTAAAGGAAGAGAGGTTCCAGATCGATATTTGGAAATTGCGTCCCTTTGGGGGGAGATTAGAGGACCAGTAGCTCCCGTCTTGGACGTTGGCCTCCAGGAGCCAAAGAGCAGAGGACCATGGGCCATGGGAACCCAAGACGCGCTGACTTTCTGCTCTCCTCTAGCTCCTGAGAGGACCTGTCGGGCGACCCTGATCAACGAGTCCCCAGTGCTTAGCTACACGGATCTTGTGGGCTTCAGCTACCAGGTGGCCAACGGCATGGAGTTCCTGGCCTCCAAGAATGTACGTGTGGTCCCAGTGGGCAGATGGAGGTCCTGGGGAGGTGGGTCCCCAGCCACCCGGGGTCTTCCAGGTCCACCGCTCTACAGCTGCTTCATCCCTTTCTGGTGGATGAGGACAGTGAATGCCACACCACGGGCCCCTCTCACCTGTGTGGTCCCCACACCCTGTGGCCCCTCTCACCTGTGTGGTCCCCACACCACGTGGCCCCTCACCTGTGTGGTTCCCCCACCCCACGGGGCCGCTCTCACCTGGGCAGTGATGCATTTTCCCCAAAGCACTTGACACAGAGGGTCTTTCTCCACAATTGCCCCACGGCCTCAGCGCCCCTCCTTCCCTCCCCCAGTGTGTCCACCGAGACCTGGCAGCCCGGAATGTGCTCATTTGTGAGGGCAAGCTGGTCAAAATCTGTGACTTTGGCCTTGCTCGTGACATCATGCGGGACTCCAACTACATCTCCAAAGGCAGCGTGAGTACCTGCCCACCCCTGTGCGTCTCTGCCCCTCCCGGTCAGCCTGGCTTCGGGTCAGATCTCTTTGTGGTGACAGCTCTGCCTGCCCAGCCCTGTGTGCAGGGACAGGAAGGGAGCCACCAGCTGTGCAGGGGGTGGAGCGGGCGGAGATGCTGAGGCTTGCAGGGTGAGCTTGGGCTCAGATTTGCTGGTCATGACAGGGAGCAAGGGACCAGCTGTAATGGGTCCTGGGGCGTTTGGCGGGGGAGCAGGCCAAATGTGTGGTCCCAACGGTGGCAGGAGGCAGAGGAAGAAGCCGAGGTGCCAGCTAAGACAAATGAGTAGGTGGCAGGCAGTTTTTGGTTAAAATATGACCACCCTGCCTCCCATTCATGTGCCCACTTTCTACTTTGGGACAGTGAACCCCAGAGCTGGAGGGCCACAGCGATCGGAGGCGCCAGGATCAGAGCTGGGTGGCACCTTGGCATGTCCCGGGCTCTCATGCTGCCTTGCTAGCTCAGTCAGGGGCTCTCCGGGTCAGGAAGGAAGCCTGTTCCGCGAGGAGCCTCAGACCCTGGGGTGACCATGACCGCAGCTGCGGGCAGAGAAACTCAGCCTCCTGACCCTCTGGCCGGCACTGGGAGGGACATGGGAACCGTGTGCCAGCAGATAGGCCCTCAGGGACCAGGGAGGGACAGGAGCTGGGGTGGGAACTGCCAGGTCTCCTCCCCCCCCCTCATTCCCTCCCCTAGGTGCAGGGTGGGGCTCGGCCCCTCCTCACCCCTAGATGGACCTGCCCTCCCACAGACCTTCCTGCCGCTGAAGTGGATGGCCCCCGAGAGCATCTTCAACAGCCTCTACACCACGCTGAGCGACGTGTGGTCCTTTGGCATCCTCCTCTGGGAGATCTTCACCCTGGGTATGCCTCCTCCTCCGCACAGTCCTCAGCGGCCTGGCAGGGGCCCTCCCTGGCCACTTACACCTCCAGCCTGGTGGGGCTGTGGACAGACTCTGGGTCAGCGATCGGGGCTCAGGTTCAAGTCCCAGCTCTGCTGCTTTCTGACGGCTGTGTGTCTTTGGCAAGGCTCTTGCCCTCTCTGGGCCTCTTTACCTCCCCCTCTGAGCATTGAGGGGTTTGGACAGTGACATCAGAACGCCTGCGTGGCTCTGGTGTTCTTTGGGGAGGGTTGTAGTCTGTCCAGAGCCACGAAGGAGCCATATTTCTCAATCCCAAGGTCACCTTCCCCTCCACCCAGCCCTGGCACGAGGGCTTCTCACCACTTTTCAACACGCCTGAGCCTGTGTATCTCGTCTCTTGTCTTTGCTCCCTGGCAGGTGGCACCCCTTACCCAGAGCTGCCCATGAACGAGCAGTTTTACAATGCCATCAAGCGGGGCTACCGCATGGCCCAGCCTGCCCACGCCTCCGATGAGATGTGAGTGGCCCATTTGGGAGAACTTTGGGGGTGCAAACCATAGATACCCAACTTTACCAGCTTAAGCCAGCAATAGTTGGATTGGTGCAGAGATCTAGAAAAATCTGGGTCTGGCCGGATCCAGGTGTGCAGCTGAGGTCAACAGCGATCCCTCCTTCTACCCCGGGCTCCGCTCTCCTCTGCCCGGCCTCCTGTTCAGGCTGGCACTGCCCAGTGGCTGCGTCCTGCTGCTTTCCCCCAATTCCAGCAAAAGACCCAGAGCTGATTGTCCTGGCTCAGTTGGGGCATGTGCCCATCCAGAACCAGCCACTGAGCTGAGAGGATGCAGACTCCTACTGGCCAGACCTGGGTCACGTGCTCACCCAGGCGTGGTAAACTCCACTGAACCATTGAACAGAGGGCTTCCCAAGGGGATATCCAGGCACGACCAGGGAAAGCAACTCCTACCCACCTCTCTTCCCCAAGTCCTTCATGGCTCACCTTTCTGAGGTGGCAGCCCCCTCACCCCGCCCTGCCCTGTGTCAGAGACCCTGACCCCTTGCCCCTCTCCCCAGCTACGAGATCATGCAGAAGTGCTGGGAAGAGAAGTTTGAGATTCGTCCCCCCTTCTCCCAGCTGGTGCTGCTTTTGGAGAGGCTTCTGGGCGAGGGTTACAAAAAGGTATGTCAAGGCAGGATGGGGGAGGGGGGAACCGGAGCATTCTGGTCCAAAAGTCAGACACTGGTACAAGGCTGGTGTAACATGCCAGTATTTGGGGGACCACCCTGTACCCTCAGCTGACCTGTTTCCCTGCTGGTACCAATAAGGGATGGGCCAGAGACAGGAGTTTATTTTAGCAGCACCGAGAGTTCTGAAATGAAACCCACGTGCAAGCTGATGGGTTTAAAGTAGAGAAGGGAGCCTCCAGCGCTCGTCATCCTGCATCCCGCCTCACGCTGTCTCACCTGGGCCAAATCTTGCGTCTCCTTCAGAGGCTTGGACTTCCTGAGGCTTGATGACTGTGAGGGCCTGGCCACGTGGGCCCCATCCAGGCTCAGACACAGCAGATAGAGCCAGCTGGGCCACACCTCCCCGCCACAGCAGGAACTGGAGGAGGGGGATGTCCCTCTCCTTTGGCCCAGACACAGCCCATTCGCTAGGCCCTTTCCTAACCCCGATCCCGCCCCAGGTCTGGTTGCGCTCAGGGACCAGTGAGCTGGGAGTGGAGTGGTCCCCATTCGGAAGTTTGGGAAACAGGACCCACCGAAGGGGGTTGAGGCAGGACGAGACAGCACCTGTCTGGTCTGAAGTGAGTGGCATGTTAGCATCTCAGGTGCTGGTCCACTGACTGCCCCCTCCCTGGGTGGCGCTAAGCTCACCTTGTCTTGTGTGACTTTGGACAATTGTTCTTCCTCTCTGAGAGCCAGTTGCCTAATTTCCACGAGATGCGAGGGGCTGGGTCGGCATCTAACTGTTGGACGACCCCTAAAGGCTTTCCTGACCTGGCCTCCCCTGTCTCTTGGGTTCCCCCTCCCTCTCGGAGCAGAAGTACCAGCAGGTGGACGAGGAGTTTCTGAGGAGCGACCATCCCGCTGTCCTTCGGTCCCAAGCCCGCTTCCCTGGCTTCCATGGCCTCCGATCCCCCCTGGACACCAGCTCAGTCCTCTATACTGCTGTGCAGCCCAACGAGGGTGACAATGACTATATCATCCCCCTGCCCGACCCTAAGCCCGAGGTTGCTGATGAGAGCCCATTGGAGGGGTCCCCCAGCCTTGCCAGGTAATCACAATGGCCCTGGGTGTGCAGTGTGTGCACAGTGTGTGTGTGTGTGTGTGTGTGTGTGTGTGTGTGTCTACGGCATTGGCTTGCCTTAGAAGTTAAGTTACTAGAGTGAGCACCTATGCCTGCCAGTGAGTAGAAGAGAGAATTGAACTCATTTGACCTCTGATGCCCTCGAGTGGAAAGGGCAGATTGATGAGAGAAAGAATGGGCTGGGATTGATCTGCAATGTAGTTGTTTCCTTTAAAGGAGCCCCCCTAGGACCGGCAAGCATGGCTCAGTGGTTGAGTGTCAACCTATGAACCAGGAGGTCACAATGTGATTCTGGTCAGGGCACATGCCTGGGTTGCAGGCTCCACCCCGAGTGAGGGGCATGCAGGAGGCAGCCAATCAGTGATTCTCTCACATCATTGATGTTTCTCGCGCCCTTCCTCTCTGAAATCAATAAAAGTCTATTTGGAGTTGCTGATTGATTTCAGAGAGGAAGGGAGAGAGAAATAGAACCTGCCACCTGAGCATGTGCCCTGACCAGGAATCAGACTGTGACCTCCTGGTTCATAGGTCCATGATCAACTATGAAGCCACACCCATCAGGCTCTCTCTATATTTAAAAAACAAATGAAGGAGCCCTCATAGGCCATCTGCTCTCTCCTCTCTAACCATAATTAGCACCTTAGAACACACCTTAGGGGCTCGGAGGAGCTGGTATGGCTGTAGGGGGTGCCTACAGTTCAGGCCAGAATTCAGACTGGGAAGCAGATTCATGCTGTCCTTAGCCTCTGGGTGTGGTGACATTAGAGTATGGGGTGGGCTTTGGAGGAAATCCCAGCTATGGCCTAGACTTGCTGTTCCGACAGCATTCCCCATTAGCTGGAGAGAAGGGTTCCCCATGAGGCCAGACCCCCACTCCCTCCAATCAAGACGCAGCCCACGGTGACGTGGCAGGGGCCCCACCTGGGTCCCAGCTCTGCTTGGAGACCTGCTGGCGCCTGCTCTCTCTGAGCACTCGGAGCACATAGGACTTTGAAGGCCTCGCCCGTGGAAGCAGCTAATAAATAGTCCAGGCTCCAGTAGACAGGGTGCGAGGACTTACACTCAGGGTTCAAACAGCTTAGGGTGTGAAGGCCGCTCGGATTTGTGCTCTCGGGCAAGTTGCTTGCCCTCTCTGAACTTCAGTTTCCTCCTCTGTTAAAGCACTTCAGTTTGGAGGTGGTTGTGAGGGTTAAAGGAGCCAGTCTACACCTCAGGAGTGCAGGAGGTGGGGAGACGGATAAGTGAGGAGAAAGCGTGGGAGCAGCCGGAGCGGCTGTGAGGCGCTGTGTGTGCCGGACATCGACAGCCTCTCTGAGTGGCACTCTGCCCTGCACAGTCCTGCCAAGGATTCAGTGAGCCACAGCGAGTCATGTGCACAGTGCCAGGCCGGACACAGACAGCTCTCCAATGCCGGGGTGGTTTTCCTTCAGCCTGTCACTCACTCGCCTTCTCCCTCTAGCTCTACCCTGAACGAAGTCAACACCTCTTCGACCATCTCCTGTGACAGCCCCCTGGAGCCCCAAGAGGAACCAGAACCAGAGCCCCAGCCCGACTCCCAGGTGCCGCCGGAGGCAGAGCCGGAGTGGCTGCCGGATGCCAGCGGCCCCGGGCTCCGGGCTGAGGCCGAGGACAGCTTCCTGTAGGGGGCCGGCCCCCACCCTGCCCTGCCCGAAGCACCCCCTCTATATCCCAGCACCCTGCGCCTCCTGGCCTGGCCTGCCGGGCCTCCCGTCGCTGTCCTAGCAGCTTTTGCTCCTGACATGTTGCACCCCAACCCCTGGGGCTGGCTTAGGAGGCAGGAGACCTGCAGTGGCCATGACCAGCCCTCTGTCCTGGGGAGGCCATGTGACTCTGAGCCAGAGTTCTCCCAAAGGACTCAGTTGGCCCATCTGTAAGATGGGGAAGTCGGACTTGGTGACCCACAATCCGGGATTCTCCCCCTGGCTGATGGGGGGAAGAGGGGAAGGAGCTGGAATCGCAGGAGATTCTCAAGGTCCATGAGGTGATAGGGGAACGTTTGTCTGTTCTGCCAGCTACCCCTCAAGGAGCTCAGCTCTCTCCTTGTACTTTGTCTGCCCCCAAGCTGGGGCGGGGACCTGGTGTCCCTGGCTCCTGTCTTAGCTGGGGCCTGGCCTCGGACGGTGTTGTCTCCTCCCTCAGTGCCAATCTTCACTCTCCCAGGCCCAAGCTGGTCTGGGCCGTCCATGCGTCATGAGAGCTAGGGGCTGAGCCAAAGCTGGGACATTCTGGCCTGCAGCCCCTGCCCCAGGCACGCGGAGCCATCTCCCCATACAGCGTGCCCTGTCCATGGCTCCAGGCTCCTACGTCCTGCGTCCTGCGTCCTGGAGTCTTTTTCCTCATCACTGCCAGTCTTATTCCACCACCAGTCTCCAGGGCCAGCCGGACCCACATCTGTGATGAGTGTGTGACGTGCCTGTGCCAAGTGTCCACACGTGAGGACCAGTTTGTGGACCGTATGCGCACTGGACCCGCCAAGAGACCTTGCAGGAACCCTGGCCCTCTCTGGGCCCGTTTTCCCTGTTGAAATGAGCAGGTTGGACTCACTGACTTCTGGTGCCTACCGGCATGAACATTCCTGGGGTGCACACTTGCCCCCCACCACAAAGCCAAACACCCCAAACCTCCACCCTGGGGGTCCGCTGCAACCTGAGATTTCAGTCCACATACCACACTCCAGGCATTCAGCAACCGTGCCCCTTTCCCAGGCCCCGGAAAGTCCCAGAAGGCCAGCTGCCCAGGCCTTGACCCGAGAGACAGCAGGGACCCGGGAAGACCATGGGCGCCCTTTCAGCACCCACAGTGACCTCCAGAGCTGCCCGGGGCCGAGGAGGCGGAGAGGGCAAATCAGAGCCCCCGCCCGGTGTGCCTCCTGCTTGGTACTGTGCCCAAGGCTGTCCAGGTCTGGGCCGAAGACAATGCACAGTTAGGGCCCCTGGGGCAAGAAGCCGTGGAGGGGAGCCTGAGGAAGGGGTACAAGAGGTGGGTACTCTGAGGGTTGCCTTCTCACCTTCCAGCTGCCCATCTCTGGGGTCTGGCTTGTCACTACCCAAGCCCACTCACCTCACTGTCTCTGCCAGCCACCCAGCTCAATGGGCATTGAAGTGCTCAAGGAGTGAGGGCTGTGGCCATTTGGCAGGGAGTGAACAGGGCTAGGGGGTGAAGGCGTGGCACCACCCTCTATGCTGGTTGGCACCTCCCTGCCCCGGGTCCCTGCGGAAAGGGGCTGGGCTCTCACTACGGTACCAAAGATGTAATCACCTAGGTTTACAAGTATTTTTAGGACTCACATTAACTCACATTTATACAACAGAAGTGCTGTTTTATATGCCATTGGAATTTCCTATCCGTGTACTATTTTGTAAGGGAACGATTTTAATATTAAACTGGTGCTTCTCACAGACTTGGTGATCTCTGGCGGCTTTGGGTCCCTGCGTCTGGTTGGTGGCAGTAGTGGAATGGGACCAACAGGCCTCACCCCAGCCACAGGGACCCCATGCAGGTCCCCTCAGCACTGAGTCCGGTTTCCATGGAAGATGGGCATTTTCACACCCCACCCCACCCCACCCCGTACTAGTAGCTGGTGACCCGGACACTGGGCTTCAGTTTTCCAAGTTGGGAAGTGAGAGGGCTCCCCTGGCTCCTCTGCAGGGGCCTGACCCCGGGGTGGGCAGGACTTCACAGGCTCGGAAGCCTGAGCCCCTCCCGCCACCCACGCCACCCCACCATGTGATTTGGCTTTGGCTATTAAGCTTCCCCCACCCCTGCCCCGCCCCCCTTCCACTCTGCCTGGGGCCAGATTGCATCTGCAGTGACTCCTGAGAGGTGACCACTACAGCTCAGGATCCAGGCCCCGTGAGCAGTGGTGGGGTCCCAGGTAGGAGGAGGGCAGACCGAACACCCAAGGGGACAGAGCAGGAAGAAGTGAGGAGACAGGGTGAAGGCGAGAGGAAGAGGAATGAAGAAGGATGTTGGGGGCGGCTGTGCAGCCAGGGCGAGGCCGGGGAGGGAGAGGGGCCTGGCTGTGGCTCTGAGGGCAGGCTCACCAGGCTGGGCAGAGGGGTGCACACCTGGTAGCCGCCCCCCCTCATGATGGCAGGAGTTCAGTGGGCTGCGGGGAGCCAGGCATCCTGGTACCTGATGGTCAGCTCAGTTCCTCCTGTAGGCTCATTGCCCAGCCCAACTGGGGGACCCTGGCAGGAGTAGGGGCCAGAGGCCATAGAGCTACCAGGAGCAGGGGGGGCAGTGCAGGGGTCTCAGGCCCAGGTTGGACCTTCCTGGGCCTCCCACCTGGGCCGTTTGGGAGAGGTCATCTGAGGTGGAACCAGGTTGGTGACCTCGGCCATGCCTTGCTCTCTCTGAGCTGGGGAGGGGCATCTTGTTGGGGGAGGGCACCTTGTTTTGGAGCTTCTCCCTGGACGGCCTCCGGGAATCTGGGGCTGTGGCTGCTCTGGGGAGAGGAAGGCAGACCGGGCAGCTCTGACTCATGTCCCAGCCCAACCGCCAACTCAGGAGCAGCTGAGCCAGGCCAGGGGAAACCCCGCCAGAGGTAGGGCCCAGCCAGGCCGAGCCCACCCTCCCGGGGTCCTGACTTCAGAAAACACCAGAGCCCATGACCCCTTCTCTGCTGGCTGTGGTAGCCGATGAATAAGCCAATACCCGTATCCACCCTGTGACCCTGTGAAGAGAATAAACAAGCACATTCCAGACAGAGATTACCTTCCCTCATGGAAAAAGCCTCCGTCTGGAGGGCAGGAGGCCGTGTTCCTGCCGCCTCGGGCTGCTCCATACTGGACCTGGGCGGATTACCACAGCAGACCTCCATTACCCCAGCAGTGAGTGGAGCTAATGATGCTATGCGGAGATCAGGGATGATAAAGCACAGCTGACCACTGCTGAGCAGTTACTATGTGCCAGGGCTGTCCTGCTTCACACACGTTTTCTCATTTGACCCTCACAAGAACCCTAAGAGCCAATACCACTATTATTTTCATACTAGTGACCCAGTGCATGGATTCTTACACGCTGGAAGGAAATTAATTAGAAGAAATATTTTAATATCGCTATTTGCCCTTTCTCTACAAGTGTCAACCAAATTCATGATGGACAATGACAGATGGAAACACATGTGTGCGATTGGCACCAGTGAGAACTTTCTATGGATCGCACATGCATGAGTCAACTTAGCCCTTTATATATATAGAATAAACTTGTTTAATTAGACCTGCTTTCTGATGTAGCTAAACTTTTTCCAGCCCACCAAAGCAACCCAACTTCTCTTTCAGGTCATTGCCAGCAACATAGCAGTAAATATCAACACAAAGCACATCATTATTGTAGATCATGCAGGGAGAACAAAGGGTAAAATATTTAATTGCAGCATTGTTTGATTATATTCTGCACAGTGAGAAAACCTGAAGTCATTTTCAAGGTCCACCATTTCTTCTTTTCAGTCAGGTTAAGTTTCTAAACTTTCTAAATCTCCTTTTTCTGGCTAATGAAAAGAAAATAGGATTCTACTGAGTCTCCTATCTACCTACTCAAGGACTTCTGTGAAGATCAAATGAGATGAGGCATGGAAAACGCTTCACAGACATTTGGTTACAGTGTAAAAGTGTTTGCACCTGGCTATACAGCAAGTCGTGTTTCTGGGCTGAAGAAACTGCAAAGAGGCTAGTCACTAGGGAGAGGAAGTTTGGCATTGCTATGTGACGTCATTATCCAGTGCCCATAGCCACTGTTTCTGGGCTGGGCTGGGCTGTGGGCCGTGTTTTGCGCTATTTGTCTGGCAGTGTTGGTTGCGATTTGGTGGGCTGTCACTCCAGGGTGGTGGGGCCTATGTCCCATTGGGGGAAGCCCAGTGTTGCTTTGTGGGCACCAGGTCCACAGTGCTGTTTCTTTGTAAATGACCAGTGCACTTTATGGCAGCTCCTGCATTAAGCATTTACCCCCTGTGGTCAGTGGATGGTGAGAAGGACACTGAGCATATTAGCCTTTTATATACACTGAGTGGCCAGATTATTATGGTCTCTGAATGCATAATAATCTGTCCACTCAGTGTATTTGTATCTCAAATGGGTACCAAAAGTATTCTAGACTTTTGCTAGAGATCAACCACTTATTTTTCCTGAGCTTTCTATCAGCCAGTGCAAAGGGGAAAACTGATCAGGTGCACAATTTATCGTATCTTTGATATCAAGTAAATGAGATTCTCAAGAGAAGTACACTGAGTGGCCAGATTACTATGTGTTCAGAGATCGTAATAATCTGGCCACTCAGTGTATATAGAGGTCCGATGCACAAAATTCGTGCAAGAGTAGGCCTTCGCAACCGCAGCAGCTGTCTCAGCCCTCACAGCCCTGGCTTCATCCATTCTACTGTTCTGCAGTTCGGTCAATTTACATATTACACTTATATTATAGATTGCAAAGGAGAAACCAGTTGAGGGAAGTTGTGAAGTGTCTTCCCAAATTCATCTGGTCAATATGACAGGGATGGGATAGGTCGTGGCCAAGTCCCATTTAATTGCTCAGAGAGGTAAAGCACCCAGCCAAGGTTATAGGGCTGGGGAGTGGGGAAGTCAGCCCATCCTCTGACTCCAGGCCTCCCTGGTGCTGTGTCCCCAAGAGTGGTAGGAACATGCTGATAAGAGGAAGGAGCTAAGTGAATCTGAGGGCTAGATAAAAAGAATGAAAAAGAGTTTGCTGGCAGGCATGGACCTCACAGCTCCCTGTGCAGAGGGGATGGGAGCCAGGGGTGGGGGAGGGGGAGAGGTTACTCTAGGTCAGCCCCAGCTGGCTCTTGGCTCCTCACCTCGCTACGCAAGGGAATGGGTGAGCTGGCATTTTCCTCCCAGACAGATGAGCCACCTGAACTGCACTGTTCTTCCGCCATCCTATTCACAGCCAGGGCCCTTGTTCCTGGAAAAAGAAGGAGAGAAACTGCCACTCCTGAGCCCCAGCCTTCAGTGGATGAGGTGCCTTACAACCTCCCATTCGTGGTCCTTCTTTGAATTAGGGCACTGTCTCTGAAAGTCCTCTTTTACTTTAGTTTCTTACTCAGCATCAAAATAATTAAAAGTTACCTTTATAAAACATGCAACATTTGCCTGCATTTAAAATATCTACTACCAAAATACATAACAGAGAAAGAGAAAGTCTGTATTTTGTATTTTAGGCTCCAGTAACATTTCTAGTGCCTGTCTTCCTTATTCAGCAACTCTGTGTGTAGGAATTTATCTATGGAGACTCACTGTTAATCAGTTAGTTATGTTCTTGCCGGCTGCCCCCTATCCCTTATACCCATACTAATATTTGCATTTTGTATTTATAGTTAGGTATTTAGAGACATAATTATTTAAAACACATTTAGCACTACTGTTCTGCTACTTTTCGATTTTCACTTAATACATCATAAACATACTTCCAGGTCAGTGGTACATACAGATATCCATTCACTCATTCTGATAGCTGCATATAACTTAAAAACGTGCCTGTGCCATACAATATTTCACCAACCCCCTACTGATGCAGTTTAGTGTTCCAAAGTTATAATTTATGCTGAGATGGCCACTGTTTATGAAGCATATTTATAATTGCACGTTCTTTTCCCATGGGACAAATACCTGGACACAGAGTGGCTGAGTAAAGGGAATAGACATTGAAAATGGTACTGGAGCCTAAAAGTTCCCTTTAAAAAACACACACACACACAATTTCATAGTTTCTGAGAGGCTAAGGAAATCAAACACAAAAATGATGAAAATGGCATCATTGAATTCTAGAGAGGTGCTGTGGCCTTCTGGAAAAGTCTGGAGCCTCATTTGTCTGAAAACACACACACACACACACACATAGGTGATGCGATAAACCACGGAGACCAGCCAAAGGGAGATCAGTTCCCCGTCTGAGGTGAGGAGGCTGTGGCTCAGAGCCATGGCGTGCTGGCCTGTGGTCACACACAGCCCGGTGTC
Source organism: Lasiurus cinereus (assembly GCA_011751065.1). Taxonomy (NCBI): domain Eukaryota; kingdom Metazoa; phylum Chordata; class Mammalia; order Chiroptera; family Vespertilionidae; genus Lasiurus; species Lasiurus cinereus. The sequence goes on from JAAGEH010000434.1 coordinate 16,580,579, forward strand.
CTGGCTACCGGCTCCCTTAGGGAGTCTCAGTCCAGTCCCTGGACTCAGCAGGAGCGAGTGGGGCCCTGGGTCAGGGTGTCAGCTGCCCACTCAGGGTGTGACTCCTGAATTCCTGGGGGGTGGAGGGGCTCTTCCTGGAAATAGGGCTCTGGGGTTTCTCTGAACTGTGACAGATTCCCACAGCTTAGGACCAGTCTGCCACTGCAGCACAGGGGCCTGATGAGGGGGCTGGCCTCGACCGGGGACTGTCTGTAGGATCCAGCAGAGACTCGGGGATCACAGAGGCCAGACATCTCCCTGTGACCCCTTCTCACCAGCTCGGCCCCTACCCTGCTCTCTGGGCCCCCTTGCCCTGCCAAATGGCTCCCCTTGGGGTCCTCTCCTCCTAGCGGCGTGGAGGTAGTTCCATCATCTCTGGTTTGGGGTTTCAGGGCAATCACGGCAAGGAACTAAAAAAGACACCAACACAAGGAAGTGACAGCTTCTGTAAAATCACAGAGTTCTCAGAGGGCTTGTTCCCTTTCTGCAGGGACAAGATGGAAGCTCCCACACATGAGCGTTTCTCATCTTTGCTGCTGATCTTCCTGCCCGAAACCAGGATACATGCCCTTGACCGGAATCAAACCTGGGACCCTTCAGTCCGTAGGCCAACCTCTATCCACTGAGCCAAACTGGTTTTGGCTAAAGGGCAAACTCTTGCTCTAACTTCCAGGCCAGCACAAAGCCAAGAAGTCTTCCTGATCTCTCAGCTGGAACTGATTTCTCTTCCCAGTCCATTATTGGTGCCTTTGATGGGCTCTTTTGTTTGTTAGACACCCTCTGTCCCTAGGTGTCCTATGAACTCTCTCACTCCAGGCTTTACCATGCGTCTCTCTTTCCTGGAATATCCTCACTCTTCCCTGTACGTCCCCTCAACTCCTCATTCTCCAGTCTCAGCTGAGGCAGGCTCCTCCTTGTCTCCCCTCTTCAGTGCTCCCAGGATATCCTACATCTGCCCCTGTCCCGGCTCCACTCCTGGCCCTGCCTCCAGGCTGTGAGCTCCAGAGGGAGGGCCAGGCCTGCCATGCTCACCACCATGTTTCTAGGGCCAAGCACAGAGTCAATGCTCAATCAATGTTTGTTGGATGCATGTCACCTGCATTACTGTCTCACTGGAACTGGGTCAATAATCCCTCTCCCGTTTTACAGATGAAGCTACAGAGAGGCCAGGGACCTGGCTGGGGTCACACAGGTAGGAGTGTGGAATGCAATTCTTGGTCTGTCTGGCTCCAAACCCCAGGCCATTCCTCTCTACCGTGACCTTTGAGAGCCCCAACCATTGCCAAAGGCAAGTGTTTCAACACATAGGCTCTGGGATTGAGCTCCTGGATTCAAGTGCAGCTCACTTACCAGTTGTGTGGCTCTGAGCCTGTCTTTCATCACCTGGAGCGTAGGATAAGTGTAATGTCCCCTAAAGTGAGAACCAAGCAAGAGGACCCATGCGAAGAGCTTAGTTCAGAGACTGGTGCAAAGAGAGTGCCCAATGGACAGGGTGGCTCAGAATGGCCCCTCGGTAAGCCCCAGAGTTAGTGCAATTATTAGTGGCATCCCTTTTGTCTCAAAGGTCCCCATTGTAATGAGAAATCATGCCAATATCAATCCATGTCAGGGTTATCCCCTGCAATGTAATCCCACCACCTTGGTGCCTGGCTTACCTCCCAGCAGGACGGTGAGGGCCCTGCCAGCAGGGAAGAGACCTGAGCCTTTGCCTTTCTGTGCGCCCAACCCACAGAGCGTTTGCCCAATGTTTTCTGAGAGCAAAGAATTCCTTCTATTTGTTCATCTGTTTACCCATTTATTCACGTGTCCAGCACTGACCGAGTTCCCATCTGCCAGGCATGGGCTGTCCCCAGGGCAGCGGCTGGGCCTCAGGTTGAAGGATCAGAAGGATGGGCCATGGGGTCTGGAGTTACCAGGAGCCAGGCAGGGAGGTGAGGGTCGGGCCTCAGTCTGGGCAGGAGCGTGACATGGCCCACACAGTCGCCTCGGGATTTCCTAATCCGTTGGGCTGACATGCAAACCCTCTCAGACTTCCTCTGCCACAGGAAAGAGTGATGTCAATCTGGGGTCCCTGCTCATCACCATCCCGACAGCATCGCTGTGGCTTCCTCAGCCAGTGGCCACTAGGCCCAGGGCACGTCCACCCACTTCTCCTGGTGGTCATCATGCTTGCTGCTGGGGAAGACCTGGGGTCACCTGGGCAGTGTGGTGGTTGTTGGCATAGGCCAGGTCTTCATCTGCCAGCTCTGGGATTTGGGGCAAGTGGCCTAAGCTCCCTGAGCCTTGGTTTCCTCATCTGCAAAATGGGATAATTAATAGAACCAGCTTCACGGTGGACAAGAAGTAAAGGAGGTTAATATGCAGAGTCTGGCATGGTGCCTGGCTCAGAAACAACACTTAGACAATGTTGAGCCATATTCCCAGGAGGACTGAGTACCTTCCTACTCGCAGAGCTTTGCCACACACATTCATTCATTCATTCATTCATTCATTCATTCATCCTTTAGACAGCTAAAGTCAGTGGGTCAGAACAATCAGGCAGAAACACCCTCCCCACCGGTGTGATCTCAGGGGAGTGACTTAACAGCTCTGAGACTTGGGATAGTAACCACACGTACCTCTAGGGCTGAGGATTCAATGAGAAATCTCCAAGGAGCGCTTGGCACACTGCGGGACACAAGTGAGGCTGTGGTCGACCTTGGAGGCCTGCCGAGTGAGAAATGTGCTGGAATAGGGGTGAGGCCAGGAGGCCTGGGGTACACAGGAAGGACACCTGCCAACCCACCAGGAGGGAGTTTTCTGGAGGTAGGGAGTCTGAGAAGCTCTAGGAGTGAGCTGGGCAGACAGGCATAACAGGGCAAGCAGCTTCCTCTAATCTTGGGGACAAAGGTGGGTTCTGCTGGGGTGACCTAGGCCACCCCTCAGGGCCACTGTGGCCTCCACCCACCTCTTCCAACCACATCCCTTCTTCACCTCAACACCCTCCGCCTGAGAAGGAGCTCTGCCAGCCCGGGTCAGGGGCTTTGTGAGAATCCCATGAACACCAAGCATCCTGTCCTGAGATCAGACACAAACCCCACCTACCCGTTAGAGATGATCAGGTTTCCTCGGGGCCATCGGAGAGCTTTCAAGGCCAGTGGCCTCGGCTGAGAAATGAGCATCGGAATCCCCCAGAGCCTGCTACCTACCTGTGCAGGTTCCCACCTTCCAGCCCTATTTCAGCAGGCCCGGAATCTGCATTTTAGCAGGCCCCCCTGTGATTCTGAGGCTGAATTTCTGGACTATACTTGGAGGTCCCCCCCTAGAAGCTCCTGTTAAGGACCAGCTTACAGGATGCAGCCTGAGCTCCCAGCCAGGTGGAAGCCCTTGGAACTCACCCCTCTCACCTCCACCGCTGCTCCATTTCTCTGGCTGGCCACAGGGAGTCCTGACCCTTCACCTTCTCTTGCCCCCACTCCAGTCCCTCTGCTGGATTTCCTTTTGACTCTAGGACTCAGCCAAGGCCCAGTTCTAAAGCTGCTGCTGAAGCCCTGACAGACTGTCCATCCTCTGTCACCCCTGTGGCATCCAATGTACCCCTGTCACCACATGAAGGGGCTCTCTTTAAATGGGTTGAACTTGAAATAGTGAATGTCACATGGATGAGGCTGCGCATGGCTGAAGACCTGATGAGAGTGATGATGACCAGATGTGTCAGGAAGACCATGTCCCAGGAGGACCTAAGAGATCAGAATGCTCCACCTGGAGAGGTGGTGCCTCCTGGAACCACAGGGCGCCCCACATCGCTGGGGGCCTGTGGAACAACAAGGAACAGAGTTGCCTGGGAGTCCAATGTGCAGCAGGCAGGCTCCCCAGGGAAGCACATCTGTCCCCCACAGGGAAGCAAGGGCCCCAGCTCTCCAACAACAGGAGGCACGCAGGTGACCTGCCAGGAATGCTGTGGAGCTGTGGGCAATGGTATTGCCCAATGACCTGGGCAGCAGAAAGTAGTGACTTGGGTGTGAGACCCCAAGATTCCCAATTCCGGCTCTGAGTCTTCCCCAAAGTAGCTGTGTGACAAGAGATGTCACCGTCTTCGACCTTCTCTTTTCTTATCTCTACCGTGGAGACAACATGAACTTCACTGATCCCAGGCCCATGTAAAAAAATCAAAATGAAAGTGCCGGATAAACAATAAAGAGCTCACTCCTCCTCAGCCAGTCATGGAATTTGGAAGCCAGAAATGAAAAGACAACAGATTTTACTACATGCAAAGTAAATTCTTCTGTGTAAATAAAGACACCAAAAAAGAAAGGTAAAAGAGAGGTCACAGAGTTAATAGACATAATGCAGAACATAAAAGGTCCCAACAAATCAATAAAAGACAAGAAACAATAGAAAAAGTAGAAGAAATCCAAATAGCCAATACATACGTGGGAAAAAAAAAGTTCATTTCACCACTAATCCGGGAAATGCATATTGAAATCTCAGTGAAATAGAATTTTTTTCTATCAGTTTGGGAAATACTGTAAAGGTCAATAACACCTGATATCAGCAAGAATACAGTGAAGCTAGGTTTCCCACACTCTGTCTACAGTCTCGTTTTTGGAGGGCAGCTTAACCATGTTCCGCATTTTAATGTACTGACCCTTTGACCCAGGAACCCCCCTTCTAGGGTTGGATCCTGCTCAAATGATAGCTTATGTGCACTGACTCATGTGTAAGGATGTTCACTGCAATGTTGTTTACCTGGGGAGGAAATCTAAAGTAACACAGGCATCCATTCAGTAGAGAAATGGTGAAATAAATTATGATACCTTCATATTATGAATTCAGGGCAGACATTTTAAAAACAAGGTATATCTCTATGTACTGACATAAGATGTGTTGGTAAGTGATAAAACCCAAGCCCCAATGTGATAAATAGCATATGATAAAGTATGGATTTGTGGGTGGATGGATGAAGGCATGAATGGATGGATACATGGGTGAGCCTGTACATGGGCTACATACATACTGGTAACTCCTAGCAATGGTTGTGGCTGGTAAAAGGGGTGTGGTTAGAAGGAGAAGCTTTTTTGGGGGACTTCCATTCAGGGGCTTAGATCCTATTTGTATATGAGTATCTTACAGTGAGCATTCATGTAAAAAAAGGGAGGGGGGAATATGAAAGCAAATAGTACTATAGAATGGTGTTTGCTGCTGCATCCTAAAAGAGTTTGTATAGAATTGGTGTTCTTTCTTCCTTAGCTATTTGGTAAAATTCACCAGCAAAACCACTGGGCCTGGAATTTTGCGGGGTTATTTTTGTTGGAAGCTTTTTAATTATAAATTTGATTTCATTAATAAATATAGGACTCTTCATGTTATCTGTTTCTTCTTGAGTGAGCTTTGGCAATTTGTATCTTTCAAGGGATTTGTCCATTTTATCAAACTTGTTGAATTAATTGGGCTGGAGTTCTTCCTAATATTTCTTTATTATTCTTTTGATGTCGGTAGGTTTGATAGTTGTTAGGGTTGCAGAAGGAGGAATGCACGAGGCCAAAAGGAGTAAAGAATTATGAATTTATTAGGTCATCTGAAAAATCAGGTGGCTGAGCCCCATAGTGGCACCAGCACCCAGGCACAGGGAGTTAGAGATTTTGAAGGATTCTAGGCAGGCTTTTTCTGGGCAGAGAATTCTCTGGGCGGGTCTGCAGGGGAAGATAATGGTCTTAGCAAGTGGAATGTGGTCTGAGCTAGTGGAATGTGGTCTAAGCGAAAGGGAATGTCAGTTGTGAAGTGTTCTAAAGGTCATTTCCCAGGGGAAAAGGTATCGATTCAATTATTTGGATTCAGTTATTTGATCAGATCTAACACTAGTGATGCCAATTCTTTCACTCTCAGTATTTGTAATTTGTGTCTTTTAAATTTTTTCTTAGATATTTTCTGATATTTTTTTTTCCCAGTGAAACAGGTTTTAGTTTTATTGATTTCTGTCTTTTTTTGTTTGTTCTGGATTTCATTGATTTCTGCACTTATCTTTATTTCTTTCCTTAGAGTTGCTTTGGGTTTAATTTGTTCTTTACTTTTCTAGTTTCTTCAAGTAAAAGTCAGATGGTCACTTTTTCATTCAATTTAAAATATTTTCTAATTTTCCCTGTGATTTCCTCTTTGACTCAAAATCTATAAGTTTCTTGTTTTGTTCAATTTCCAAATATTTGAGATTTCTCAGATATCTTTCTGCCAATAATTTCGATCATGGTACAAGAAATACTTTGTATAATTCAGTTATTTAAACTCTTTATGTTTTTTGGGTTGGCCCGGAAATGGTCTATCTTAGTGAATGTCCATGTGTCCTTAATGAGAATGTGTATTCTGCAGTTGTTAAATGGAGCATTATTTCCTAGAGTTTTCTCCTGTTCTTTCATTTGGGATATGTTTCTTTCTTCCCCTCAGCTTGGCTGCCTCTCTCTATTTGTTTCTCTGTATTAGGGACATCTGCTATGTCTCCCACTCTTGGCTTGGTGGCCTTATGCAGTGGGTATCCCGTGGGCCCCAGTGACACAGTCACCTTGATCCCCTGAGTTGGGTGCTCCAGGAGTGTCTCTTGTGTGAGTGGCGTTTGCCCTCCTGTTGTATTTTACCTCTGATTGCTGTTGTCACATCAGTGAGTGGGACTGACTCTCAGGCCGACTGGCTATGAGGACTGGCTGTCACCACAGTGTATGGTCTGCTGCGGGGGCGCAGACCCCATGGAGAGGGATTCGCCACGGCGGGGTCTGGTGCCGACTGAGACCACCCTTTGGGTGCGCTGCTTGTGGAGCTGGCCGGGTGGAGCTCTGTGGTGGTCTAAAGCTGGCTACTAGGTATGTTGGTTTTGGGGGACTCTTGAGGGGCTCCAGTGTAGTTCAGGGTGATATACTGCCTGTGACTGGTTTGGGGCCACCGGCTAGCAGCTACAAAGCGATCCATGGTTGGTCACTGCCTGTGCTGGGCCTGAACGTACATGGAAGAGGCCGTGTGGTGGACCAAGGCTGGTGGCCACCAGTACTGGGCCCGCAGCAGGTCAGCAAAAGGCCCCAGGCACTCTGAGAACTGCCACGACCAGCCAGCTGCCGGCAAAACGCAGCCGCCCAAAGAGTATGTGTTACACAAGTGGAGTGAGGCAACATCTCAGGGAGTCGCCAGGGTGGGGGAAGTGGTGTTGACAAGGTTGATACAGATTTAAATTTGGCCCCAGTCCTGCGCCAGGCCACCAGCAAAGGTCTCAGAGTACACTGAGCCCAGCCACCACCCGCGTGGGGCCTGCAGACCCTGTGCGGTGGGTCAGTGTCTCAGGGAGTCATGAGGGCGGAGCTAGAGAGCTCGCAGGGCTAATGCAGAAGCAGATTGAATGTGTGGGAAGAGGGCTCCACACCCCGACAATGGCAGTTGTTCCTTTCGCTCTTGCCCTAAATTCACATCACTCAGTTTCCCCCTGTGTGTTTCTGGAACCTCCAAGCTGGACCAAAATTTCCTGAGATTTTTAAGAAAGATTGCAGAAATTCCTTCAGAGTTTTAAGAAAGATTGCAGAAATTCCTTCAGAGTTTGAAGACAGATTGCAGAAATTCCTTCAGAGTTTGAAGAACAATGGCAACACAGGCCAGGCTGATTGTCGCTGGAAGAGCCTTGGGTCGTGCAGGAGTAGTGACAGGTTTCAGATTTGGTCACGCAGAGGGAGGGCTCAGCACAGGAAAACAGTGGTTATCCTTCCTGCCTCACGCTGCAGCCAGACACCTCAGTTCCCCCGATGTGTCTCTGGTGCCCCTGGAGCCACGGTTTCTCTGCTGGAGCCCAAGGTGAGTGCCTGCAAGAGAGAACGTGTGCACTGGCCTTTTAAGAAGATGCCTGAGTTTCCAGCCGCCTTCTATCGTACCGGGACAGGTGTCATACCTCTGATTGTCACAGCCAGCTGTTATATGGGCTCCTCTTCCTGGCGCTGGTGTTCCAGCCGAGGGAGCCCAGCATGGGGCTGAGTCCGCTTGCTTCTACGGAGGGACCACTGCAGCTGAGATACCCCTTCGGATTCTCAACTGCCACACCTGGGTGCAGGGACAGCTTGTTGTGCGTCTCATCCCCTGCCCTACCAGTCTCTACCTGGCTTCTCTATATCCTTACAAGTTATAGGGCTTCTATTCAGCTAGTCTCCAGATCGTTATTCAGGTGGTTGTTCTATAATTTAGTTGTGATTTTGGTGTGGTTAAGGGAGAAAGTGAGTACAGTGTCCATCACTCCACTCTCTTAACCAGAACCTTTTAACACCATTTGTTGAAAAGATGGTTCTTTTTACATTGAATGGTCTTGGCACCCTTGTTTGAAATTAACCACAGATATAAAAGTTTAATTCTGGACTTTCAATGCTGATACCACACTCTTTTGATTTCTATAGTTTTGTAGTGAATTTTAAAATTGGAAAATGTGATTCCAACTTTGTTCTTTTTCAAGATTGATTTGCTTATTTGGGGTCTCTTGAAATTATATGTGTATTTGAGAATCAGTATTTCCATTTTTCATTTATTTAAAAAGGCCACTGGGATTGCATTGATTCTATAGAGTACTTTGGGGAATATGCCATATTTATAATATTAAATCTTCCAATCCATGAATATAATAAAATGTCTTTCCATTATTCAGTCTTTTTAATTTCTCTCAGCATTATTTTGAGTGTTCAGTGTATATGTCTTACATCTGTTTGGTTAAGTTTTTCCCCAAGTATTTTATTCATTTAGATGCTATGGCAAATAAAAGATTTAAAAAAAAATTTTTGTTTGTTTGCTCATTGCTAGTGTAAATACCACGTAGAGTTTTTTTGTGTTGATATTGTATACTGCAATTTTGCTGAATTCATTTATTAGCTATAGTAGGTAGAGTTTTTCTAATATACTAAAAGGCCCGATGCATAAAAATTCAGGCTCCTCAGCCTGGCCTGGGCCCTCTCGAAGTCTGGGAGCCCTTGGGGAATGTCCAACTGACAGCTTAGGCTCACTCCCTAAGCTGCAGTCTGAACTCCCACTGCAACAGGCTGATCAGGGGATGGCGCTGGCCAGGGAGTGGCTGGCTCCACCCCCCCATTGCCCTGTCATTGCCAGTTGCCCCCTCCATTACTATCCCCTGCCTCTGCCCACTGGCATCCACCTTGGCTGGCCTGGTGACTCCCATTTTCTGGCCTCACCCCCCCATCAACCAGTCATTCTGCCGTTTTGTCAATTTGCATATTAGGCTTTTATTATATAGGACTAGAGGCCTGGTGCCAAAATTTGTGCACAGGAAGGGGGTTCCCAGCCCGGCCTGCACCCTCTCGCAATCCAGGACTCTTTAAAGCAGTGGTTCTCAACCTTTCTAATGCTGCAACCCTTTAATACAGTTCTTCATGTTGTGGTGACTCCCAACCATAAAATTATTTTCATTGCTACTTCATAACTGTAATTTTGCTACTGTTAATGAATCCTAATGTAAATATCTGTGTTTTCCTATGGTCTTAGGTTCTACAGCAGCAGTTCTCAACCTGTGGGTCTCAAAAACACAGATATTTACATTACTATTTATTAACAGTAGCAAAATTACACTTACGAAGTAGCAATGAAAATAATTTTATGGTTGGGGGTCACCACAACATGAGGAACTGTATTAAAGAGTCACAGCATTAGAAAGGTTGAAAACCACTGCCTTAGAGGTTGTACAACTGTCAGTTTAGGCCCAATCCCTGTGTGTATGATCAGGCCTAAACCAGCAGTCAGACATCCCTCTCACAATCTGGGACTGCTAGCTCCTAACTGCTCACCTGCCTGCCTGCCTTATCGCTCCTAACCCCTCTGCCTGCCTGCCTGATCACTCCTAACCACTCTGCCTGCCTGTCTGATCATCCCTAACCGCCTCTGCCTTGGCCCTGCCATGGCAGCTTCATCTAGAAGATTGTTCAGCTGTCCAATCTAATTAGCATATTATGCTTTTATTATTATAGATTACTTAGAATATAGAATCATTTCATCTATGAATAGAGATAATTTACATTTTCCTTTTTAATTTGGATGCCTTTTATTTCTTTTTCATTGTGATTTCTCTGGTTAGAACTTCCAGTACAATGTTGAGTAGAAGTGGTGAAAGTGTCTTTCTTGTCTTATTTCTGACCTAAGGAGGGAAAGTTTCCTATCTTTCACCATTGAGTTAGCATGCACATTTTATATATGCCCTTAATCATGTTCAGAATTACTCTTTATTCTTAGTTTGTTTGCTGTTTTATCATGAAATCATGTTAGAGCTTGTCAAAGATTTTTCTGCATCAATTGAGATGCTCATGCAGGATTTTTTTCATTCTACTACTTTGGTGTATTAAATTGATTTTCATATGTTGGGCTATCTTTGCATTTCAGGGATAAACCCCAATTGGTCATATATATAATCATTTTAATGTTTTTGGATTTGGTTTGCTAATATTTTTGTCATGGAGTATGTTGCATCTATATTTAGAAGAGATATTGGTCTAGTTTTCTTTCCGGTGATGTTTTTGTCTGGCTTTAGGGTCAGGGTGATATTGGTCTCATACAATCAATTGAAAAGTAGTCCCTCACCTTCAATTTTTTGAAGGAGTTAGGAAATAATTGGGATTAATTCTTTTTTAATTGTTTGGTAGAACTCACCAATAAAGCTATCTAGTCCTGGGTTTTTCTTTCTTGGGAGGTTTGTGATGACTGATTTAACCTCTTTGCTATATTTAGATCTATTCCAATTTTCTATTTCTTCTTGAGTCAGTTTTGCTTGGTATTCATGATTACCAAAAGCTCAAACCAAATCCTTGAAAAAAAATCTACACTAATGAAAGAGAAACATGCAAATTGATCATATCTCTGCTATGCTCACAAGCCACGCCCATCAGCCAATCAGGATCAAATATGCAAATTAACCCAACCAAGATGGCTGAGGCCACAGAGCAAGCAGGAGGCTTGGGTTTCCCTGGCAATGGAGGAAGCCAAGCTTCTGGCCCTGGCCAGCCCTGGCATCTGCTCAAGGCTACAAAGTTTCAATGGTAGAAGATAAATAAATCCCAGATACTAGGGCCTCTGTTTGGGTTGCTGGGTGGCATGGCTGGCCTGCAAACCATCACAGGTCCTTGCCCAGGCTGCCCTGATCTGGGACACCCTTTAGGGCAAACCAGCCGGACGCCACCCGTGCACCAGGCATCTATCCTATCTAATAAAATAATAATATGCAAATTGACCATCACTACAACACACAAGATGGCTGCCCCCATGTGGTCAAAGATGGCCACCACAAGATGACCAGCAGGGGAGGGATTTGGGGAGGGACTAGGCCTGCAAGGGAAGGTAATTGGGGGTGATAAAGCCTGCAGGGAAGGGCAGTTAGGAGTGATTGGATCAGCAGAGGATGGAAGTTGGGGGTGAACCAGGCCTGCAAGGAAGGGCAGCTGAGGGGGACCCAGGCCTGCAGGGGAGGGCAGTTGAGGGAACCAGACCTACAGGAGAGGGCAGTTAGAGGTGACTAGACCTGCAGGAGAGGGCAGTTAGGGGCAATCAAGCTGGCAGGAGAGCAGTTAGGCATCAATCAGGCTGTCAAGGATGTGGTTAGGGGATGATCAGGCTGGCAGGCAAAAGTGGTTAGGGGCACTGCCAAGATTGGGCCTAAACAGGCAGTTGGACATCCCTTGAGTGGTCCCAGATTGGAGAGGGTGCAGGCTGGGCTGAGGGACACACCCCACTGTGCATGATTTTTGTGCACCAGGCCTCTAGGGTATATATAAAATATATTACATATATCTCAGTACATGGAAAGAATAATCATTTTCCTGAGTAATGTTATATTGGGATTTTTTTAGTTTTAGGAAGTAACTTTACAACCATGATATTTAGAAATAGGAAAGGAAATACTAAGTAATCAACTAAAAGGGATAAAAGCAATTGCCTTCAGGAAAGGGAAGGGCAGAGGAATGCTATTTTTTCTTAAGAAATATAGCAGCACAATTAGACTCTTTGTTAAAATAAGTAACTTTATGCATCCATGAAAAGGCAGTTCTACAACCAGGCTGCCTGGATCCAAATCCCACGTCCACCATTTGGAACTGTGCAATCACAGCAAGTTTCAAGTCTTTGGTTTTTCTCTGAACCTGTTTTTCCATTTGTGAAATGAGAATGATAACGGTACCGACCGTAAAGAGTTCTTGTGGGGACCCAAGGAGGTCATGACTGTAAAGGGCTTGGCTGACGAGTGTCTCAAAAATGGAAGCTTCTTGCTGCTGTTATCAGTGTCTCCCAAAGCAACCTGTAACTTCCTTTGTGTTTCAGCCAGAGCCACCTGGTCACCCTGGAAACACATATCTGTGCTACGGACTGGCTGACTGCTTGACCTTGGGTGTATCTCCTCCACCAGGGCTCTTTGAAGGTGACTTCAGAGGGCACCAACCTTCACCAGCTCCCTCAGACTCCGGCTGGCCCTGCCCCAGACTCCAACCCCTCCCCCTGGGGGTCATGGCTTTGTTTTCTTCTAAAGACCCAAGATTTCCAAACTCTGTGGTTGCCTTGCCTAGCTAAAAGGGGAAGAAAAGGATGAGCCCAGGAGGAGGAGGAGGAAGAAGAGGGAAGCAAGACAAATAGCTGGTGCGTGAGAGGAACGTGTCCAGCCAGTGTTCCTGGTCCCTGCAGAGCTAGCAGCCGGGAGCCCAGGGCCTGCGCACCCCCAGCCCTGAGTCAGCCTGCCGCCTCCCCGCAGAAGCCATGGGCCCGGGGCCTCTGCTGGTCCTGTTGGTGGCCACAACTTGGCATGGTAAGAGCAGAACTGAGGGCCCTGGGTGGGGCTGTGATAGAGAGGTTTCCTGCAGAAAGACTCTAACGCCCTGCCTCTCACTGGGTCTTCCTACTCTGCTTCCATCTCCCCCCTGGGCTGCGGGTTTGGGGCTATTCGCTTTGGAAAGGTGCTGAAGGGGCAGATCAGTCCCAGGTGGATCAGTCCCAGCTCAGATGTTGACTCACTGTGTGACCTGAGCAAGCCCCTGATGCTCTCGGGGTTTCAGTGTCCATACCTATTGGATGGCAGGTGTCATGGGCGGTGACGGACTAGACTAAAGCAAAGCGTTTCAAACGTCACTGTGCATACAGATCAACCGGGAATCTTGTTACAACGCAGATCTGATCCAGGAGGCCTCCGGTGCTGCCTGAGCTCTGCAGGCCTGCGGCTCACTGACTTTAGGCAGGGCCTGAGTTGGAAAGGTCCAGAGAGGCAGGGGTCCTTCCTTGAGAGGCTTGGGTAAAGGGTCAGAACGAGACTGAAGAGGCGAGTGAGCAAGGCTGTGGGGTCAGAGCACCCTAGATGGGGAGAGACTTGCTATGACCCTGGGCTAGGGACAGTGTCCCAGGTCTTGGTGTGTAGTGTGTGTGTGTGTGTGTGTGTGTGTGTGTGTGTGTGTGTGTGTGTTAGGGAGAGGAGTGAGGTCGAGGGACATCCTGGGAGCTGATGATGGTCCTTCAAATAAGTGGGAGGAAGGGACGTTTGGGGCATGGGGAGCACAGAGAAGCTGAGAAAAGAGGGTCACGCCTGGACAGGTGTAGAAGGGGCCTCGGCCAGTGTTCACCATGCCCAGTCTCCACCTGGAGGACGGGCCTGAGCAGGCCTTCCTTTCCCAGCTCAGCCAGCCGGAGGAAACCTGGGGAGGGGGCAAAGTGGAGGATGTCAGCCCTGTCCTGCTGTCAGGGCTCCCTCCCATCGCACGGTGCCTACCATGGGCCAGGCTCAGACATTTGCATATAACAGGGATGTCAGCCCTGTCCATACCCCAGACAACCGGGCAGGACAAAACAGGACGGAGGCCTCTGTCTGACCGCATCGCCAGGAGACCAAGGCACCTGCTAGACTAGCAGGATGGGGCAGGGGAGAGGGAGCGGGAGGCACCTGTGAGACCAGATGAGATCACAGATTAGTCTGACTCTGACCTTTAAAGGTTGAAAACTTGAGATGTCAGAATGTCAAGACCAGAAGGGAGGTTAGAAATGCAGCCACTGAGGCAGCACCCAGGGGTGCTGAATGGTCCCAGAGGACAGCGTGGCCCGAGGGCAGACGGGGGGGTGGTATGTACCCAGCTGTCAGGGAGAACCAAGTCTCCAATGCGCGCAGCATAACCCACGGTCCAAGCTCTTCCCTGCGAGAAGCCGCCAGCCCGGGGCCCGCGTCGCTGCAGCTGCACCCGGGCAGTGCCAGCTCTATGGGGATTGGCGGCAGCCTGCCAGGAGGGACCCTGCTGCCCTCCCTGCATGGGCCACACAGCACAGGAGGGCTGCCCCCCACCCCTACCCCATATGGAACTATTCACCAGTTCCTCCACCCCTTGTTTTGATCCGAAGCTCTGGCAGACTCAGCCAGTTTGACTCAGCGGGTAAAGCGTCGGCCTGCAGTCTGAAGGGTCCCGGGTTTGATTCCGGTCAGGGGCACATGCAGGCTCGATCCCCAGTAGGGGCTGTGCAGGAGGCAGCCGATCCGTGATTCTCTCTCATCATTGATGTTTTTGTCTCTCTCTCTCTCCCGCTCCCTTCCTCTCTGAAATCAATAAAAATATATTGGTGAAGGGCGGGGGAAGGGGAAGGGAAGAAGCTCGGGCAGGGAGGCTGCCCACCTCTGATGGGCACAAACTCAAAATATAAATGAAACCCCCTGAAGTCATTTTTCAAAATCCTCACCTGAGAACGTGTTTTCCATTGATTTTAGAGAGAGGAAGGGAGGGGGAGAGAAGGAGAGAAACATCAATCAGTTGCCTCCCACACGTGCCCCAACCTGGTATCTTGCCTTTCACCTTTTGGTGCACAGGCGACGTTCCAACCCACTGAGCCACACTGGCCAGGGCCAGGGCCTTCGGCAGTCTTTGACAGAGAAGGAATTTCTGACTCTGGGATTGATGGCAGGGGTGGGGTGGATAGATAGTTAAGATGCTTGTGGGAAGGACAGTGGAGACGCCCTGAATGCCCTCAGGGCTGAAGTGTCTGCCTTCCCACCATCAGAGCCAAGTGCTTGCCCTCACCAGGGGGTCAGCAGCCCAGGCAGGCCCGAAGCCCGGTGGTGCTCTGCCGCCCAGCAGGTGGCATTGCCTCTCCCGGGAGTCTCTGCCCCAGAGCAGGGGTCAGTGGCCAGGAGGGTCAGGAAGCAGAAGTGAGAGCCTCCCGGGGAGCAGGGCCACAGGTGGAGCGGAAACCGGGGGCCCAGCCGGGCGCCAGCAATGTGTTTCCGCCGGCACAGGCCGGGGCGCCTGGCAGCCCCTGCGAGGCCTTAAATCAGCTCTCACTTCCCTCCTCGCCCCTATTTTAGGCCCCGGAGAAATGCTGACACTGCAGAGGCAACGGGCCTCCTTCCCGGAGGGCCTGGTACGGGTTTCCAGTTCTCTTTTCTCCTTCAATAGAAGTTTTCCTAAAAGAAATGGGCTCTCCTGTAAGCACAGCAGTGCTAGGGCTCGGGTAGACGACGGGATCATAAACGCAATGCTCACTCGTGCCGAGTACTGATTTGGTGATCTTAAAGGCTTTCTATGCGTTTAAACCGCCCGACATCCCAACACATGGGTACAATTACTGTCCTAGTTTTAGAGGTGGGGAAACTGAGGCACGGAGCCTCTGCACCATCCCACTGTGTTGCAGACCAGACATCCATGGTGGGAGTGGGTACACGGAAGAATCAACACCTTTTAAATTCTGCTGGGCCAGGATCCCTCACCTCCTCTTCTTCCCCCTGGGAATAAGTCAAAGGACTTCCCATCCATTTGTCACCTCCTCTCCTTGTTTGAGTCCCTGCTTTGAGCCAAGGCCCTGCGTGTGGCCCTGAGTGCACAGCCCCCGTCAGGAGGCGGGGGACTCTGCTCCTGGGAGAAGAACGATGCAGTGGAAGCTAGGAAGTCTGAGCGAGGCTGGGGCTGGGGGCCCCCGAGGAACAGCGGCTGGTGAAAGGCCGAGTAGGTTTCCAGCCCTTCTTCCTCAGAGGAGGGGCCTGCTGGGGCCAGAGACGTCAGTCCATCCCGAGCTGGCTCGGGGCAGGGGTCTGAGCCATGACCAGAGAGGGGCAGGGACTGGTTCAAGGTGATCCTGCAAGTCACAGCAGAACCCCTGCCCCAGCACCACCCCTGCCAGGGCACCGCCCACCTCAGAGGCAGGGAATGGCCCAGGGGCTGTCAGCTGAGGCCTCACTTCTGTCTGTTCTCTTCCCTCCCCCAGCTCGAGGGGTCCCGGTGATAGAACCCCGTGTCCCTGAGCTGGTCGTGAAGCCAGGTGCCACCGTGACCCTGCGATGCGTGGGCAACGGCAGCGTGGAGTGGGTCGGGCCCATCTCCGACAGCCACTGGACCCTGGACCCAGATGCCCCCAGCAGCATCCTGACCACCAACAACGCCACTTTCCAAAACACGGGGACCTATCGCTGCACGGAGCCCGGAGACCCCCTAGCGGGCAGCGCCAGCATTCACCTCTACGTCAAAGGTGAGGGCTCGGGCCCATTCCCAAGAGGCCCGGCCTCGCAGCCCCAGCGGGAATGGGCAGGAGGGCTGGGCCTTCATGCTACCGATCACACAACACCAGCTCCGCATTTGTCAGGCGTCTGCCACAAACGAGGACCCGTGGCAGCGCTTCTAATTCAATGTGGTCCTCCCAGCTACCCCGTGCGGGAGGTTCAGGATTAGGCCCACGTTTCAGAGGCTCGGAGGGGCTGAGTCACGTGTGCAAGCTCTCACAGCAGCCAGCAGTAGGGCTGGACGTGGCTCCAAAGCCCCCGCTCCTCAGCATCAGCGAGCTTCCCTGCTATTGGATGACCGCAGGCTAATGTCAGCATCTCTGGGCCTCCCTGCCACCAAGGTCCAGAGGCTGTTGGGCCCGGCGGAGGGAGGGCAGTCGTAACCCTGTACCCCGCTGTACCCCAGACCCTGCTCGGCCCTGGAATTTGCTGTCCCAGGAAGTGAAGGTGTTCGAGGGTCAGGATGCCTTGCTGCCTTGCCTGCTCACCGACCCGGCGCTGGAGGCGGGCGTCTCGCTGGTGCGGGTGCGGAACCGGCCCGTCTTGCGCCAAACCAACTACTCCTTCTCGCCCCGACATGGCTTCACGATCCACAAGGCCAAGTTCGTGGAGGGTCAGTATTACCAATGCAGCGCTCGAGTAGACGGCAGGATGATAACGACGCTCGCCATCCGTCTCAAAGTGCAGAAAGGTGCGTGGCAGGGAGGGGCCGGCCAGGCCTGGAGGGCAGGGACAGAGGCCGGCCACCAGGCTCGTGGTCGCTGGGCTGGGCCTGATGGGACATACGGTGCCTCCCTTCTTTCATCTCTTCCAACTGTGCCACAGTCACCTGGGGGCCACCTAGAGGGGTGAGGCAAGCAAGGTGTGTTGTTCGGGAGACAGACCACATATAAGTACAGTGGTACCTCGAGATACGAGTGCCCTAACATACGAGATTTTTGAGATACGAGCGGTCGAGCAAGCGATTTTTGCTTTGAAATATGAGCAACATTTGAGATAGGAGTAATCTTGCGGATCGGCCGGCTGCACACGACCCACCAATTTACCTCGATTCGAGCGTCTCATAGTTTCCCACACCTCAAGGTTATGGAACGAATTAAACTCGTATCTCGAGGTACCACTGTAATTAACTCAGTGGGCAGAACCGGCTCAGTCCACGGAACATGCTAGGAAAGCCACGAACAAGGTGACAGAATCAGGCGTGTGGGGGATGGGGGAGGGGAGCCTTGTTGAGAGAGTGACATTGCATGTGAGAGGAAACGTGAATGATGAGAAGAAGGAGGTGGCCCTCCCAGGTGTATCTCAGCAGAGGAAACGGCAGGCACAAAGTCACAGGTGGGAAGAAGCTCCGAATGTTCCAGGAACAGAAGGAGGGCCCGAAGCTCTCCCACACCCTCAGACATGGATTTCCCTCTCAGTGGCAGCCTGGTGCTGGGCACTGGGCAAATGACGGAGGAGGGATGAGGGGGAGATGGTGGTGGGTAGGTAGGACAGCTTGAAGTGGGGGTGGGGGGTGATGGAGGCAGTGGTGGTGCAGGCTCACTGTTCCCCCTCACCCCTGCTGGACTGGGGGATGAGATTCTAGTTTCTGGAAGGACTGTGAGTAAGGAGGCCCAGGCTCAGGGTCGGAGCAACGTGGCTAAACCAAGGCTCTGGGCTCAAGGCCACAAAACCTGCCCAGGAAGTCAAAGGACCCCACTCTGCAGCCAGAGGCCGTTAGGGTGCTTTCCCCAAACTTCATGTTGCAGAGCCCTGGGCTGCCCTGGACCCCGGTTCTGTCCTGACCCCTTCAGGGACCTTGGATGGGTTCTGTAGTATTTCTTTGGAAACTGGATTCCATCAACTTTCAACAACGGCTACAGATATTAATTCAGTGCCTACTTTGTGCCAGGCACTGGGCTAGCGGCTGGGGACATCCACTAGAGAGAAAGTAAATAACATACCAGTGGTGATGAGTAAGAAACCCAGCTGGAGAAAGCTGGCTGTGGTGGGGAGGGGGCAGGGAGACAGAGGGGGACAGGTAGGGAAAGATGTGAGGCTAACTGGTCACAAAGTCTTTTCTGAGAAATTTTTGAGCTAAAGACCTGAAGGGTGAGAACAGGGACCCATGCAGAGTGTGGGCGAGAGAGCATTCCAGGAGGGCGGGTCAGGTGCCAGGGCTGCAGTGGGAAGGCCCGTGTGGCTGCAGTGTGAGCGCAGGGTGGCAGGTGGTCCGGAGCTGGCCCGGGGGCCTGGGGTTGTGGGAAGGACGTTGGCTTTTATTCTGAGAGCGACAGGAAGCCACTGGATAGTGGCACCAGAGAAACGCCTGACCCAGTTTTCCTTCTCACATGCTCACTTTGGCTGCGGTGAGGGTCCAGGTGGAGAGGAATCGGAGGGGAAAGAGGGAGACCTTCCAGGTGGCTGCTCCAGGAGTCCAGAGCAGAGAGGGTGGCGAGGCTGGGAACAGGTGGTGATGGAGGGAAGTGGACTTTTCAAAATCTCTTTAGGAGATAAGACGTGGTGGCGGGGAAATTGAAGCATCAAGGGTGCCTCCTAGGATTTCAGTTGGGAACGTGGTGGGGGCTCTGGCCAATCACCTGGCCCATCACAGCGGGCAGAGCAACAGCTCTGGCCTGAGTGTTCATGGGTCCCTTCCCCATGAACAGTTGTTCCCGGACCCCCGACTGTAACCCTGGAGCCTGCAGAGCTGGTGCGGATCCGAGGAGAGGCTGCCCAGATCGTGTGCTCAGCCAGCGACGTCGATATCAAGTTCGAAGTCTTCCTCCGACGCGGAAACACCACGGTCAGCCCCCCAGGGGGACCACAGGGTGGAGCCTGCCCATCTTCCCAATACCAGGCCCTGCAGGATGTAGCCCAGTCCCACCCTTAGCTGGCCCTCTGGGCTGAGCATGGAACCCAGGTCCGGAGAGGGGAGTGGACTCACCCAGGATGTCACTAGCGATCACCCAAAACCAGGACTCTGGCTCACGCCACTGAAGATTGTGGGGTGGCAGGGGAGAGCAGTGGTACTCTACTCCCTTGACCCATGACCTCTGCCCCAGCCTGTAGACAAAAGCCATGTATTGGTTCATTTCTGACTTAGCAAAGGATGTGAACTCCAGGGCTATGAGGGCTGCTTCAGGAAGACTTTCTTTGGGAGAGAGGGAGGAAAGGCAGAGTTCCCAGGGGGAAATGGCATTAGGCTGCTTCTGAGAACTCCCTCCCATCGCACGGTGCCTACCATGGGCCAGGCTCAGACATTTGCATATAACATCTATTTCCCTCCTCACTGCAGCCCTGGGAGCGCGGGGCCAGTATAGTCCCATTTTACACATGAAGAAACTGAGGCTCAGAGCTCAGTCCCTTGCCCAAGGAAAGGAAGATAATAATACTGAAAGGATGAGGATTTGAACCCACATTTTTCTGACCCCTAAACAACCTTGGCATGCTATTTCCATTTCTTCTGGCTGCAGCTCAGTATCTTTGAACACAATGACTATCATGATGACCGTTACCAAAAAGTCCTGACCCTCAACCTCCATCAAGTAGACTTCAAAGATGCCGGCAACTATACATGTGTGGCCACCAATGCCCGGGGCACCCGTTCCACTTCCATGGTCTTCCGGGTGGTAGGTGAGCATCAGGATGGTAGGGGAGGGTTGGCAGGGATCCTGGAGTGAGGGCGGCACATCAGGGATTGAGGAGGGAGCTGATGGCAGAGAAGAAGAAGGCACCGCTCAGAATATCGCTGCTAGAATCCTCTTACCTTAGGCCTCCGAAACACTCATGAATGTACACTCATGAAGGTACACTCATGAGTGTACCTTGGGACACTCATGAAACAAAAACACGTGAACAGACAATGCTCACCCAATGTGATCATGGGGGAAGTGCAGGGTGTTCTCCAACAATGAGTGGACTTAGGGCCTCCGGACCTCCCTCCCTCTTCTGCTTCTCCTTTCCTCCTCAGATTCCCAGAGTAGCTTGATTTTAATTTATGCATGATTTAATTAAAAGAAACTAGTTATGACTCTTTTAGGTACAGGTAACAGAAACCAACTCAAATGGGTCTAATCAAAAGAGTCTATTATAGGCCTTATAGCCAAAAAGGCCATGGATATGAGCTTCAGGTACAGTTGGATCTAGGTGTTCAGATGATGTGGACAAGATTCTGTTCCTTCTCACCTCTTAGCTGTACACTTTTTTTTGGTAGAACCCCCAAAAAGCACCAGGGATGATAATCCCAGTAGAATGAGGTCTTTTCTTTCCCAGAATCCCAACAAACATCATGAAAACGAGTGTCATGAATTCATGGACTCACGTGCCTACCCCAAACCAATGAGTGGTCCAAAGGTGACACATTACTCTGACTGTCACCTTGCTCACTTTAGAGCTGAATAGAAGCCACATTGACTGAATTATTACCAGAAGAAGGGAAAATGGATGGAGGCATGTGAAAAAAAAACAGACTTTTTTTTACTACTATAATTTTTTAAAATATATATTTTTTATTGATTTCAGAGAAGAAGGGAGAGGTAGAGATAGAAACATCAATGATGAAAGAGAATCATTGATTGGCTGCCTCCTGCATGCCCCACAATGGGGATGGAATCCATAACCCAGTCATGTGACCGGACCAGAAATCAAACTCTGACCTCCTGGTTCAACCAATGAGCCACATCAGCTGGGCATTACTGCTATAATTTTTTTCAAAAAGCGATAGCCACAGATATATTCAAACTCTTAATTATGCAAAAAAGGAGAGAGGGTAGTTTTCCCAGGGACTCAGTGAGGAGAAGAGTTTGGAGCCCTGGGCTTCTGTGGTGGGTGGTGGGTGGTGAGAAGAGAGATGTCAAAGGGCAAAGGGTTGGGGACAGTGGGCCTGATACGTTGTAGGCACACAGGAGGTTCCAGCTGAGTGACTGGATCAATGGGTAGATGACCAAATGAACAAGCAAACCAGGACATCATCCCACTAATGCCAGATCTCTGTGTGTTCTGCTTTCCAGAGAGTGCCTACTTGAACTTGACCTCTAATCAGAACCTCCTCCAGGAGGTGGCCTTGGGTGAGAAGCTCAATCTCCAAGTCTCAGTGGAGGCCTACCCGGACCTACAAGGCTTTAACTGGACATACAGGGGACCCTTCTCTAACCAACTGCCCAAGCTCAATTTTGTCACCATCAAGGAGACATACAGGTACCAACTACAGCTCCCATTTGCATAGCCCCAAAGCCAGATGGGGAATAATTCAGCCAAGAGTCAGGACATTTGGGTCATGTCTTAACCTTGCTATGTGACCTGGAGTGAGTCTCTTCCCCTGTCTGTCACTTTCTCTGACTGTGTAGAAACTAAATCTCAGTCCTCTGTGTTTGAGACTTAGATCAAATTTGCATACCCCTCTGTCCCACATATTTGGGATATGCCCTCAAGAATTCTACCATTTCTTGGGAATGTGCATTCTCATGATTTTGCAAGGACTCTCCTCCTTTGTGATGACCCAAATGTAGAAGACAATGCCCGTGATTTCCACTCCTCAACATGTTCCTAATAATGACTGCGCAGGGTATCTGCTGGATGCACAGATTTTGGGATGGGGCAGAGGGAATTCACACCCCAATCACAGATACATCTAAAGCTGTTTAAAGGCCTGTGGCTACCCAGCCCTGATAATTTCTCACAGGCCACTCCACAGCAGGCTCAAACTCTTCTCATAAAGTGCTATTTGACAGTATCTTCTCTTCTCCAAGAATCCTGCTCTTCCCACATGCACAACATTCTAGGAATCTCTTTGTCTGGTCTCTTTGCGGACTATGTCCTCGGGTCTTATTTTCCCACCCAAAGTGGTCTAACCAGGTAGCTTTCTAAACAAGTGTTTCCTCTGTAAGGGGAACACAAATACTCTTTAATGATTTTTTTTTTTAAAAAGGTTAAGTCAATATTTCTTTACCCTGATCTATTTGAATGAGAGCGTACAGTTCGATCAAGGACAACAAGTATGTCTTGTGTATGTGATAACATCCCCTTTCATACTCATGACAGATATCCTAAGCTGCTGCCTGCAGAGTCTAGATGTAACCCCAGAGTCCTTCTCAACAGTTTCCAGGCAGTATTTCCATCACATTTGGCTCACGAGAGCAGACCTGTTTGCTATCCCTGGGCTAGAGAATCCCTTAGACACCTTTCTAATCCCAAACTTTCTGGGGTTCTTTCTAGCTCTGGAAGCCCAGACCTCATTGGCTCCTGGACTGTTGCTTGTCAGTCATTAGAATCCACAAGGATGTTCGCTTGTCCTCATCTTCTTCCCCTCAGTTCCTTTATGGCCAGATTCCTAGCTTCCTCTCACCTAAAGCAGTTCTGAATCTGGAGTCTGAAGACCGCTGAGTAGGGAGTTTATGGACAGATTTCAGGGATCCATATACAACATGAACACTGAAGAAAGGAACCAGGGGGACCCCTCAAACACAGTAGTCTGGGGCCATTCATCGCAAGGCAGTCAGGCCTGCGCACCAAATAGCCACAGCACTAGGCTCATGTGATGGGTGTGTTCCTAATGGTGACTTTGAGTCATCCATAGAAGTTTAATTCTTTCAGTTTAAGAGTTAAATATTAGTTATCATGAAAAATGACCCATGTAGAAAGGTTCAGCCAAAGGTCTGGGTAAGATTGTCCTTTAAATACCACCCTATATAATAATACTAAAAGCGCAATATGCTAAGTGTCCAAACAATCGGTTGACCATTCAGTCGACCCCTCAACCAGTTGCTATGACATGCACTGACCACCAGAGGGAATACAGTCCAACTGGTAGGTTAGGTTGCTGCTGGGATCCGGCTGATCAGAACTGGGCAAGAGGGCCAGACATGCCCTGGAGCCCTCCCACAGTCCCTCCCGGCCAGCTAACCTCCCACGGTCCCTCCCTGGCCAGCTGGCCAGCCCTCATTGACCCGATCAGGACTGGGTGAGATGGCCCAATGGGCCCCAATTGCCAGCCAGGCCAAGGGACCCCCCCATCGATGCACGAATTCGTGCATGGGGCCTCTAGTGTATTATAGTCTTGGTTCGTGGCTGCAGGCATTTTATAAAGAAGAGCTGGTAATTTGCTATAATTTATTTTTTAAAACGTTTTCATGGCCTAAATAATACATGCTCATTATGGATAAATTTTAAAATAGAGGATAAGGAAAAAAATCACCTGGAATCAGCTGTTTAAATTTAGTACATATAGTGAGTCAGTGTGTCAAGCATTCTGAATACAGAGCCCTTTAATCCTCAAGCCAAGTCTGTGAATTAATTTCCATCAGTGTTGCCTCACAGAAAAGGGAGAGAAGGATCAGAGAGGTTAAGTACTTGTCTAAGGCCACACAGCTGAGAACTGGCAACACCAGGATTTGGCGGCTGGTCTCTCTAGCCTCATGAGTACATCCTGCTTCTCATTCCCCTCCCAGTCCCTCTGGGCAGGGCTGGAGCTTCAGGAATGGCAGCTGGCCTGTGCTAGCATTTTCAGTAGCGATGGCTTAGCCCAGGGGTGGTGGCCGAACAGGAACACTCAGTGGGGCCTGTGATGTGCCTCCCAGGATCGGCATTTTGCAGACATTTCCTCTACTTAACTTCAGAATCAAACTGCTTTACAGATAAGAGAACCAATTAAGAAAATCGGGTTGATGGTTTTCCCATGTCTCTTGCACCCAGCCTGGGTTCCTGGCTCAGCCAAGGCTTCTGTGACCTGGACACTCCACCAGAAATAAAACAACGCCTGTGAGGGAGGTTGTCTGAGCTCGCTGTGCTGGTGGGGACCACACCGGGCTCACCCAGAGGTCTGCCCCTCTTACGCAGGTACACCTCCACCCTCTCCCTGCCTCGCCTGAAGGCCTCTGAGGCCGGCCACTACTCCTTCCTGGCCAGGAATGCCGGAGGCGAGGATGTGCTGACCTTCGAGCTCACCCTTCTCTGTGAGTGATGGAGTGGGGGCGGGGGACATGAGGTCCTGGGGAAACCAGCTGGGAGCGGAGGCTCAGTGCCAGGGATCAGGCAACAGGACCTGGGCCTCTGGGCTGATCCTTCCCTCTTCCACTCCTCCTCCCCTCCTCAGACCCTCCTGAGGTTAGGGTCACATGGAGCCCTGTCAATGGCTCTGGGGCCCTACTCTGTGATGCCTCTGGGTACCCCCAGCCCAACGTGACGTGGCTGCTATGCAGGGGCCATATTGATAGGTAAGTGGACTCCTCTCGCCTTCCTCACCTGGAATGAGGGGCTGGGCACCCTGAATCCCTGAACCACCCTCTGCTCTTCCCAGATGCGATGAGGCCCAAGCGCTGCTGGTGTTTGAGGACCCACACACCAAGGTCCTGAGCCAGGAGCCCTTCAGCAAGGTGACTGTGCGGAGCCTGCTGTCCACTGGGACCTTGGAGCACAACAGGACGTATGAGTGCAGGGCCCACAACAGTGCGGGGAACAGCTCCCACACCTTCCAGCCCATCTCTGCGGGTGAGCCTTCGTCCGCCCCTCCAAGCAGGACAGGAGCGGGACCCGGAAACTGCCCGACTCAGGGAGCCAGAGTTCTAACATGGAGCTGGTCCCAGCCAAACCGAGTTCTATCTCTGTGGGTCCCAACCCAGGCCCCTCCTGAAACGGCCAGATGGGGAGTCCAGAACCCCCAGGACTGGAGGCAGGAGTAGAGGGGAGGGGAAGCAGAGAGATGTTCAGAGAGACAGAAGCCGGAAGCCAGCACACCCTCACTGGCCCCTCTGCTCACGCCCTGCACTTGAACTCACGTATTGCTTTGCGGATGTGTATTTGGCATCTGCTGCATCCCAGGCACTCACAGGGTGCAGGGGAGCGTGCCTTCAGGCAGCGTAGAGTCTGGTGAGGGAGACAGGCAATGGCAGGTGCACACAGTCCGAGCCCACCCCAGGCCAACCTTGGCAGCCTTCTCCACCCCTCCCCAAGCCCCTTCCTGCCAGACACTGTCTCATCCTCCGGGGCCACTGTCTGAGTGTGGGCTGTCCACTGTCCAGCCCTGATGACACAGGCTGCACCTATAGAGAGGAAGGGACGCCTTTCTCTGGGTTGGGTTGCTCAAAGGCTCCATGTGGGTAGCTCTCATCCTCGGACTTCTGACAAGCAGGTCTTAGCACCTGTGTGCCAGGCCTAGCAAGCTCTCTGGGCCCAGAGAGGACAGAGCGGGAACCTCTGCCTGGCTCAGAGCTGGCCCGAGCAGGGCCGACTCCACACGCAGCTGCTGCGGCTGCCCTTGGTCTCCCTGTGCCAGGCACCGTGCTGAGCTCTCTGTAGGCATTGTCTCAGGAAATGAGATGATGAACTTGAGGCTTAGGGAAAAGTCACAAGTTCAATGTTACACGCGGCCTACATAGTAGAGGTGAGATTTGGCTTCAGACCCATGCTGTTGATCTAGGCAAGGTGATGGAAATTATGGCTTTTGAAACGTTGAGAGAACTGGGGTTACTGACCTGGGAAGAGGAGACCCAGGGGCCATGAGCCTGGCTTTCAGACCCTCAGAAGGGCTGCATGGTTCCAAAGGGCACGCAGGGAAGCAGCAGGGGACAGCAGGAAGGTGGACCTCAGTCTGAAGTCTTGGCCTCTCTGTTCAAGCTGCCCAGAGGTATAGGTGGTGAACCCTGTCAGGAGGGGTGGTGTGTGTGTGTGTGTGTGTGTGTGTGCGCGCGCGCAAGTCAAAGCTAGACACTAAGCCAGGCTACTTACTGCAGAGGGGGGTCTGAATCCTTCTGCCCTGGCAGGGGCGGGGGTTGTGTGATAAGGGGCTCCCCCAGACACGAAAGGCTGTGACTCTGGGCATGAGCAGAGCTGGAGGCCCATCCTCTCTGCCCTGGCTGGGGATGGTCGGAGAGGATACTTTGTTCAAAGCATTTACTGAGAACCGGCACTCACCTGTTCTCAGTGGAGTCAGGGGTCACAGAGGCCCACTCACTCCTCTGCTCCCCCTCCCCCACCAGGAGCCAGCATGCAGCTCCTGGATGCGCCGCTCTTCACGCCTGTGCTGGTCGCCTGCTTGTCCACCATGACGCTGCTGCTGCTGCTGCTCTTGCTGCTCCTGTACAAGTACAAGCAGGTGAGTCTGCAGGGCGGACAGCCAGGCCCCGAGGACGTGGACCTGGGACAGCACTGCCAGGCCGCTCGCGCCCCTTCAGCCCCTGCGCACCCACTCATTTTGCCAGCCAGTCATTTAGCCAACAGCTCTGCAGTGGGTGCCTACTCTATACCAATGTGGGCTGGGTGCGGGGATCCTCTGCCCTCTTGGGGTTCACTGTCTAGTGCAGGATGTGGGCAGAAATCAGTTCACCTGGACAGGGAGGACGGAAGATGCTCTGGGGAGAGGGACGGGTGCTGGGAAAGCGTAAGCACAGGATCCTGTCCCAGCCGGGGGGCTCTCGGGCACACAGAGAGGGCTACACGGGCCAGGCCTGTGTCTCACCCTCAGGCGGCGGGAGGTCTAGGGGAGGAGGAAGGCCGGACCATCATCAGCCTCTTTGTTATTTAATATTATTATCCAAAGCTGCTCTTTATCACACGGCGACGTGCAGTGCACTGCCTGTCACTAGGAGCGTAATAGTGCCTTCAGGGGCATTTTTGATGAGGTGTGTTACCCACACCCTCTCATTCAGTGCCCTCGCAGCCATGGCGTGCAGATAACATCACTAACCCCACTTTACAGGCGGAGGCTGAGGTTCCGAAAGGCTGAGACAGCTGCGCTGGTCTACTGCTGGTCAGTGGCAGAGGCTGGGCTGTAAAAAGCCAGTTAGTAACCGTTATGTGAAACATCGAGTCACCTTATTTTATCCTCACAACACCCGGAGGCAGGGACGATCGCAGTCAGCACTTTACAATAAGGAAACTGAGGCTCGGGAAAGGTTGAAGAACCCGCCTACCCGAGGGGTTCCAGGCACCTCCCACACCAGCTCTGTGGCCTTGGCACCTGGCCTCCCTCCACAAAAGGTCTGGTGCTTCGAGGCCAGCCAGAGGACGGGGCGGGATCTCCTCGGCGGTGGGGCAGGGACTGCTCCGAGGAGGAGGCTTGGCATGAACGGGACAAGCTCTGAGAGGCAGGAGAGGCAGACTCGGGAAGGGGGTGTCTCAGGGAAGAGGGCGATGTGTGTAAAGGCTGGAGAAGCCTGAGCTGAGTTCTGGAGACATCGGCACCTAGAAGAGACGGCAGTTGGGAGCAGGTTGGGGGTCTGAGGGGTTGGACCTCATCCTGCAGGCTCAGGGCCGTCAGGGGGTTGAACAAGGTAGTGATACGATTTAGGGGTGAATCCCTCCCCCACCCCTACCTTGGGGTTTTCACTGTGAGAAGAGGACTTGAAGGAGGTAGGCTGGATGGAATATGGGGGCACCCCGGGACTCTCCCTGGGTCTGGCTCTCTCTTTCATGCCAGCACCCGCTCAGAGCAGAGCCCCAAGAAACCAGGGCCCCAGGCCAAGACTTTGGGGAATCTGGGTCCATCTCTGACACTGTTTTGTCACATGACCTCGGCTGACTCACAGTTCTCTCTGGCCTCAGTTTCCCCACCTGGACCTTGGAACTGGAGGCCTTTCACAGCCCTCTTCCTCCAATATTCCATGAGCCTACTGCTGGGCTGGTGTGAGAGCCAGGGACTATGAATTGGACGGCCCTGGGCCTGAGTCCTTCTGCCCGTGTCTCTGGCTGCGGGACTTGGGAAAAGCGTTGTCTCCAAGCCTCTGCTTTCTCCATCTGTGAAACGGAGTCAATAACGGCAGCCGCCCCACCGGCTGTTTCCACAGGGACTCACAGGGTGCTGGGCACAGACAGAGCTCAGCATGGAGGCTACTCACCCCCATCCCAGGAGGAAGTGGCCCGGGGACCCAAGTGAGCTCATGCAACTGGGGGTTGGAGGGGTGTCTGAGGTTGGGCATCTCCTTGACCACACACCCCAAGTGGTGCTGGGCCTGCTCGCCCAGGACCTCACTCACTCTGTGGCCACCCGCTCCTCGTCTGAGCAGCTCTGACGACAAAGTCTGTTCTTATCTGGAACTGAAACTGCCTCCCAGTGGCCCACAGAGCAGCCTCCTCGGCCCAGGACAGCGGCAGGGATTCCAGAGAAGTGTCCAGTCCCCTCCCAGCCCTTTCTGCTGCGGGCTGCCGTCCCCTCGGCTAGCCGTGGCTGAGGGACATGTTATCCTCTCTCTGTGGGGCCGTTTTTGGAACATGTAATCCCAGTCAGCTCATTTCCCAGCCAGGAAGTTAAACTGCCCCTGAGCGCACGCAAAGCCAAGGAGGGCGTCCTCTGGGACCAGACCTCAAGGGGTCAAGATGGGCCATTCCCGTCTCAGGGCCGGCGGTCCAGTTCTCCTCTGTTTTGCCCCCTGAGGTTCTGAGACTTGCCCCTTCACTAGGACTCAGCCTGGTCAGTCCTCACTGCCCAGGCTGGGGGTGGGGGGTGGCCCCATCTGGAGGAAGGGCTGTTTCTGCCTCAGGCTGAGTCATCGCCTTTCTGGCCCCCAGAGAGACCACAGGGTAGGAGGGCTTAGGGGGAAGAGAAAGGCAGGAGTCAGCAGGCAGGGACGGAGGCGGGGCGGAGGCAGGGAGGAGTGAAGGGGATGGGGAGGCTGCAGGAGAGGCCGGGATTCTGGGGGTCAGAACTGAGCTGTGGGGACCAGGGACAAAACTGAGGTGAAAGGGGGGTCCTCTGGGTATCGATGGGAATTAGGAGATCTCTACCTTCCTGAGCCCAAGAACATCCACCCGCCCAGAAAGAACCAGCAGACCTAGTGGGGAGGCCGCAGGCAGGGCTGTGGCTGCAGTGAGGGCCACTGCTGGTAGGGATCTGGCCTCTGTCAGGGTTCTCCTCCGAGGAGGAGGAGAGGCCCCTCACGGTGGAAGCCCGGGAGGAGTCTGAGCCCTTTCCAGGGACAGGCTGCGTGGTGTAGGCAGAGCTGGGGAGGAGGTGTGTGAGGCAGGTTGGAGGGCCTCCTCCTCCAGGCATGGAGCCCCGCATCCAGGGACCCGAGGTTCCAGCCAGACCTCCTCTTCCTCCTCCCGCCCACCTCCCTCCCCCAGGACCCTGGCCTGGCTGGGCAGCGGTGGGGAGGGGGCTGACTCAGGCCCAGCTGCGGGGGGCAGAGGAAGGAGAAGTGGTGAGGAGATAAACAGGCCTTGGCCACAGAGGCTCCTGGAGATGGAAGTGGCCTGAGGTGGGGTGGGAGTGGGTCGAAGACCCCCCCTCCTGGCTCCCTCACTGTCTTTTGGGTTGGAAACGCACCATATGCAAGGTTTGAGTCCTCTGAGATTCAAAAGTCCCTCTTTGCCCTGCCAAGTAGCTCGGTTGGTTAGAGGGTCAATCCAATATGACCAAGCTTGGGGGTTCGATTCCCAGTCAAGACACATTCAAGAACCAACCAATGAATGCCTAAATAGGTAGATAAACAAATGTTTCTCTCCCTCTCTCTCTCTCTCTCTCTCTCTCTCTCTCTCTCTCTCTCTCTCTCCCCCTTCCTCTCTAAAAATAAGTCCCTCCTCTGTCCCATTTCAGGCTTTCCTTCCAAGCCCCAGCATGGGCGTGTCTAAGTTCATCTGTGGTCCCCTTCCCCCTCCCCCTCCAACCTCCACGCTGCACCCCGACCCCCCAGCAGAACCCGGAAGCTCTTCCTTATGTCTAAACGCACATTTTCCCAAACTGCCTCGGAACTTCTTCCCCGTGGCTGTCTGAGTCTTGCTTCTGACCCAGCGAGACACACAGGCCCCCTCCTCCCCAGCCCCCACTCATCCCCCTGTAGCTCCCGAGCTGGGTGCCCAGG
This sequence comes from Lasiurus cinereus, assembly GCA_011751065.1. Classification (NCBI taxonomy): domain Eukaryota; kingdom Metazoa; phylum Chordata; class Mammalia; order Chiroptera; family Vespertilionidae; genus Lasiurus; species Lasiurus cinereus. The sequence continues at coordinate 16,610,879 of JAAGEH010000434.1, forward strand.
AAGGAGCCCAGCTGAGAAGCACAGCCAGCTGGTCCCCGGGCCCAGGGGCACTGACAGGAAAGAGCTGGACTGCTGACCCGAGGCCTCTGTGTCCTCCGCTGCCCCAGCCCAGCTTCCACTTTCCCCCTGCACGCATCTTCCCTCAGCACTTCTCATGGGCAGCCCCTGGCAAGATGCCCCCAGCAGCTGCCGCTCCGGGCAGGAAAGAGAGAGGCCACCGCTCCTGCTCCCCAGAAACAGCCCTGCACCAGCGGGTGGTAGGCACAGCATGAGAAGCCTGAGAAAGGTCCACGTCCTCCAGACACTGGTTGTGGGCCGAGTCTCTCACCACAGACCTCAAGGCCTTCCCGAGTCTGGAACCTTCCCCTGCTCCCCTCCAGCCATGTGGATGAGCACCTGGCAGTCGCTCAGACTTGCCCGGACCCTCCCCACCCAGGCCTGCGTGTCTGTTCACTGAGCTCCCTCCCACGGTCACGGGGCTACGCTGGCTCCTTCTCAGCTCCTCGGGCCTTCCCTGACCCACCCGTCCCTCTCTCTCCCCACTCCCTGCTTTATTTTCCCCGTAGACTCTGAAAACTTCCTGCTTGTCTAGCTGTTTATTGGGAGTGAATGTCTGTCGTAGCCACTAGCAGGCAGATTCCGGGGGGGCAGGCACCTTGTCTTGCTCAACTCTGAATCCCACAGCGGGTGCTCAGTGAAGGCTTTGAAAGGACATGTTATTCAGATTTGAAAAGGAAGGACATTCGGTCCCAAGGTTCAGGGTGAACCTTGGAGATGTGCTAAGTGTCACACAAGAACAAATACTGCTTGGTTCCGCTTACATGAGGCACTGGCATAGTCAGAGCCCTGAGCTGAGTGGAAGCAATGGTGGGGGCCAGGGGCTGGGGCTGGGGCTGAGTTGTTGAGAGTGTGGAATTTCCGTTTTGCGAGATGAAGAGTTCTGGACGTCAGTGTGAATGTGAATGTACTTAACACTACTGAATTGCACCCTCAGAAGTAATGGAGGTGATACATTTCATGGTATGTGTATCTTATTGTGATTAAAAAAAAATAAAAATAAGCGATATTTGGATGAGAGGATGGATGGGTGGATCTCGAGTTCCAACCTCAGAGAATGACCCAAGCTCAGGAATGACCTAAATTATCAGATCCACCAAGGCCCTCAGAGGAGACCCTGTCCACGTCTCTGAATACACAGGTAGGGGAACTGAGCTTTGGGGAAGGGACAGGCACACGGTGAGGCCAAGCCTGGAAGGGTCTGCACTCTCAGTGCCATGGGCATGAGAAGACACGGCCACTCTCACCAGATAACTCGGGCCCCACACTGTGCCCATGGGACTACCCACTCCCCCGCCCTCAGGGGTCAGAATGAGATCCAAGATCTTGCTCGGACTGGTTGCCATGTGCCTCCTCCCGCTCCCTCTGCAGAAGCCCAAGTACCAGGTGCGCTGGAAGATCATCGAGAGCTTCGAGGGCAACAATTACACGTTCATCGATCCCACCCAGCTGCCCTACAATGAGAAGTGGGAGTTCCCCCGCAACAACCTGCAGTTCGGTGAGAGGGGATCTCCCGTCAGAGGGCATCAGGGGCTGCAGGGAGCTCGTGGCCCTTTGAGAAAAGGTCCTTTGGCGCCCAGGAACCTAAGGAGCCTGTGTGTTCGGCAGGTAAGACCCTTGGAGCCGGCGCCTTTGGGAAGGTAGTAGAGGCCACAGCCTTCGGTCTGGGCAAGGAAGACGCTGTCCTGAAGGTGGCTGTGAAGATGCTGAAATGTGAGTGAGGGGAAGGGTCCGGGGAATGGAGGGAGCCGGTGGGAGGAGCTGCAGTCTAGGGGAAGGGCCGCATGTCCTGTTGTCACAAGAGGGATCGCACACATCTTTGGCCTGTCAGAGCCCGGAGGACAGAACCTGGGGTTTGCAGTGAGGGCTCCTGGGTTCCTTTGCGAGTTCCAGGCTCCCTCTAAGTCCTAGGTGTTGGGGGCTTCTAAGCTGGAGAACATAGAGGCTGGGGTACACAGAGGCCAGCCTGGGCCATAGCCTGGCCACAGCTTGACTTCCTGCCATTTGAGACCAGCTCAGTTACTGGCCATCTCTCCTCTCTCTCTCCCCAACGCCCACCTGTGTGTCCGATTTCTCCTCCCTCTGTTGGCTTCTGATTGCTTCGGTGCTCTGGGTACCCCTACCTGTTCCCCTGCTGTCCCCTGTCTATGTGGCCCTCCATGTCCTGCTCTCTCCCCATTTGTGGGACCTATGATCCCTCCTTGCAGCCACGGCTCACGCCGACGAGAAGGAGGCCCTCATGTCGGAACTGAAGATCATGAGTCACCTGGGCCAGCACGAGAACATAGTCAACCTTCTGGGAGCCTGTACCCACGGAGGTGAGGGGTCCTGGAGGGTAGGGGGCCTCGCAGGTGTCTGAGGGACCCAGGGCATCTCAGTCCATCTTCCACTTCCCACCTCCTCCTAGTGAAGGTGGGACCCCTGCCTCAGTGTCCCATAATTCCAGACACCTGAGCTGGTCAAGCTGCTTGTGCAGGCAGGCGGCTCTGGGAGCTCGGAGCAGTGGCTCTCAGACCCAGTGGGCGTCAGTCACGTGGAGAGGGAGCTAACAGCGCAGATGCCTGGGCCCTGTGGTCCGGAGTGAAGCCCAAGGTTCCTGTCAGGACTCCATGTCCACCCCATCCTCTTCTAGAGAAGCTTTGACCTTTATGGAGCGGCCACAGATTGCCTTTGAGGGAAGAATTCTTTGGCTATAGCTTTTTTGTTCATTTGTTTGGTTGTTGAGATTCCTCTGCTTTGTCCAGATGGGGCTTCTAAGTCCCAGACCAGGGTACCTCATTGCCCCCGCCCCGTGGGGACTGTGTGAAGGGGTGCACTCACCCCACTTTCTTGGCTCTCTAGGCCCTGTCCTTGTCATCACTGAGTACTGTTGCTATGGAGACCTGCTCAACTTTCTGCGAAGGAAGGCTGAGGCCATGCTGGGGCCCAGCCTGAGTCCAGGCCAGGATCCTGGCTACAAGAACATCCACCTGGAAAAGAAATACGTCCGCAGGTACAACCCTGGCTAAGGACAGGAAGGAGGCTATGACTGGGAGGTGGGGCCTCAGGTCTGTCCCCAACACCAGCTCGGATTTGGGTAGCTAATGGCCCTCACATTCCCATCTGCACCATGGGGAGTAGTCATACCACATAATGGGCAAGTGTTTTTCCACTAATTATCTCCAATATTTGAGCACCTACTATGTTCTAGAAATATCAAGGCAAAGATAGGCAGCTCATAGTCTCATGGAGACAGATGTTAATGAAATCCTCACTTTAACGTATATAGATCTATCAAGACTATTCGGAGTCCTAGCCAGAGATGGGTAGATCTTGGGGTAATCACCCTGTTTCTCCATAGCTTGTGCTGCTGGGGGCTGCAGAGACTCCTCTATACTAAAGAGTCACCAGTGTCAGATTCCCACATCACCACCAAGTGGGGACAGAGTCTGTGTCTGTGGGTTGTTAGGTGAAGGGGGTACTTGGGCCTCAGTTTCCCCAGGCTAGTCATCAGGAGGATGAACCTCTCGGGGTCTTTCCGGCCTTGTTGTTCTGTAATGCTGATATTCCTGGAAACCACGCAGAGACAGATGGACAGAGCCACATGGGGAACCGGAGAGAGGAAGTGGTCAGTTTGTCACACATGAATCAGAGGCAGAGGTGGAGCGTGGACTCCGTGCTGCTGTTTTGATTCCTGATGCATGCTACCTGAGCCACACTGCTCTCCTGGAAGTCTGTTTGGGGGCTTGTGGAGTCTCAGGACCAGGCTGTTTTGGGCTGGGACAGGATCAAAATAAGAAGGGTGTACAGTTGCCCCCTAGCCGAGCCACTGTCAGCTACTAAGCCTGGGGAGGCAAAAGGGGAAGGAGGGTATTGCATTCATCCAGTGTCCTTGAATATGGGGGCTGGCTGGATCTACTTCCTCTTCTGATTCTCAGACACCCCTCTGACACTGGGCCTCTGCACGCGGGAACCTCAGGCCAGATCAAATCAAAATGAAAACCAAAGTAAAGTATTATCTTCCACCCTCACATATGCAGGTGGGAAAAGGATTCACAGAGTGGGGTATTAAAGGGCAAATGGCATATGAACCAATCTTGCCAATGGGATTCCAGGCTACATTAATAGTAGTTTCTAGACCGAGGGAGGGGATGCTTTTGCCAAGGTCAGCCCATAAGTGAAATCTTAGGTTCTCTGTTGGGGAACACTAGAGCATGGACATTGTCAAGGTACACACTCTACTGCACAGGGGACAGGTAGGTGAGAGGCCCAGAACTCGATTGGTTGCTATCTTAGAAGCAGCAGTGGCTATTCATTCTAGAATGACTCTCAAACTTGCCTACCTCCCAAAGAATGGGCTCATAAGCATCACCAGAGAGCGGTTAGAAATGCACACTCTCAGCCCACCAGACCGGCTGAGTCACAATCTGCATTTAAATAAGACTCGCCAGGTGAGTCTATGCACAGGAGTTAGTTTAAGAAGCATGCCTCTAGACCAGTGGTTGGCAAATTGCTCCATTGACTAATGAGTTTGCCAACCACGGGGCTAGGGGCTTATCACAAGGAACAACAACAGTTGGTAATTACAGTGGTACCTCGAGATATGAGTGCCCTAACATACGAGATTTTTGAGATATGAGCCGTCGAGCGAGCGATTTTTGCTTTGAAATACGAGCAACATTTGAGATAGGAGTCATCGCGCGGATCGGCCGGCTGCACACAACCCACCAGTTTACCGCGACTCGAGCATCTAAGTTTCCCATGCCTCAAGGTTACGGAATGAATTAAACTCGTATCTCGAGGTACCACTGTATTGGAATCAAGAGTCTAGGCCAGTGGTCAGCAAACTCATTAGTCAACGGAGCGGCAAACTGTGGCTCGTGAGCTGCAATTTGCCAACCACTGGTCTAGAGGCATGCTTCTTAAACTAACTCCTGTGCATAGACTCACCTGGCGAGTCTTATTTAAATGCAGATTGTGACTCAGCCGGTCTGGTGGGCTGAGAGTGTGCATTTCTAACCGCTCTCTGGTGATGCTTATGAGCCCATTCTTTGGGAGGTAGGCAAGTTTGAGCACATTCTAGAGCTTCTGTGTTTTTTGTCTAGAGTCTAAACCAGTGGTCAGCAAACTGCGGCTCATGAGCCATATGCAGCTCTTTGGCCCCTTCAGTGTGGCTCTTCCACAAAATACCAAGGCCTGGGTGCGTCTATTTTGAAGAAGTGGCGCTAGAAGTTTAAGTTTAAAAAATTTGGCTCTCAAAAGAAATTTCAATTGTTGTACTGTTGACATTTGGTTCTGTTTATTGAGTTTGCCGACCACTGGTCAAGACAGTGGCTCTTACCCCAGGCCTCACCTTAAAAATCATCTGTGGAGCTTCAAACACTCCTGTGCCCAGGGGCAAAGCTCAGTCAATCGGTCATTTCATTCCCTCCGGGCAATTCCAGTGTGCAGCCCCATGGAGGCCCATTAGTCTAGGGCATGGTTGGCAAACGGCCCAAATAGAATAGGCTGTTTGCTCCCACATGATGGCCAAGCAGGGACCAGTGATCAGAATGTGGCAGGTTTCTTTCCTGTTGAGTGGCTGGAGGCCAAGGCCTGAGCTAGGCAATGCATAATGGGAACTGACTGCCCATGGCCCTCTTTATGTAGGGACAGTGGCTTCTCCAGCCAGGGTGTGGACACCTATGTGGAGATGAGGCCCGTTTCTACTTCTTCTTCAAATGATTCCTTCTCTGAGCAAGGTGAGGAGGAAGAGGGAGAGGAGCTGCTGGGAGCTGGGAGCTGGGCAGGGAGTGTGGCGGGTTGCCCTGATGCCTCTCCCCCCACCAGACCTGGGCAAGGACGAGTGGCCACTGGAACTGCGGGACCTGCTCCACTTCTCGTGCCAAGTGGCCCAGGGCATGGCCTTCCTCGCTTCCAAGAATGTGAGTTGGGAATCAGGTTCTCCAAATGACTGGGCTGTAAGGAGGACCATGAACCTCCATGAATCTGGAGGGTGTGGGAGGAAAGTGAGTCAGGTTAGGAGCCAGAGTGCCAGAAGCAAATGGGCAGCGGCCACAGCATCTGGGCTGCAGCCTCGGAGCTTTGTGGGAGTGGGGATGGGAGGCTGTGCCAGAGCCCCCTGCATGCAGCAGGCCGAGGCACACCTGTATTTAACAACAGGCTTTAGTTTTAGTCAACAGTGGAGATGAGACAACCGTTGTGTCTATGGCGTGAAGCACATGGTCTCAGGATAACAGAACTTCCTGCATAGACGTGGGCTATGAGATGATGTGCCCAACACACTCGGGTCAGGAAGCAGTGCCTGGGAGTGGGAGCGGTGACCGTCCCATCCTCCTTAATTAAGAGCATGACTTGGGTGTCGTTTAACGCTGGCCCTGCTACTTCCTGTGCAACTTGGAGCAATATTGAGATTCTGAGCCTCTGCCTTTACATCAATTAAAAGGGGCACCATCACAGGCTTGAGGTCAGAAGGGTACAAGGTGTGCAGATGCTTAGGGTAGAGCCTGGCAGGGTAGGACCCTGAAAATGGCAGCTGCTGTTAGGAGCTGAGGGCCAGTGAAAGTTTTAGTGCCAGGGCTCACTGCTTCTGGGACCATGTAGATGCACACCCAGCTCTACTCAGCTGTTGGTCAGGACAAAGGCCCCGAGTAACAGTGGTTTCTAAACTGTACTGTCTGACCATGTAAAGGTAAGGGTAGGCATCAAGGTCAGGGTTAGGACCAGGACTGATGAGCACTCTCTCACAGAGAGAGGGGAGGGAGAGGCCGAGACTAACCCTGTCTCACTTCCCCAGTGCATCCATCGGGATGTGGCAGCCCGAAATGTGCTGCTGACCAGTGGGCGTGTGGCCAAGATTGGGGACTTTGGGCTGGCTAGAGACATCATGAATGACTCCAATTACATCGTCAAGGGCAACGTAAGTGCTGGGAGGGATGGACCCAGTGGGGGAGAGGGTGAACCAGGGCCCAAGGTGACGGGGGTCTGCTGTGCCAGGCCCGCCTGCCCGTGAAGTGGATGGCTCCTGAAAGCATCTTTGACTGCGTCTACACGGTTCAGAGTGACGTCTGGTCCTACGGCATCCTCCTCTGGGAGATCTTCTCACTCGGTGAGCACTGGCCTGGTGCAGGCTCAGCCAGGGGCGTGTGTTTGGTTCCCTGCAGTGTCTTATGCCTCAAAGAGGCTGTTAGTCAAAAGATGTTTGGGGTGCAGGGCAGACCCTCCATCCTGACCACAGGCATCCCCTCATCTGTCTGCTGGTGCCATTCTGCTTCCTAGAATGCTGTTTCTCCTCGTCCACAATATACATTACTTTGAAGACACAGCTTCCCAGTGCTCTGGAGTGCTTGGCACAGGGACTTGGGCTCAGCCCTTCAAATACACTCCTCTAAGAGCCTCTTACCCCGAGGGCTGAGCTAGAATTGTGAGGTGTGACGAGGCTGGGTGATGGCTCTCGGCTTCCTAGGACCTAAGCCCTTTGTAGTGCCCAGCACATAGCACTCACTGTCTTATCATGGAACCCCAACCTCAAGGTGTGTGTGGGATGGGGATGGGAATAAAGGAGTACTGAGCACGGTGTGATCTTGGCCTTTGCAGGGCTGAACCCCTACCCTGGCATCCTGGTGAACAGCAAGTTCTATAAACTGGTGAAGGATGGATACCAAATGGCCCAGCCTGCATTCGCACCGAAGAATATGTAAGGGAAGGGCCACCGGGAGGGAGGACACCCGACTTTGGCTGAGGGCGTGTGACCCAGCTTTCCCAGCCCAGTGTTCCAGGACAGGCTTTGTCTCCCCACAGTGAACTACATAACAAGCCCCTGTTGGGTTCAAGTTTACCTCTGGTTTCCCAGGCTGCACAGGCTGGTCCTAACTCAGATAGTTTTTGAACTCAGACTCTGTTATGACCTCAAGGAAGACTCCCCCATTCTGTCTCTGTCCTGATGTGTGGGGTAGCCTGGTACCTCACCACAGCGGCCCGCCATGGGGAAGGTGCTCCCTGGCTCCCTGCATTCACCACAGGCCCCCTGACCACGAAGTCCCCTGCTCCCTGTCTCCAGCTCCTCTCGCGCAGCCGCCCGTCTCCCTGCCAGGGTGGATTCATGCCGCTGGCAGCCCTCTCTCTCCATTTTAGTCTCTTGCTACAGCCAAACAATTGCTCATCCTTTCAGCCCACCTTTCACACCTGCTGGTCCTAAGAGTAGCCCCTCTTGTTTTAGGAGCTTGAGCAACCTGGCATCTCTGAGTTTCTCCCCAACTGTCACAATGGGCATGATGAGGATGCCTTTCTCCAAGGGCTTAGCACAAGTCTAGTGCTAAGCTCATTTGACTAGGTTTCGAGACCTCTGCTGGGGACATGCACGTGCAATGATCCCCAGACCCACAGGTGGCCTCTGTCCTGTCTCAGATACAGCATCATGCAGGCCTGCTGGTCCCTGGAGCCCACCCACAGACCCACCTTCCAGCAGATCTGTTTCCTCCTTCAGGAGCAGGCCCAAGAGGACAGCAGAGAGCAGGTGAGTGTGGCCAGGCTCAGGGTGGGGCTGGAAATAGCAGGCCAGGCGGGGCTGTCCAGTCAGGACTGACCATCCCCGTCTCTCCTTCCCTCAGGGCTATGCCAACCTGCCCAGCAGCAGCAGCGAGCAGGAGGAGAGCTCTAGCGAGCAGCTGACCTGCTGTGAGCAGGGGGATATTGCCCAGCCCTTGCTGCAGCCTAACAACTACCAGTTCTGCTGAGGTGACACCAGGGCGGCACCGCCTGTCCCCTCCTCCGAGCTTCAACTCCTCCGTGGATGGGGCGCCACAAAGAAGACAAAGACTCCGTCTCTCTGGTCATTTCAACAGTCCAGCCCTGAAACTCAGGAATGTGGGACCCATGAGATCTCAGAGGACCCGCTTTCAGGGCCTGGGTCATCACTGCCAGTCAGGGGTTGGGGCTGAGCCCCTCCCCTCCCTCTGTTCTCAACACTGTGGCTGCATGTTTGCTATGCCACCTGGGAGAACCCCCAGCTCACCCTCTTAACCTTTTTCCCATTTTCAGGAACTGCTTCCCTCCTCTCTCCCATCTGGATGAAAATGGACTGGTTTCACACCTATGACATCCACAGGAACTGTCCCAATAATGAGAAAACAAGGCTTCGGGCCTTAGAGTGGAGGGACCCCCTCTCTAACCGAGTGGAGCAGCAAGAGCAGACAGCTGCTCAAAGGCTGCTAGGCTCAGACTCCTCGGGGCAGGGTGGCTCCTCTGTAAGAATCTAACTTACATGCCAGTCTCGGCCCTCTGGTCTTCTTCCCACAGCCCCATTTCACCCTGGATCTGGTACTGCTGCAATGAGCCAGTTGGCAGCTAAAGTTTGGGGTGTTCTGCCCAGTTCCCCGTCCCCCTGAGCTGGAAAACAGGCGACCGTGTGGCTGGCCACACCAAGCAAGCAGCACGCGCTTCCCCAAGTTGACTCATCATAACTAACAGTCACGCTGCGGGATGCAGCCGTCAGCATTAAACTAACAGAATTAACACAGCTGGCCTCTGGTTCTCTGTGCCTCAGGGGGGACTGCGGACGCCCTGGGCCCTCCTACCGTCCCTCTTTCATGTCAAGTGACCAGCTCAGCACTCCAAAACTGAACCACTGTGCCCCCCACAATGAGCATGAAACTGACTCTTGCTTCACCAAAACCAGATAATTTAATAAACTTTATCCTTGCTGGGGAAAGAGGGAGGGGAAAAAAGCCACCTATTCCACTCCTCTCAATAAATTAAAATAACACATGGCCAATTCCTGTGCCCTAAGCAAACCCTGGGCACTTGAGCCAGTCCTGCTATTTCCGTCCAGCCCATCTGCTTCCCCTTCACAGAAGGGAGTTTTTCCTACTGCTGCCAGGCTATGCCATGCCACAGCCACATCCCCTCTGTGGAGAGGGTCCCGTGGCCAGGGAGAGGAGGAAGAGGCCGTTCTTCTTCAAAGCTCAGGCAGAGGACAGTCCTGGAAGAGAGCTGTGGCTGTTCTCCCTCCTCTGTCCCCAGACTTGGGTGCAGGAAAAGCAGGAGGGAAGTGCGTGCGTCCTTCCTCTGGGAGAGCCCAAAGGAGTCCCTAGAGCTAAGGAGGACCCCAAGGCCCTGAGTCAAAGGCAACAGGCTAAGGAGCTCATGTGGCTGTGGAGCAGGAAACAGCATTCCCAGCGGTGGGAAGGGCCACCTTAGCAACCTGCCCACCTAGTGCCAAACTCCACCTTAGCCCATCCCGCGACCTCGGCCCTGACCTGCAGCAGGCCCCAGGCAGCCTTCCCTCAGCCTTCGTTCCCCTGTTGAATATACTATGTCCTCCAAGTGCTTTCTCGGGGCTGTAGCGTCTCTCGACCCCCAGAAGGTGAGAACCAAGAACCCCAGACCCCTCTGTGCTCAGAAAATGGGAGCTCTTTGGTCAGCGCCAGCATCAGAGGCCCTCCCCACAGGTGAATGCTCCTGCCGGTCCCCTGGATGGATCTGCCTTGGGAAAGGGCATTGCTATGGCTTTAGAGAGATGGTACGGTCCCTGCACAAAAGCCTGGCTTATTCTGTCACTGCGGCCACCTCCTCTTCCTCACCCTCCTCCTCTGTCTCCGTCTTGATCTGAGCAACCCCAAGGCGGTAAAGGGTGTCACGGATGACCACCTCGCCAGGCTGGCAGCTCTGCACAATGTCGTGGATCTGCCGGTTGACAATCTCACGGCTGGTGAGGAAGTCCATGAGGCGGTTGTAGAGGTAATAGTGAGTGGCATTGTCAAAGGCAATGGGCCGCTGGCGGACATTGTTTGGTTTGCTGTCTGTGATAGAGGCCAGGATAGTTGCGTAGGGTGCCAACTCAGGACACAGGGCCAAAGAGTGGTGCCCAGCACTAGAGTCACCTGGACTGGGCTGTGTGCCTGCATGGACGATGCGCCGTGTGGCCGTCTTGGTGACCGGGTGCTGGACAGAGTGCTCGGCCTCCGTCATGTCCACAGTATAATGCTGATCCAGAAGTTCTGGGCAGGACACACTCTAGAAGAGAGAGAAGCCACTCTGACATGAGGGAACGACAGGTGGGACCTGTGTGGTGGGTGAGAGTGAAGGCTGTGGGGTCATCAGCCATCTAAATCCTCCTGTCAACACATACCGTACCTCCTGGGCCAAGTCCCCTCTCCTCCATCTCTGTGCCTCCATTTCCTCATGTGAGAACGGGGACCGTAATCAGAGCAGATGTTGGATTACCTGAGCTGCTATTGTTTACTGCAGTGCCTGGTCAACCGAGGCAGGGCTGCAAGGTAGTGGGGGGTGAGGGGGGATGGCTCCCATGAGGCTCAGACAAGCCCCCAGAGCCAGTGAGCCCCAGGGAACAAGGAAAAGGTGAGTGTGACAACGATGTCCCCTTTCTCCTATTATCTGTACAAGGTTCAGCTGGCCGTGGAGGGCACATACCTCTGGTAAGAGCCATTGCTTGGTACAATGTACCAAGACACAGTAATGGGCTCTGTCACCAACATGCTGTGTGACACTGGACAAGTCTGTTTCCCACTCTGGGCCTTTCTTCCCCCTTTAATAAGGAGAGGGTTGGATAAGGTGTTTTCTAAGCCATTGTGCCTCCAGATCATGACAGACATGCCATGCAGTATACTCAAGGTTAAATCCAAGACAGGGCTGATTGGGGCCTTCAGTGTATCAGTGTACATGATGACTATCAAAGGAGGCAATTTTCTAGGCTTATCAGGAAAGCAACCCTGACCCCTAAGATAACTGTGGCACCTTAAGTGACATGCTGTGGCCACACAGACACACAGGGGCTGGACAGTAAAATTTATGGAGTAAATAGTTCCTGAACATCAAGACAAATACTGACGAGGAAGGATGCTGGAAATAAGGCCTTACTGAAGAATGGGGGGCGGGGGAGAAAGGGGGGAGAGGGATGACCTGACCTGCAGAATTTATTCCAGGTCCTCAGAAGAAAACTCACCACAGGTGGCTCCATGGGACTAGAGAAACAGCCCTGGTTCCTCCCCCACATCTGATTGGTCAGCTCTGGGTAGCAGAGGTCAGCACAAAGAGCCACTGGTGTGGCCATGTCCACCACATAGACAGGTGGCCAGTGGCGGGAAGAGGCCAGCAGATCCACATGGTCCCGGGCACTCTCGCCCCTCACAAGGTACTTGGAGCCACAGATCACCTACAGATAGATGGAGGGCACAGCACAGGACAGACTGAGTGGAGTCCTCAATGGTTTCTTCCCAGGAAGATGAACAATCAGGTTTTGTGACTGAAGCCACAGCCATCCTGCTAGACAGAGACCCTAACATTCTGCTTCTGTCTTCCTTGTCCCTAAATTAAGTCGCCAACTCATCTCTGACCTCCTGAGAGGAGAGTGGGGAAGGTCCAGTCCTCAGCTGAAGCTTAAAAACTCCCAGGTCATCTGCTCCAACCTCTCCCCACCCTGCCACCACATCACCCTACCCCAGTGGTCGGCAAACAGTGGCTCGCAAGCCACTGTTTGCCGCTCTGTTGACTGAGTTTGCTGACCACTGACCTAGACTCTCCATTCCAATAATTATAGGCTGTTATTCCTTGTGACTAAGCCCCTATCCCAGTGGTCGGCAAACTCATTAGTCAACAGAGTAGCAAACCGTGGCTCACGAGCCACAGTTTGCCGACCACTGCCCTACCCAGTACTACCACCTAGCCTAGTGCCTCCTTAGCCCGGCTGCATAGCACGGGCAGCTAGGCGCTGGTTAAAAATTAAGTTCCTGGGCTCTTCCCCAAAACCAAGGCGCTGTATTCTGAGCAGCTCCCCACCAGACCCTGATGCAGCTAACATTCCCACTAACAGGGCCCCCAAGAGCCACTCCACAGCCAGCAGCTGTGTGTACCCTGGAGAATTCTGCCTCTGCCTCCCCTTCACCTTCATGTCCACCAGACCTGGCTGGCTCCTCCAAGTGATACGGCTCTGCCATCACAACCCTGAGATCTCTAGCTCTCACATCTGTCCTGTGTTGTCATGAGATGGCCTCAGGCACATGAGCACACTCCTGGGAGCAGGCTCCACTCTGCCAGGGTGGAGGCATCCAGCGTCTCCCACAGACACAGCTTTATTGAAGGAGGTGACGACTTGACTCTTTTCAGAGCCAGGTCGCCCTGCCCACTCACACATCTCAGTGAACTGAAGCTCTGCCATCCCTCCCGCCCCCTCCCCCACACACCCCGCTACGTAGTGTTTGTGCATGGGGTGTTATATTCTTGTGTTCCTGTGCCTATTCTATCAAACAAAACGACCTTTCCAGAGGGACCCCGGTGCCTGCCCTTTCCACACCCTCTACAGACAGACAGTGACCTCCCTAAAACCAAAATCAGGCCATGTCTATCCCATTTCCCATTCAAAACCATTCAGTGGGCTTGTCATTGGTCTCAGAAAAAAAGAATCCAAACTGTTGCTCTGGGCTACAAAGCCTTACATGATCTGATGACCTGGTGACCCCTCAGCCTCCCTGCCCTTGGCTCACTAGGCTTCCCCACTGAGGGTTCAGTGACTGCTCTTTCCTCTGCTGGAACATTCCTTCCTTCACTCATCACCGGGCTCTTAGCCTTCTCTGGCTGTCACAAGGACAGGAGGTCCCTCACTGTCACTTCCCACAAGCGGTGGTGACTTAGTTTCCTCATTAAAATGAGGTCAACTAGGAAGGAAAGACATGGTTGCTCACCTCTGCACCCTCAACAGCAAAGGCGGGAGCCCGCACACAGTAGGGGGCTTAGTAAATACTCACTGATGATAACCCAAGCTCCCGCTTGGCCCAAGTGTGGCATCTGACACATGTGGACTTACTCCACAGGCTGCCTGTGAGCTAAGTGCCAGCTCCCACAGGATGAGCTGGCTCAGTCAGGTGGGCAATGTGTCATGAGCAAATTCACCCCAGGCTCCTCCTTGTTACCCTCTTACCTGATGGGGGCACACCTTGTAGATTTTACCCCCCGTGAGATGAGGCGGGGGCTGTCTGGCTCTGGCTCCATTCTGTACAGATTCATAGAGGGCCAACAAGGAGAAGCAGAGCTGGTCCTAGAGCAGAAGTCAAGATTAAAAACAGCAGTAATGCTAAAGCACCAGGCCTGCGACCAGCACCACATGCTCCCTTCAATACCCAACACAATAGAATCAACAGTCAAGGCCGCAGTGGGCATTGGAGCCTTGCCAGCCCAACGTCCTCTAGGTAGAGATGAGGACCCCGAGGCCCAGAAAGGGTCACAGACAGAGCCAGCCTGGCGGTCGGAGCCGCCACTCTAAGGCCTGCATTCCTACTTTTTACAGGGAAAGCTTCAAAGAGAATATTTGAGTCTGAACTTGAAAGAAACATAAAATGTCCAACAGTTTAATCAGTATGAAGGGAAGTAAATAATGTATGAATAAAGCACTCCACACACACACACTCTATGAACTGTCATAGGACTCACTTTTTAGGAGCCTGGATAGGTGACAATCAGGCACTGTGCAAAGTGCCTGCTTTCCTCAATCTCTCGAGGTCGGTATTCTAGTTACTTCCACTTTGCAAAATGAGAAAACCAAGATTCACGAATATAAGGTGCTACCCCGCTAGCATGGCTTAGTGATTGTCGACCTATGAACCAGGATCATGGTTCGATGCCCAGTCAGGGCACATGCCTGGGTTGCAGGCTCGATCCTCAGTGTGGGGCGTGCAGCCAATGAATGATTCTCTCTCATCACTGATGCTTCCATCTCTCTCCTTCTCCCTTCCTCTCAGAAATATACATATGAAATATAAGGTGCTTACCCAAAGTCACACACAGTAGGCAGGAGACCAGGATGCCCAACCCCAGATTCTGAACCCACTACCATCAATAGATGAGTGACTGGAGGAAAAGGCCTCACAAGCATGTTACAATCTGACTGCTAACTATCTCACAGGCCTCCCTGACTGTCAGCATCCTCTAACACAGGTGCCCATTCACAGGTGTTCATATTCCTGGCCAGAAGAATGGACCACCAGCCTGCCCCCAACGTCCCTGTCTACTGCTACCCAACACTCACCTTAGAGTCTTCTGCCTCAAAGGGGATGCCGCATTGCCTAAGCAGCTGCTGCAACTCCTCCTTGCTATAGGAGCCCACCTCCTCCAGCTTGCAGGTGCCCTCCTGGAGCAGCCTCACCAAGGCACTGCCATTGCCTGCAAGAGACAACAGTGCTGAGGGGAGGGCACTGCCTCTGCCATAGAGGTCATGGGCAGTACCTCTGATGTGTGAGGATGAGAACAAGGGGGCAAGGCCTACAGTACAGCAAGGAGTGGAAGCAGGCTCTGCCCTGGGTGCTGGGAGAGGTGGATTCAAAGCAGGTCTTATGACTTCTGCAGAGATCTGAAGTCTCTCAGACTGCTTTGTGCCCATGAATATCTAGATCTGGCAGAGTGCCCTTGCAAAGAACTCCCAAATGGGCCAGCTTTAACCTGTTAAGGTTTTTCAGAATCTCAGATGCTTACCACAGCCACAACAACAAGCAGCAGTAACTCCCATTTTAAAATGTTCTCTACACACTGTTCCTGAACCTGCCTCATCATCAGAAATATGTGAGAGCCTTAAAAAAACACTTCCTGGGCCTTAAAGCAGCAAACAGGAGGTGGGCCTCACATCTATGTTAGGAAGCACTGTTTGAGAACCAGTGGATCACAAAGTATTAAATACTGAGAAAAATTACTTCAGTGGGTCATATCAGAATTTAAAAAATGATATAAAATAGAAAACAAAGTATAATGCACTTGGTAAGGAAAAATACTGTTTTATGAAAGTTTTGCTTTAGCTACAGATACACACACATGTACCTACTTATAAGTATCATGTTAGGTCATGATGCAGAACCTATTTCTTATTGTGAGTTGCGAAAAGGTAGGAGGCTATCCTCTAATTACATCACTTAATCTTCACAACAGCCCAGCAGATGGGTAACCAAATCATGCCCCAATTGTGAATGAAGCAATAGAGGCTCAGGGCAATGAAGGGACTTGATGGAGGTCACATGGCTACTAATGCTAAGTGGCATAGCTACGACTCAAACTCTTAGTGTCAGTAACCTATGCTCTCAACAGCTAGTCCAGGGTGTCTCAATGTATGCCAGAGGGCATCTGTAAAACAGTCTGAGGGACTGTTTAGAAAGCAGACTCCCTGGCTTCCCCCAATCCCCACACTTATCAGTGAGAACCTTTGGGTTTGGAGCCTTATCAGCATTTCTTGGAGGACGTCCACTGTTCAGCGCAGTGCGTCCCCGAAGGCTGACAATGGGCTATGTGAGTCAGTCTTAATATGGCTGGCAGCACTTCAAAACTCCACACCATGACTTCCATCTCTAGGGGAGGTCACAGGTTGTCCTCTCTTTCCAGAAGGAGCCCAGGGTGGGCCTGGCCCCCGCTCTGCCATGTGTGCATCTTGCCATGGACAATGTTCTAGACTCTCGACTGGGCCCTTCCCTGACCCCAGTCAGCCACCAGGTGGCCTTACCAGGTACTGGCTGTACATCCAGGTTTTTGTCTTTCTCAGTGTTGACGACCACAGCTCCTCTCATGAGTGGTGGGAAGAAGGGGGCAATAACAGAGGCATCAAACTTGGTGATAGGGATGCTGGCAGGGAAGGCCACCTGCTCAATCACCTCTGTCTCCATCGTGGCCCAAAAGTCCTCCACGTTTACCTCACTAGAGCCCAAGAACTCAGGCCAGGTGAACTAAAAGGTCAGGATAAAAAAGGTCAAACTGTAGGAGCCACAGAATATTAGCAATACAAAAGCCTACTCTCTTGATATGCTCAGGGCAACCAAGGCTGGGGAGAGGGTTTACAACAGCCATGCACTACTGGGATGCCCCCAAATCTGACATCTCAGTACCTAACTGTCCTTTGCCACATACAAGCCTGAGGTGTCTGAGTGAGACTACTGGAGCAAGGTAGAACAGGATACAAAGAAAGGTCTAGTTCCAAAGCCCATGCCCTTAATGCCTATACTGGCTGGTAGGAATCATCAGAATAAAATGCAGTGATATTCTGCCTACTTTCAAGGCCCTGTTGATCCCTGACCTCCTGCAGAAAGGTCTCTAGGCCTTGCCAGAATGCAGCTATCTCCTCTACCTCATGCAGCACTTACTTACCTATTGTAGGCACCTAGTAGTTGAGTTACTCAGTTTTTCTCCTGGTATCTCCCTTATATGGTCCTCAAAGTGTGACCCAGATCCTATTACCTGGAGCAGTCTTTATATTACTTATCAATGCTAATACCAGGGCACATGTCGATCTGAATGAACTATATTTATAAGTGTGCACTTTAAACAGATTCCCCATGTGCGCAGTTCTCAAAGTGTAGCCCCTGGACCAGCAGCATAAGCATTCATCACCTGGAAACTTGTTAGAAAGGCAAATTCTTAGGCCCACTCCAGACCTACTAAATCAGAACCTTTGTGAGTAGGGTCGAGCAAGCCCTCCACACTAGTAAGACTGAGAGCCACTGTCCAATGTAATTTCTATGTCCACTAATCCTGAGGACCACTGCTCTATACAAGACATCTACCTCCCCTATCTTACTCCCCTTTCCTTCCCCACCTCACAGGACACGAGCACATGCTGTGAGTACATGACAAAGTCTCCCACCATAATGTCATAAGGAACTGAACCCACCCTCTTCACTAAGAACAGGGGACTGGAAATGCCAACTAAGTACGCCGTGTGAGCAACTGACATGGCTGCTGTCATTGGTCCAGAGGTCCTCCTCTATACAGTCCTCATAGACAACTGCTTATTTAAGCTTTGTCAGTAACTTCAGGATACTCCCTATCCCCTTCTCCCCATATGCACCACTCCACTGTACATGCACAAAAGGGAGAAAATAAAGTAAACTTTGGTCTCTAGAAAGAAGTAACTAATGCCATGGAAGAGAAAACTCATGCACACTGAGAATGAAGGGAACACTACTCCATGAAGAAAGAGCCCTGCCCTGGTAGGACTAAGAGCCGTGAGCCTTGAGGGGAAGGGAGCTTCTGTCTATTCTGGAAACCTCTGCAGGCCAATGTGACTAGAAAAATCAGAGCTCAGAGACCCAGGAGGTACAGGTGAGCACGGCAGTCTTTACGAGCTCAGACTCTGGAGTCAGACAACCAGAATGAGGCCAAGTCCCAGCTCCACCTCTTCCTGGTTGAATGTGTGGGCAAGATCCTCTGGGCTTTATCTACACAAATCTCACAGAACTGGGGTGAGAAGTCAGTATATATTAAAGCACTGAGCACAGAGTAAGAACTTGGCGTATGTAATAAAATGCTTAATAAATTGTAGCTGCATTATTGTTAATATCACCATTAGGCAAGCAGATTTGAATGAATGTACAATAGCCTCTCGGTGAGATCACACATAGAAGCAAAATTTTTTTCCGTTCATTTTATCTACAAAAAACAAACTCCAGCATGCAATATGCTTGTTTTCATATGTCTTATTATATACTACCATTCTTCAAGTATAAATATTTGGTCAACATATGAATTTTTTTTAAACTGGGAAGGAAAAGAGAATATGAACTAAATCTCAAATATGCTCAGCTGGCCAGGCTAAAGCTTTTCTTGAAAGAGCCCACACCTCCCCTAGTGGTGAACAGGCAGAGCTACATGTCTGATGCCTTAAGAGTCACTTCCTGTTCCAGTCCTCGGATCAGAGTTCAGAGATGGAAACTCAGAACATCTACGAACCCCAGAGCAACTATGGACAGACTCAGACTAACGGCACATGATTGTGGGGAAGAGCTCATCAAACTATGGGATTTTTTAAACCCCTGTACTAGGTTAAGGAAGATTCTCTATTATTTCCAGTTTGCTAGGACAGTGGTCGGCAAACTGCGGTTCATTAGCCACATGCGGCTTGCGAGCCGCAGTTTACTCCTCTGTTGACTAATGAGTTTGCCGACCACTGTGCTAGGAGATTTATCATAAACAGGTGTTGAGCAACACTGAAAGCCCCTTACATCTAATGAAATAACCATATGGCTTTTCTCCTTTAATCTGTTAAGGAGTGAATTACATTAGTGTATTTTCTAATATTGAAGCAATCTTGCTTTCCTGGAATAAACTTCGTCACAATGGATTACTTTATTTGTTGTTAAAGTTGATTTGCTATTATCTTATTCAATACTTCAACATCCATATTCATGAGTAAAATCAGTCCCAATTTTTTTTTTATAGTAAACATCTGGTTTTGCTTTAAGGTAATATGGCCTTATACAATGGGCTGTATATTTGCTATTCCTCTATGATTGGAATCACAGGTTTCTTGGCTATTTGTCAGAATCAATATGCAAACCTATCTGAGTTTAGTGTTAGATTCTTAACTAAAAAATATTCACACAAAGATAACAGATCAGATCAGATCCTCAAAACCCTTAAGAGACTCTCATTTCCCCCATAGCACATCCTTAAAAATGGCCCTCACGACCTTACACAGAGTCCAGCCTCCTGAACCTCACTTATCCTACCACTTTCTCCATTGCCACCCCACACACGAGCCACCTTGCTGTTCTCCTTGGGGTTACTCAACCATGTCCCACAAATCCACCTTAGACCCTTCCTGCTCCCTCTGCCTGGAAGGTTCCTCCCCCAGAGGAGAACACAGGCTCCAATCTCTATTCAAACACCCTCCTATCAAAGAGGCCATCCTCGACTACCCTGTATAAAAGAGGAATTTCCTTTCCCATCACACCCTGGCTTCACTGTTACGTTTCTTGTAATTTGTTCTTTATAATATAGGCATATACTTTATTATTATAATAAACTGTTAATGTTTGTTTTCTGATTACCCAAACCAGGTGAGCTCCATGAGCACAGAAACGCTGTGGTTTTTTTCTTAATTACCATTTCCCAAGTGTCTAAAAAGTGTACCTAGTTCATGTTTGATAAATTTGTTGAATGATAACAAATGCCTCTATTTCCACCTGATCTTCCTTAGATGAAAACCTGGGCAGTGCCAGGAGAAAGCCACTCTTCTCACACAGGACAGGACTGGAGTCATCTGTTCCTGGGGAGATACATCATGTGGGAGGTGGCAGTGAAGTGTGAGGACCGTTCTAAAGGTTACCCACAGTGACTGAGAGCACTTACCTCCACACTCTTCAGTGCTAGCACGTTTTCTTCACTCCTCTGGGCCATTTCCACTTTGGGGGCCACACCACAGATGCCACAGATCATGTCATTGTAGTCTCGAACAGTGAGGCACTCAAAAGCCCAATAACCATTGCACAGCAGCTCTTGCAGCTGGTTTAGCTCCTCTGAGGCCAGCGTATTCTCTGGAAGGAGAGGAGGAGCTCTGAGCAGATCACAGAAAAAGACCCCGAGGCCATTGGGGATGAGCTAATGACCAGCAAGAACAGCAATTCTGTGATGGCTTCTCTTGCAGAACACCCAAGAAGAGTACTAACCACTCCAAGGGTCAAGCACCCTGGCCTTCAAGTGCTCAGGTGACAACCTGGAGGGCAATTCCAATCAGTTATGTCTGCCTGTACTAAGTACCTACTAGGCACTAGATAATGTGCAGAGCTTCAAATTTTCTAACTTAACTCATATCTTTCTGAATGAGGAGCTATTATTTTCCTCATTTTATAACTGCAAAAACTGAGACACAGAGAAAATAACTTGGTTAAAATCACAGTACCACTAACTGGTAGAGCCAAGACTCAAATATAAGCCTGCCTGTCTGGCTCTAGCACCTTTGCTCTAATACCTCCCAGCAGGAAAAATCCAGGAGGACTGCGGTCTGTAAGAACGGGATGGGATGGGATGGAAAAAGCCCAAACAGAAATAATTTCTAATCCTCAGCATGAGCCCTGGGACCTCCAGAAACTGTGTGTTCAAAATGAGTCTGATTAACATGCAGTTAGGTCAAGTCTTCCTATGAACAAAGGACGAACTTCTAACGTCAGTTTAGCCTCATGCTGAGGATCCCTGGGTGCATGGATAGACTCATACTTCCTAAACTTAGTTTGGCATTTGTGAAATTCAAGAGGAGAAGTGTTAGAAGGCCAAAAATGTCTCCTTTTCAAAATATCAGCCTTGCCCCCAAAATGACTTTCAACCAAAGCCCATCACTGAAAATTCCCAGGGAGCTTAGACCTAACCTTGGGAAAGGGAGGGAGCCAACCTTTACCTGCCTGCTCCTGCACGGACTTCAGGACAGCGCTGACGGACACTCTGGGGTCCTCTCCCAGCTTAATCTGGTTTCGGATCGCAAAAAGCAAGTCCAGGCTCACTAGCACCTTGTTCCCCACATTAAAGAGACCTGAAGATTAAGAAAAGGCAACAGGGAATTCACTATAACATCATCCACAATGGCAAAAAATTGGGAACTAAAAGCCCAATCAGGGAACAGTTAAATAAACTATGGTGCATTTATAAAATAGCAAACTTTGCATCATTACAAAGAATAAGGTAGACCTAAATGCTATGACATGAAGTTGTCCATAATACATTATTAAATGAAAAAAGCAAATAATAAAATAATACAAGAAAAAAAAGATACATCTTCCTACTACCCAGTTCAGTCCTATTGACCTTGTATAGCAGCACCGTGGGGAAAGACCAGGAGTATCTTTTAACCCAGGGTTGTGTAGAGAATGTGAAACAAACTAAAAAACCACCCAAATTTTGAATTAAAAAGACTCAGAAATTTAAATGCAGTCAGTTTATGACAAATAAAAGAGGGTGATTTTACATTTGCACAATACATAATGCACAAAAGCATACTATGGAATATATGTTGTATAAGGAATTGGGAAAGTATTACTCATGTCCCCTTTTCCCCCCTTTCTAAGCATGATACATTTTGAAGGCATAAAGATCAAAACAATGATTACATAAAAATTAAAACAAAAACCAAAAAGAAAAAAAAAACACAACTTTAAAGACAACAGATAATGAGGAATCTCAGTGGAAAAGTGAGGGTGGTGAGTGGATGGGTGGGTGGTAATCAATCAAAGATCTTGTATGCATAACCCATGGACACAGACAACAAGGTGCTAAAGGCCTAGGGTGGGAGTGGGGGAGGGGGACTGGGCTGGAGGGGGTCAATGGGGGGAAAAAGAGGACATATGTAATAGTTTCAACAATAAAGATTAAAAAAAATAATAAAGTTAGACTTGAACCAATTAAAATAAAAAAAGGATAACTGTTAAACTGAGGAAGAGTTTTGTCAACAAAATAACCCAAAACAAAATGAAAACATTCACAAGAGAAATTCATGGAGGAGAAAACAGAACACACACAAAAAAGACAGACAATCTTCTTAGTAATCAAAGAAATTATATACTAGTTTTTACTTATTAAATTGATAAATTTTAAAAATTACAATAATCTATAAAAAGTTACTATAAAAAATACTTTAGGTATAAATCTAGCCCTGGCTGGTTTTGCTCAGTGGATAGAGCATCAGCCTGCCGATTGACGGGTCCCAGGTTTGATTTTGGTTGAGGGCACATGCCTGAGTTGCAGGGGGCATGTAGGAGGCAGCTGACTGGTGATTCTCATCATTGATGTTTCTATCTCTCTCTCCCTCTCCCTTCCTCTCTGAAATCAATAAAAATATATTTAAAAAAAATAAATCTAACATGTGTGGACCTAAATGCTGAAAAGTATAAAACACTGATAAAAGAAATGAAAGAAAACCCAATAAAACAGAGAGAGAGACCATGTTCATAAATGGCACAATTTAATATTTTTTAAGCATGTCAAACTTCTCCAGATTGATGTATAGATTCAATACAATCTCAATTAAAATCCAGTAAGATTCTGTAGACACTAATAAGCTGTTGAAACTAGAGGACCAGTGCATGAAATTCATGCATGGGGTGAGAGGGAGTCCCTCAGCCCAACCTGCACCTTCTCCAATCCAGGAGCCCTCAGGGGATGTCCTACTGATGGCTTAGGCCCGCTCCCTGTGGACCTAAGCTTCAGTCTGGCTTTCCTCTGCAGGAAGTAACAGGGCTGATCAGGGGAAGGCGCCACCCCATCACCCCGTTGCTGCTGCCACAGCTGGCCGCCACAGCCACCAAGATGTTTTCAACAACCCAGACTTCAGTCCCTTCATCATGAAAAAATGACAACTTTCTTTAGGCATTTTTAAGATGTCTCTTTCATATTTTCTTTCTTTTTTTAACCCTCACCTTAGGATATTTTGCTATTGATTTTTCGAGAGCATGTAAGAGAGGGGGAAAGACAGAAGCATCAGTGTGAGAGGAACACTTCAGTTGGTTGCCTCCTGAATGAGCCCTGACCTGTGCCCTGGCCAGGCAGGATCCTGCAACCTAGGTACATGCCCTTGATCAGAAATGAACCCTGACACTGCAGTCAGCAGGCCGAGGCTCTATCCACTGAGCCAAACCGGCTAGGGCAGGATATGACATTTCTTAGCCCCCAGCAGCAGACCTTCATTTTTTCCCTCCAGGAGTGAGGTGGAAAAACCCTAGATCACCTTCTTGGATTCTTATTATGCAGGTTACCAAGAACACTGCAGGTGGCGTACTGGGAGCTTAGCCAATAAGAGATCAGAAAAGGTGCTTCCTCTGCAGCTCACATGCGGAGGCAGGACTGCTGGCGCACCCTGGTTGGCAGGCCCTGTTCTCTGTGGGCCTACTCACTGCTGCCGCGGCTGGCAGGCAGGCCCTGTTCTCTGCTTTCTGCAGGCCTGCCTGCTTACTGCCACCGCAGCTGGCTGGCAGGCAGGCCCTGCTCCCTGTGGGCCTGCTCCACCCTGGTCTCTGCGGGCCTGCGTCACCCGTAGCTTGCCTCATCGTGCAGCAGTCTCCTCCCATCCACCTGCACGCACAGCCTCCTACAGAGCAGTCATGACTGTTACAGTGTCCTGGCTAATTTGCATATTATCTCTTTATAGATTATATATATATAGATGCTAAGAAACCAATCTAGCCAAAACAATTCAGGTAAGGGCAAGGTTAAAAGACTCACACTACCTAATTATAAGACTTGCTATAAAGTTATAGTAATCAAGAGAGTGTGATAGGAACTAAAGAATCTATACTAATTAAAGGGTAATTTGCTAATTAGACTGGGTCAACTGGCCATCTTCCAGACGCCCGACTTTCTTCTGGACAAAGCCATGGTGGTGGGGGCTGAGGCAGAGGCAGTTAGGGGTGAGATCAGGCTGGCAAGACATTAGGGGAGAGATCAGGTTGGCAGGGGGTTAGGGGTGATCAGGCCAGCAGGGGAGGGCCACTGGGGGCATTAGGCAGGCAGGCAGGTGAGTGGTTAGGAGCCAGTGGTCCTGGATTGCGAGAGGGATATCCGATTGCTGGTTTAGGCCTGAACTGGCAGTCGGACATCCCCTGAGGGGTCCCAGATTCAAGAGGGTGCAGGCCGGGTTGAGGGACACCCCCCTCCCCATGTACAAATTTCATGCACTAGAGAGTAAACAACATAAATGGAACAGAACAGAATGCATAAATAGACCCATATGTATATGATGAGTTGATTTCAACAAAGAAATGAAGGTAGTAATTCATTGAAGAAAGAAAGGATTTTCAACAAATGTTGGTATTGGAGATGCACAGGCCAAAACAAAAAATGAACTCGATCTGAGCCTTACACTTTTTACAAAAATTAATTCACAGACCTAAATGTAAACCACAAAATTGTAAAAGTATTAGAAGAAAACAAAGTATTTATGACTCTCACCCAGGTAAAGAAATCTTAGATAGAACATCAAAAACATATTTCTATCCCTGGCCTGGTGGCTCAGTTGGTTGGAGCATCGTCCTGTGCACCAAAAGATTGCAGGTTCAATTCCCGGTCAGTGCACACACTTAGTATGCGAGTTCCATCCTCAGTCAGGATGCATACAGGAGGCAACTAATCAGTGTTTCTCTCTCCCTTCCTCTCTCTCTCAAATCCCTAAAAGAAAATTTGATAAAATAAAACAACAAAAATTTTGATGAATTGTTCTTTATCATAATTAAGAATGTTTGCTCTGTGAAAGACTCTGTTAAGAGAATGAAAAGACAAGCCAAAGATCCTAAGAAGATAGCAGCAAATCACTTATCTGGCAAAAGACTTGTATCCAGAATATACAAAGAACTCTCTAAATTAAACAGAAAGAAAATGAACAACCTAATTCAATGGGCTAAAGATCAGGTACTTTACCAAAGAACAAATACAAATGGCAAATAAAAACCATGAAAATATGATCATTAGTCATCAAGTCAATTCAAATTAAAACTACAATGAAATACCACTCACATACCTATTAGAATGGTTAAAATACAAAAAACAATAAAAAAATAGACAATACCAAGCGCTGACAAGTGGAGCAAACCAGAACTCTCATCCATAGTTGGAGCACATGCAAAATGGTACATACATATAATAAGGTAAATGGTTTGGAAAGTTCTTATAAAATTAAACATACATTTACCAAATAGCCCAGCAATAATCTGGTTCCTAGGTATTTACCAAAAAGAAATAAAAATTTATGTTCACACAAAAGCCTGCCCATGAATGCTTATTGCATTCATAGCTCCCAAAACCTGGTAACAATCCAAATGTCCTTTAACTGCAATGAGTGAACAGAAAAACAAATTGTGGTACTGCTTACATTGCAAAACTACTCAACAATAAAAAGAAAAAAACTACTGACACATTAAAAAATATGAGTGACTAAAAGGCCTATGCTTAGTAATCAAACTAGAAATTTTACATTCTATGATTGGATTTATGACATTATGGAAAGATGAAAACTATAGAGATGAAGAGCATATCAAATGGTTGCCAGATGTTAGGGGTAAAGAATGTACTTGATCACAAAGATAAAGTAGAAGACAGTATTTTGTAATGATGAAATTGTTCTATATACTGAGTGGCCAGATTATTATGATCTCTAAATGCATAATAATCTGGCCACTCAGTGTATATCCTATATAATAAAAGGCTAATAAGCAAATTGTCCCCTCGACCAGGAATTCAACCAGCAGGCAGGCCACCCAACTACCCATATCCCCTGCCCCTGGGCTGGACCCCACCCATGCATGAATTCATGCACTTGGCCTCTAATCCTATCTAATAAAAGACTAATATGCAAATTGGCCATACCTCCGCTATACCCATAAGCCATGCCCACCAGCCAATCAGGAGTAAGAATGCAAATTAACCCAACCAAGATGGCTGCAGCCACCGAGAGAGCAGGAGGCTTGGGTTTCCCTGGCAATGGAGAAAGCCAAGCTTTCCACCTGCCCTGGCCTCTGGTCAAGGCTACAAAGTTTCAATTATACAAGGTAAATAAATCCCAACAAAAATGGGTGTGGCCACAGAAAGAGCATGAGGCTTGGCTCTGCTCAAGGCTACAAAGTTTCAATTATAGAAAATAAATAAATTCCAGATACTAGGGCCTCCACTTGGCCTGGCCTGCAAACCACCACAGGCCCCTCGCCCAGGCTGCCTCACATCCCAAGGGAACCCCCACCCTGATCCGGGACACCCTTCAGGGCAAACCAGCCGGCCCCCACCTGTCTACCAGGTCTCTATCCTATCTAATCAAAGAATAATATGCAAATTGACCATCACTCCAACACACAATGTGATTGCCCCCATGTGGTCAAAGATGACTGCCCCATGTGGAAACAAGATGGCTGCCACAAGATGACCAGCAGGGAGGGCAGCTGGGAGGGACCAGGTCTGCAAGGGAAGGCAGTTGTGAGTGATCAGGCCAGCAGGGAAGGGAAGCTGGGGGCAACTGGGCCTGCAGGGAAGGGCAATTAGGGGGAACCAGGCCTGCAGGGGAGGGCAATTAGGGGCAAACAGACTGGCAAGGGAGCAGTTAGGCATCCATCAGGCTGGCATTTGCCTTAGGGCAATGGTTGGCAAACCTGGCTCTTGAGCTACGTGTGGCTCATGAGCCACGGTTGGGCACTCTGTTGACTAATGAGTTAGCCGACCACTGGACTAGACTAAATTTTACCGTGTAGATGGAAGCTGTGAGGATTAGGCAATTGTGGCATATTGTGTGCAGAGAGGTAAAGGGTAGTAGTATATGAGAGTGGTTGGCAAACTGATTAATCAAGAGAGCGGCAAAGCATGGCTTGCGAGCCGCCATGAGGCTCTCGAGCCAGTTTGTCGACCACTGCCCTGGGGAAATAAGTAAGGCTGTGTACACAAAGATTTAATTATAAAGAGGACTCGAAGTTGGAGTGCCACTTCTTTAAAATGGCCATGTATTTCTCCACTTCCTGGCACAAGAAGATGCCAATGATGTACTATTAAATTTTAAAAAGCACATTCCAAAGCAACATCCAGCCAACCACATTTTTGTTGTTAGAAAAGCTATAAACCTATAAATCCTTCCACACTTTCTTATATTCTTCAGGGATGAATAACATAACTGGGTTAGAGGGCATAATGTTAAGTGTTTATCTCGTGGTAGTATTAACACTGATTTTCAGTTTCCCCTTTCTACTTGTCAGCATTTTTCAGTTTTTCTATAATCATGATCTATTATTTCAAAAGTAATTTTGCTTAAAGATCCTGAGCTTGTCTGGCGTGGCTCAATCGTTGAGTGTGGACTTATGAACTGGGAGGTCATGGTTCAATTCCCAGTCAGAGCACATGCCTGGGTTATGGGCCTGATCCCTAATAGGGGGTGTGCAGGAAGAAGCAGATCAATGATTCTCTCTCATCACTAATGTTTCTTTCTCTCTCTCTCTCTCTCTCTCTCTCTCTCTCTCTCTCTCCGATCCTCTCTTAAATCAATAAAGACATATTTTTTTTAAAAATCCTGGATAATCCTAATACTTGAGAGGTACATGCATTGGGCTGAGATAACCAGGAGGAAAAATCCCCATCTGAGAGAAGGTCTAGGGCTCACAGGTCCAGAGTCTGACTTGCTTTGGGGGCCCACTGAGAGAAGAAAGGCTGGCACCCACCTGTATAGATGTCCATGAAACTATGCAGGGCTAGACAATGGGGATTCAGACACATCTTCACCTGGGCAGTCACCACCTGCAGCCGGTTGGCTGTCATCAGCCAGCACTCTTGGGGCCCAGCTGGGGAGCTAGTATCCAAAACATCACCAACAAAAAAAGAAGGAATATCAACCTCTTAATAA
The DNA here is from genome assembly GCA_011751065.1 of Lasiurus cinereus. NCBI lineage: Eukaryota > Metazoa > Chordata > Mammalia > Chiroptera > Vespertilionidae > Lasiurus > Lasiurus cinereus. The sequence goes on from JAAGEH010000434.1 coordinate 16,639,026, forward strand.
TTAATCAGTCTTTAAGACTCAGTGATGAATAGCAAAATTCTCAAGACTTTACTGCAATAGGAAAATGAAGGTGTTAGAGTTTGTGCCCCAGGTTTTTCTAAGTGAGTGTTCCACTTCGTTGGAACCTGGTCTGTGGAATCATCCTCAAATTTATTATAATTCTCAATCTGTTACACAATTTAACCAATCCCACTGAACTCCCAAATCCAAGCATTATGCTGGGCAGTCCAGATGTAAACTAAATCTTAAATTGGTGACAATAACTTTTAGGCATTTTTCAATGGAAATAATAGATGATTACTAGTTATTATTAATTAGCAATTGGAAAAGTAAGGGAAACCTAAGAAACACAGAGCATAACATATTCAAAGGTTACAGCTTTGAAGAAAGAAAGCTGTTTGTACAGGCCAAGTGAGACGGAGCAGTTAGGGGCAGGAAATGTAAAGGGCTGCTTACTTTTGTCCCCCTTTGAATAATGGGCTGCTACAGAGAAGGCACTGCGTGGATGGAGACTCATAATAATTTGACCAAGAGGTTTGCTCGATGGTGACTGTTTCCTCACTGACGCTGGACAAAATGAGTCGAGAGCTGTTGAGTTCGTGAATCAAGGCAAAGACCTCGGCCAGCTCAGACTCATTCTCGGGAATCTGCAGGACTTTGCGGAGCAGCTGCAACGTGGACTGGCGTTGGATCTCCCTCTGGGCCGCGCTCAAGGGCTCTGTGACACTCAGCCCATCTGGGAGTGCTGAGCTTGCTTCCTGGGAAGAGAGTGGATTGATCATCAAGCACCCAGGGCAAGAAGAGTCAGCCATGGGTTACATCAGGAGAAGCTGTGAGTGGCAGAGGGATGGGCAATGACAGAGAGGCGGGAAACCTAGGTGCCTAACCAGCTCAGCTAATAACTCACTTGTGACTTATGGCAGGAGCTTTCTCCCTCTGGCACTCAGTTTCTCTATCAATAAAATGAGAAGACTATACACAATATACCTCTTAGTAAAGGTTTCAAGTGTCAGCTCACATTCACCAGGTAGGGGATTTGGAGGATAACAGACCTGGTCTTCAGTTCTGCTTATGCGACTTAACAGCTGTATGTATGGGACCCAAAGCAACTTATTTAAATCTCTCGAAGCTTTAATTTCCTTATGAAATGGAGGATCAAAATACTAGTAATCTCCTAGAGTAGTTGTACAGAGTAAAGAAGATATTGTAAGTAAAGCACTTAGTACAGTGCCTGGAATGCAATGAAAACTCTATGAATGGTAGTTTTCATATATAAACAAATATCCACACTAAAGTATCTATATATATAAAAGCCTAAGCAACCATTTGACCAGTAACAATAACATGCACTGACCACCAGGGGGGCAGACACTCAATGCATAGGCATGGAAACATGAGACTGATGAATTCCAGAGGAAGGAGGTAGGGGGAGGCCAGGAAGAGATTAACCATATTCATACTAGAGGCCTGGTGCACAGGTCCCTTGGCCTGGCCTGCAGGGATAGGGCAGAATCCAGGCCCCAGCCTCCAACATCTCCCAAGGATCCTGGATTGCGAGAGGGCACAGGACAGGCCAAGGGACCCCATCAGTGCACGAATTCGTGCACAGGGCCTCTAATTTATCTTTAATGCTTTGTGGCTTCTAGGTATAAGAGGACTTTATATACTAATCAGAGGCTTCCAGGAACAAGGTTCTGAAATACTCATTAGGTTCCTTGTGCCAATGCAGCCTGATAACTCCTTTCTCAGAATCCATTCCTTTGTTGCTGAATGCACAACTGGTAAACCACTGCCTCCCCTCTTCAGTGAGTATAGGGTCCCTGCTTATTTATTAAGTCCCAATACCTGCATGAGGTCAGAGCACACAAAAGATACTAATTCATTGTTGCTGGACATAGTATACATTGCTTTATAGAAGTTATGTGCTTAATAAAAGAAGCTTTCTATTAACTCTACATCCTATAACAACTCATCTCACTGTCTACAATAGTTTGGTTTCTTATCTTTCGCCTGCACTAGACCATAAGCTCCTTAAGTGAAGGAACTATGTCCTACTCAGCTTTATATATCCAAAAGCCTGACTGATGGTAGGTATTCAGAATATGAAATGCCTGAAAGAATGAATGAAGAGTTGAGTAACAATAAAATGTGTTGTCCTGGGAGGTGTGTGTTCCCCTGTCATCACTATATTGAACCATAGGCTAGCCTATAAGTTGGCAGGAATACTATCCTTTGGCTCTGAGCCACAGCTGGAAGGTGAAAAGGAATGAGAACTGTTCCAGTCAAAGATATTGCAATCTTAATTACAGTCCAAGAAAAATTGCATAGGAAATGTATAGCTGCCAGGAGGCTCCAAAGAGCAATATACACCAAGTACCTAAGTTTCTGACCTATGTTTTATGTTGTGGAAACCCATAATAACATTTATTTCTTCTAAAATTAAGGATATTGGAGGGTAAGGGAATGGCTGAAGATGAGGGTTCTTGGTGTAGTCAGCTAGTCAAAGACTGAAGAACATAAATGAAAGTGGAATTTGACATAAACTGGCAAGAGGTCCCTAAACCAGTGGTCAGCAAACTGCGGCTCGCGAGCCACATGCAACTTGCTGCTCTATTGATTAATGAGTTTGCCAACCAGTACCCTAGGAAATTCCTGCCTGACCTGGAAAATTAAGTGACGTCATCATCCAAGACCTAGAGACCAACACCTACTTCCATGCTTCAAACCAATAACTACAGAAAGAGAAAGGAATGTTCAGAGCGTCTACCAACACAGAATGCAGTTCCATCCCATAGTTACTAATCAATACATTATTGTATTGTGTACGCAAGCTCCAGGGTTAGAAAGTACAGTGGAAACAAGTATACTTGGCCTAAAGGAGATTCTAGTCTCACAAGGAACTAAAAGAGGGAGTCAAGACAGGGTGTGATCAATGCTAATTAAGAGGAACAAGTAAACACATGGAGAATTTGGGAAGAAATCTCACTGCCAGCAGAGGGCACCAATGGAACAGCAGAATGTGATGGAAACTGTGGAGCCATTTACATGCTATTTCAGGGGGTTATGCATTGCTTGATGCTCAATTCTGAGTCTTCCCTAGAGCTCATGGCCCTGAGAATAAAATGCCTAAATCTAATACATCTTGCCATCTTACTTTATTTTTATTTATTTATTTTTTTTAAAGAACTTGTGGACAAGGGAGTGGAGCTGCCAGAGGGATTTTTTTTTTTAATATATTTTATTGATTTTTTACAGAGAGGAAGGGAAAGGGATAGAGAGAAACATTGATGAGAGAGACATTGATCAGCCGCCTCCTGCACGCCCCACACTGGAGATGTGCCTGCAACCAAGGTACATGCCCTTGACCGGAATCGAACCTGGGACCCTTGAGTCCACAGGCCGACGCTCTATCCACTGAGCCAAACCGGTTTTGGTGCCATCTTACTTTATTGATGGGGAAAACAAAAGCTTCCAGCTCAGGGTCTCTTGGTTCCTAGTCCCAGTGTTTGTTTTTGTTTTTCCACTAAGCCATGAACATCCACAGATTTTACTTCCACTTCCCTTTCTCACAAAGACAATAACCTCAGAATACCATCCCAAGCACAGAAACAGACCTAGAGACAAGGGGATGAGACTCGCCTGCTAAAAAGGCCCCTCCCCATATGCAAAGATACCTTGAAGCCTGAAGCAATTCTATCCACTTCTCTCACCATACAGGTATTCCTTCTCATCTAACCTTCTTCTGGGTCTCTCTCTGGCTCAAGGACATTCAGTGAGACCCCAGGACTAACAGACACACTGCCCAGTCTAGCATTAAAGATCTTCTATGATGGCGCCCTGACGTGCCTTTCAAGGCTATTTTTCATGCTCCTCCCCATACAACCTCTCTTCTGGCCAAGTGAACACCCACCAACTCTCTGTCTCTTCACTTTTGCTCATGCTTGTCCATGAGTACAGCATGCCTTCCCCTTCCATCCAAATCCTGCCCATTTTGCAAGAACCAGCTTAGATGTGGAGTGGCCAGGCTCCAACTCAGACCCTGACTATGTGTCATCCTTCCCCTGCAAGGCAGATCAGTTGACATTCCTCTAATTACTCTCATCCTAGTCATCCCATTTGCTGCCAAAGATGTTGTCATTTTCTGTTCACTTAAGAAAACTCCCATATGGAAATTCACAAGACCTCTGGAAAAAAAAACATTTTTTCCTGGTTCTAATAATAAAAAGCAAGCCCTAAGGATACCAAGTATTTTATTACTCAAAATAGTTTGATTCAACTTCAGAGAGTAGGCTTGCTAACAAGGCTGCTAGAAGTAAAACTTTGTGATTAGCCAAAGCTCTGCAAGGAACGTAAGAGGCAGCGATCTAATCTAGTCTTGGAGTTGGCATTCTCTAATTACTAAAATACTATTAACAGGCCCTCTCTCAGACCTCAGAGCTAAAAGAATGTACTCTTCCCATCTCTTCTTCTGAATCCTATTTAAGGCCTGTGTTACCATTCTCTGGTTCATGGGGCCAGAAGGGTCTCAGAGATCAAGATATCTGGTCAATCCCCTCACCCTGGCAATGATAAGGAGATCCACAGAGAAGGCATTCACCCAGGTTCAGAACCTATAACCTGTTTCCAGTTCTGGTACTCTAGGTCCTATCATGTACAAAAGAATCCTTTTATTTCTACTAAAATAGGTTCATTAACAGAGCCCAACCCAAGGCCAAGGAATGTGTTTGGGGAAGGAACTCACGAGAGCCTTGGTGGTTTTCTCAGTCCGGTCTTTGGCAAGGTTAAAACCACAACTGGGGCAAATCCGTGGTTTATGCCGGTTGGTGTAGACATAACTACAAGAGGGATTCTTGCACTTTCCCCGGCCTCTTGAGGTAGCCAGGCCCAAATCCTAAAAAAGTAAGATCAATGTTCAATTCTTCAAAAATTGAGTTATACCTGGACAGAGCCAAGAACCAGGATGACCAGCTATCAATAAATCAGAGAAGAAAGTGGCAAATACAAAACCAGATTTAGACTAATTTCCAAAGAGACTTGAAGCAAGATTCTTTTTCTGCAGTTTCCCCTTTACTCTTAATACAGCCTGTATAATTTTGTCAAGTCCTTCTTCAGCTGTCAAACAAGTGAGTTGACTGTCAAAGGTCAGAGATTCGAATGCCTCCAAAGCTCAGGCAACTGGCAGCATGAAGCAGGCCTGTTCTAATGAAGAGTGTAAGAGATTGTGGTGTACTAAAGACTTCCAGCCCTTCCTAAATACAAATTGTAACTTCTAAAATACTAAAGCTAAAAGCTCTAGCATTTAGTCTCCTATGACGAGATGCTGTCTAATCAGCCAAGAGAGGGTCAGTCCTGGGCAGTTTTCACCAGATGGTAAGCAGAGTGGCCAATGTAGCCAAAGGGAGGGGTTGATGAGAATATGCATGGCATGCAGAAGGTAGTAATTAAGCCTTTGAAAAAAGAAAACTGAGATCTCAGGATAAGAGACACATTTTCCTTAAAGATCAGGCCAGATTACATACTAACCTACCATCCTATGCTTCTTGTTCACTACTGAATCCCCAGAACAAAGCCTGGCATAGAGCAGGTGCTCAATACATCTTTTTTTTGAGTGAACGACTCTTTATCCAGTAAGAATTTATAAAAATGTAGCTGCTCTATCAAAAGCTATGTATCTTACTCAACTTCACCCAGAGAACCTGTCAAAGGTATTTGGCTGGTTGACATCGTTAAGGATCAACAAAATTAAAGAATGTTAAGAGCAAGAGAAACCAATGCAGCATGTTAGAGACAATAAAAACCGAGGACCAGAGAAGGAAAGAGCCTTCCCAAGGTCAGAGAGCATGCGAGCTAGCAGCAGAGCCAGAGCCACTTCTGGAGTAGGAATTTTAGACAAGTGTTTATTCCACTGTTCCACCATGCTTACCCTCCAAAAGAATGACCCCAGAGTCACACATCTGTGTTACGTTAAAAATAAAAGAGAGAGATAAAGGGAAAACCTTGGTGGGAAATGCCAGCCTAAACAAAATAAGTTGCTTAACCAAAGCACTTTTCAAACCCTTTAAGATACTAAGATTGGATGTGATTCCATTTTGGGGAGGAAGAATACATTTCCCAAACTTGTATGTGGAACACGCTTTTGAGGCCAAAAGGTCCAAAGATTGCTGAATGCTAAACTGGACTAGATTCTCATCTCCAACTACTTTCATTGAAATACCCTGATCTCAGCTTTATAGATCTCTCCTGGGAAAATCAAATCTAGCTGATTCGCCCAGGAGCTATCATTTGTATTAATTAGTGACAGGGTTTCAGAATCAATGACCCTCCTTTCACTCCTGACTACCACTACTCCCCACCCACTAGACTTCTACTCACCCTAAACCACAAAATCAAACCACCTCTGGGTCAACCCATCTCCTGGCTGCACTTACCAGTGTGACAGTGCAGCTGTACTTATATGGAGGAAAAATATCAGGCTTGACTTCTACAACTTTCAACTGAGACGTCCTGTTGGCCGAGCCATTTGGTAACTGTGGATCAGAACAAATTATTTAGTGTGTCTGAACCTCAAACTCCTGAGGTCCTGGGTTTGAAAACAGCTTGAGGAAATAGTTCCCAAGGGAATTTGCAGAGCCATGCTCCAAATGAGCAGGTTCAAAGACTGCCATACTCTTCTGGCGCAGCTTCTAACACCGCACATGAGAAACACCCTGCATCAGATTTACAAATACTATCAAGTGAAAAAAGCATAAGGGAGCTATGTGGTTGAATAATGTTGGCATAGATAGAAATCTGAAGGATTATTCACTAAAGTACTGGGAGTGAGAGAATATCAGGATTGCTTCCCTTTTACCACTATCTATAAAATGTCAAATGTTCTACTTATGTAATTAAAAAAGAAAAGATGAAAAAAAGCATTCTAAATTAAAAGTATTTTGTAATATTGAAATTAAGTTGATTTACAGAACAAAAAAATTCATGTATTTAAAGTTTAAGACTAGAAAAGGGGCTTATTTTAACAAATAACAATTTTTTAAACCAAAGAAAGCTATTTACAGAGAAGACTAGAAGTTTACAAAGGAAAGGGAGGAATCTAAGGGCTGAAAAACTACAAAGTGGTCACTCAGTACTGACAACACCTGGATGACAAGCAGGTTAGCTATCAAAGTCAAAGCCAGTTGATATTTTCGTTGTGGCAAATTCGGAGCTATCAGACAAAGAAAGTTTACCCAAGAGAGCACATGGCAAGGGAGATGGTAGACCAATTTTCCTGTTTCAATTTGGTTCATGACAGGGTTCTCAAGCTATAAGACACAATCCACTGAGAGGTTGTGAAATTTAATGGGCTAAAACTAGCACTCTGAAAAAAGAAATGGAAAACACCTAAATGACTAAGAATAATTAAGGACACTGCTTCATTAAACTTTTAATGTGTGGCTGTATGTATGTTTAGTGGACTGTGATGTAAAAATGTGTTTCCTATTGAGGATCTTGGTCAAAAAGCAGTCTGGTGAACAATGCTGATTAAAGGAATTTTTATTATTACTATTCTAGCCACATATGGCAAAGGCTCCAAAAAATAAATCTAAGAATAAATGTGCTTGGAATTTTGACACCTCAGAAATCTTAAGCAACTATATATTATTAAATTGGACTGAACTGGCTACACACCAGTATACAGAGTAAGAGCTATATCTTTTTAGTTTAAAAAATTGTATTAAAAAAGTACACATACACTAGTGCCGAAATGACTTGAAGGCTTAAGGAGCACACACTGGACTATCAATAGTGGTTAGAATCTCAAGGGACTCATTTTCTTTACGCCTTACCTGAATTTTCTGTATTTTTCTAGAACCATCCACTCATTTTTTAAAGGAGGCTAAAGAGACATGACAACTAAACACAATATCTAATCTTAGACTGGACCCTGTACTCGAGTAGAAACATGCTATAAAGGACATACTTGAATAAAACTGACAGGACTGGAATACTGTATCAGTAACAGAATATCCTTATACTTAGGAAACATATACTGAAGCATTAAGTAGTAAAAGGCCATATAGCCATAGTTTATGTATATTTTATACAAACACATATATGGGAGGACACACAAGTACATTATAAAGCCAAATGGACTAATATGCTATCAATAGGTGACTGGGTAACGAGTACATGGGTGCTCTGTGTTTTTGCTAATTTTTACTCGTGCAAGTGTTTTTCTAAGTTTTCAATTATTTCTAGATAGTTTTAAAACAGACACTTATTTTAAAACAAGGAAAGAAATTAACTCAAAAGCAGTAACTCATTTATGCTAAACCTCCTCCCAGAGGTCCACCAGTGTAAGCAATAAGGGCCTGCTTTTTGCAGAGGTCTTTAGGACACTAAATGGAACTCCTATTCTTGGAGCAACAGCTCCTCCTCAGGGAAGGGAATGCGTCTTACCTTCACCTCACCAGAGTTAGATGGCTGTTGGATGGGCTGGCCCAGCTGCTTCAGCGTGCTTGGCTTCAGGCCACAAGTCCTCACAGAGGGAGTCTTATCTGGTACAACCAGGAGCCAAACTGGTAACTTAAGTGCATTCTGTCTTCCTAAGTCTCTCGTCTCTATTCTCAAACCCTCTCCCCCGCCCGCCTGCTCCTGTCCCCTTCCCATTAGACAGCCCCTCCTCCCAGGTCTGTCCCACTCCTTACCGCTCAGGGGAAAGGCCTGCCTGGCCCTGGGCAGTCCCATGCTGCTGCCTCGGCCCACATTAGCTGGAGCCGGGAGAATTGCTCTCATGGGTCTTGCTGCAGCCAGTAGTGAAGGTTTGCCCCGTGCTCTGCCTTTAAGCTCTGAAGCTCTGGGACCAGGGTTGATCAGTTCAACTCTGAAGAAAACAAGAAGGAAAATCTAGAAACTCAGGACCAAGAGAAAGAAAAAGAGCAGTCTCTAAATAGCACTTTATTGAAGGGATAATTTAGTGGTTGAACTGTCAAGCTTTAGACAGAAGGGTTCAAATAAAACCTTGGAAGTAGCTGTGTGGCCCTGAGCAAGTAATTTTACTCTTCAGTTAACCTCAAGTTCCTAATATGTAAAATGGAACAGTAATTACATATAATTATGAAGATAAAAAGTTGCAAAAACAGTGCCTAAGTAATGTTAACATCTAATCTGCCTGTAATTAGAGTGTATCAATCTCCCATATGAGAGCAGAGACCCAGGAGAACAGTCTGTTGTGTTTTGTTGGTTTTTTTTTTTTTTCATCTTTGTAGCTCACATATTGAGCACAGAGCTTGTACCATAGAAGGCCTCAATCCACGTTTGCTAAAGTGACTCACTTGCCCTAACAAAAGATCTGAAGTGCACAGCTTCATCCTCTAAGGATACAGGACCATCTCAAAATAGATTGTTCAAGATGTTGAGAATATTGATTGTCTCCGAGAAATGGAAATGGATGACTGAGGATGGGACAGAAGGGTGACTTTTTTCCCAGTATATATTCCATTTACCTTTTGAGTTTAACCATGTGAATATATTTACTACACAACAAAAAAAATTTTAAATTATAACAACATAAATCAGAATTTCTAAACATGGGCAGTATTAATATTATGGGCCAGAAAATTCTTTGTTGTGGGGGCTGGCTAGTCTATGTATGGTAGGATATGTGGCAGCATTCCTGGCCTCTACCTGCTAGATGCTGGTAGTAACCCTCACCCTGAGACCCAGTTATAACAACATTGAACATTGCCACAATGTCTCCTGGAGGCAAAATGTTCCCCCTTGTGAACCACTGGATGAATAAGTAAGGGCTTTCAGTTATAAGACCACAACCCCCTCTGGGAAGGGGCTATATGGAGAAACCAGTCAAGCCTTAAAAGAGGTAAAGGGGGATAGGGAGAATTAGCTGACACTTATGGATTTCCTCCCATCTGCAAGGCCTACAATTTTTTCCGGTCTATACGGTCAGTCACTGCGGATAAGATTTTTTTTTTCAATACTCAATTCAAGATTATTCAGAGGAGAGAACTGAACACAAGAGGCATGAAGTGACTATGCCCAAGGTCAAATGGAAGTTAGGGACAGAGTCACAAACAACTGAATTCTCAGACCACCATGACAGAGCTTCTCTTTCCAAATCTAGTATCAGGACTCAATAGTACTTTATAATATTGCTTATAGCCTGTACCAACAAGATCCTGATAACAGCTTTAGGGAAACTGACACGAAGAGATGTGTAAGGAACCTAACAGCAGGGCATGGACAGCAGAGTATAAGAGGAAAGGTAAATCATTCCATATTTCTAGGCCTTGGTTTTTGTACCTCCAAAATAGGAGCCATTAATGGCTCTGTGGCCTCTCAAGAATGCTGTAAGGACAGGGGACAAAACAAACATGAGTTACTCTAAAGGCAATACTATAATGTATAAACACAGTGGTTTACCCTGTAAGTTTTTTAGAAGCAGGGAGTGGGCTGGAAGTGCTGTTCCCCTCGGTTGGTGGTGGTATGTCTGGGCTCGGACTGTCATTCTCAGTTGTCCTCAGAGAGACCTCAGGCTGCACACCACCCTTGACCACTGGCGTCTTAGTGACTGCTGTACCACGATTCCCAGGAGATTCCTTGACCAAAACATGGGCATCTGAGATGATCACTTCGTCCCACTCATTCTCCTCACCCACTTCTCTTGGAGGAGCTACACTTAAGAGCTGGCTTACAGCTTCCGAGTTCTCCAGAGTCAGTTTAGAAGTGGTTTCCTTAGAGGAATTTTGCTCAGTAAGGACAGGCTGCTGATTTCTTTTAACCACAGAACCTTTGGAGGAGACGCCGCCAGAAGCCAATTCCACTTTGACTTTGGCTGGCTTTTCCTAGAAAAAAATAAAAATACCTTGTATGCATATGCCATTTTACAACTGACAACACATTCACAAATATTCTCTCATTTGGTCCTCAAAACAATAATGTATGGGCAATAGATAAGGAAGCTGAGACCAGAGATGTAGAAGCTAATGTAAGGTCCCAAGTATGAAACTGGCCTGAATCTAAGTCTTATGACTCCAGGTCCCTTTCACTATAGTATCCAATGCCGGAGTTAGGATAAAGCTCTTCTCCTAACAAACTTCTTACTGGCATCCCTCTTTAGGTTTCAGCAAACAAACACTGACATTTTTTTTACCTTGACCTTTGGCTGTTCAAAGTCCACTTTCCTCTGTGTCTAGGAAGAGGCTGGCATGCTGTCATATTGGGCCCAGAAGTCCTAACTTGTTTATCTTGGTGGTCCCTTTATGAGACTCAGTTAATCCCACTGTGTTCACAATCTAAAGAGATAGTCTTGAAGCTTCCAACTCTATTGGGAAAAAGTCTATCTTTTGTCCCCAGATTCTTTCAGGTGAATATTAAGCCTGACTTACATATAGGCTACTAACTTCTCCCTGCATCAGCTTAACTCATATACTTATTATTTATGGGCTAGAAAATATTCAAAATCACTAAAAATACCAGCTTCTATCTCAGATAGAACTACTTTTAGTATATGTGCAAAAATATGGAATGCTTCAAGAATTTGCGTGTCATCCTTGCGGAGTAGAACTACTTTTAAAAATTCCTTGGTGCTTTAGCTTTTATGCAATCAGCAAATATACATACATATACACATAGGATGGAACAAAAGTAGGTTTGCAGTTGTTCATACGGAAAGTAATATAATAATTAATAGATAATTGAAGGAAAAACTCTGTGATTCACATACCCACAATTGGAAACCTTCTTTGCCCCAATCTATAATTATATACATACACACTCTAAAGATTTTTTAAATAGTACTTGTCTCCAGGAAAGGTCTCAGAAAGGTTTCTTTCTTTTATGTGTTAGCGAAAGGCACTATAAACTAGAGGACATGAAACATAAAAGCTGGGTTCCATCCAGGCTAAGCTTCACTCCTAATTATTCAAGTGGCCCAAGGCAAGCTCTATCTGAAGCCTCATTTTCCCATCCTATAAAAGGCTAATATGCAAATCAACTGAATGGCGAACGAATGGTCACTATGATGCACACTGACCAACAGGAGGCAGACGTTCAATGCAGGAGCTGCCCAGATGGTCAGTGCGCTCCCACAGGGGGTAATGCCGCTCAGCCAGAAGCTGGGATCACAACTGGTCAGGGCAGAGAAGGTAGCAGGGATCCTCTCCCGCCTCTTTCCACCGGGGCAGCACTAAGGAGCAGCGAGCCGAGCAGTAAGGAGCAGCGAGCAGGCGGGCGATAAGGAGCGAGGGGTCTCAGACTGTGAGAGGGCGCAGGCCAGGCTGAGGGACACCCCCACCCAGTGCACAAATGTCATGCACATGGCCTCTAGTTATAAAATAAGAGAGTTGGGCTCTCGGTGTTTGTCAACAACAGCAAGATAGCCTTTCAGGTAACCGCTGCTCCACCAGCATCTCTGCTGTCATTAAATTTTATCACTACCTTCCAGTCACTGATTTACAAAAACCCCTTACCCTTCCAAAGCCCCTCAGGCAGCATGTTGCCTCTAGCTAAGAACTTCAAAAAATTATAGACAACTTTTAAGATAACTCCATAAAGCATTCTCAGATTCTAACACCCACTAGCCCATGAGGATGAGTAAAGATACAGGGCTTACTGACTGCTAAAGAGGGAAAAGTCTGCAGAAAAATAGGAGACAAGTTAAACTAAGCTTCTAAGATGAGATCTTTGAGCAAAACACTGCCCACTTAAGTAGGCTATTTTAGACAAAGATCCTTTGCAGGAAAACTGGATAACTTAAGCAATAAGCTAAAATTCTAGTTGGTGATCTCAGATTTCCTTACTCAGCCTCTCCTTTTTAGACATCACCTTTCTTTCAAGCTGAAAGACCAATACTACCAGTTGCCCACTCAGAGACCTCAATTAGCATCATCAAGAACCCAGAGGAGTGCAGCACTGAGCTACAGGGCCTTCTACGCCATCCTTTGTTCCATCCACTCACTGGGAACCGTGCCACACGTTTTTGGGGGCTAATTTTAGCCAGTAGGAGCTCCAGGACAATACAAGAAAAGGTGAGTCATTTCCTGACTGGCGTGGACACATTTGGAGCTTTTAGAAACTATTTATACTTGCTTCAAAAAATCAGAACTAAAAAAAATTTAGCAATGCTTAAAAAGTGTGGTTTAGTGGAAGGCACTGGCATAATTAGTGAACTTAACAAGTCACTTCCCTTAAATCTATTTCCCCTTAACTGGAAACCTGGAGTTTGAATTGATAACCAAGGTCACTTTTAACTCTAAACTTCAAAGTACATTAATGCTAAAATGTTATTCTTTTTCTTTCTGTACTCACTCATCCTATGAGGTTTAGAAGTCATAGAATCTATTCTTCACAAAGTAACTCCTGGAAAAACCTTTGAGAAAAAATTCTGACTTAGCAGGTCAATATGGGGACAAATAGCTAAAGAAAAAAAGTTGTTTTCACGTCATGAGTTTGAGCTCAGAAAGAAACCCAAGGCATAAAGTTATTTTAATCAAAGGTTGGAAAAAAGACAAGATGAAAAAGAAAAGAAAGCTGAGTAAAAACAGAATCTGAAGAAGTGAAGGGCACAGGATAAATAAGATTGTTCCATTCAAAAGCACAGAAAATAAGGTCAACAGATAGACCTTCTGTGCATGAGTGAATAAAGGTCAAGGAAGGTTCGACTACTATCCAATTCAATCTCCCTACTGCAACTGGGGAAGTACATTTTGGGGAGACTAACTAGGGTGAGAATAAACAGGATGGTGTCAGAGGCACATCAGAGTAGGCACAAGACACTGGACAAAACCTCCTGAGAGACACTAGCACCAGATCCTTCCTGCCCCTTGAAAGATCAAATTACTAGCAATAATAGAGACAATAATTATATTGCTGCCAACAAGGACAGGAATGAAGCCTCACTGAGCATTTAATATATGTCAGGAATGTGTCATCCACTTTACAGAATAATCTCACCAGACTCCTGCAACAACCCTAATGAGTTAGGCAGTGTTGTTAACTTATAGTTATAAATAAAAGGAAACCTAAATCAAGAGTAGAAACATACAATGCCCAAGGTTGCATAGCTAAAAACTTGGGAAGAAGCAGGGATTTGAACTGAGGAAGCTGACTACAGGATTGTTTTTCTAATTATTATCCTATGCTGTTTCCTGGAATTGGTACTACCCTGAAATGCAACATGGAGCCAGAGGCAGAAATCATCATCCCAGTATTTTTCAAGATGTTGTATGGAAATTGCCCCAGATAAACTTAATAAATATACTGCAATATAAGTTTTATCTACACAAGTAAATCTGGACTATGCTGAATTAAACACATTACAAGCACAATCCTAAACTATTTTCACAAAGACAATACCCTTTTCCTCTTCTATCTACCCAAATTCTACTTATCTAGACCATCCCTTCTATAAAAGCATCCTGACTATTCTAGTCTTTTTGGCCCTGAATAATTTACAGTCTAATGTAAAAATGTGACAAGCATGTATGATTTATATAGTTAAGTGCCAAGCATAAAACAGGTAACAAAATACATGTGCTAAACTGAACTTCACAGGGGCATAGTTTTGATGGCTCATATATTTACTAATAAGCATCAATTATCTAGAGAGATGGTATATATTTGGAAAGTTAAGACTATGAAAGATCTTGAATATTAGTTAAGTACCTCCACTCTTAATAGGAGCATAGATTGAAAGGACTTTGAGCTAAGGAGTGAGAAGATGTGAGCTATACATCTGAATAGCAAAACAGTCAGTGTAAAGGATGGGCTGTTAAAAATTTAACCCTAATAGGAAATGAATAAATTAACATGGGATAGTCATCCATGGGAAATTTTAAAACCATTACAGATAACGTTTTTGAAGAATATTTAAAGACATGATATATTAACTGAAAAAAGGCAAGATACAGAACTTGAATATTAACACAAAAAAAGACCAAAATATTAACTAATAATAACTTTTCTTTGGATGGCATAAGATTATGGGTAACATTTTCTTTCTTTTTAAAACAGTCTACAATGAAACTGACTTACTCTTATGGTCAGAAAATGAAAATAAGCATTTTTTTTTAATATCACATATCTGATTTAATGTTCATAAATACACTTACAAAATTTAGATAATTTCTAATCCAGTATTCTATTTAATTTTTAAAGTTATCTGTTCTGAAAGAAAATCTACTTTGTGGACTTCCAAATCAGCAATGGCCAATAGATTTTTACCTTTGGGATCCACTTTCCTCCTAGGAAGTTACCACACGTAGGGCACTTAGGTGGTTTGTGCCTTGTGACATATGTAAAGGAGCAACCTGGGCTGGTGCATGTCCCATGGCCTCGGCGGGTGTATGTAGTGGTCTGTAAAAATTTTAAAAAAATAAAAGGGTCAGAATCAACACCATAAACTCTCTCAGATCCTAATGACCATTATCAACAACAATGCCAGCAGGATACTAGCTTGTAGAAGGATAAGCAATCTATAATAAAAGTGTAATGTGCTTAATTAGACTGGACTTCCTTCCAGATGAAGCAAGGGTCCCAAGTGCCAGAGGGAAGCCGGTGCCAGCAGCCAGGGGAAGGAAGGCCTACTCTGCACAAATTTTGTGCATCGGGCCTCTAGTTCATGGTATAAAAGGTTGGAGTTGGAAAGGTGTGACTAGCCACAACTAGGGCTTTTAGAAATGGTGCAAATGAGTTCAAATGAGAAAAAGAGAGCTGTCCAAGGTTATAGTTTAGGTACCAGAAAAATAAAGATCGTAATAGCTATTTTTTAAACTGATACATAACTGACATATAACATTAGTTTCAGATGCCCAACATAATGATCAATATTTGTATATGTTGCATAACAATCACAATAAATCTAGTTAATATTCATGAGTACATATAATTATAATTTTTTTTCTTGTGATAAGAGTGGTTGCTATTAATTTGAGCAAGAAATCACACAGTGCTGCATACTTTATATAGCATTTCATTTCATGCTCTTAGCAATGCTCTGAAGTTTCTTACTACTGAGGTTCAGAGCAGTTAAATGCTTTGCCTCCAATAGTAACTCAAGGGCAGAGGTAGACCTAGAAACCAGATCTAATACTTGGTCCAAGATTTCCATGCACCCAGCTACACCCTATGGCTCTGAATACCTCAAAGAATGTGCTTCATCTTCATTCTTATTAGTTAAAAGTCAGAGAGTCTAGGGTTCAGGGATTTAAAAAAAAAAAAAAGTAGACCATGGTCACTAAAAAATGAGAGGGAACTCCAGTAGAAACCAGAATTTAAATACTATTTTCGATACCTGGTTGGCCATCCAAGTATGTAAAGGGCAGACTTGAGTTATACCTAGATTTTCTACTACACAGGTGGTCAACTTTATTGTTCAAGGGTCAATTTTATTTGCTTATGAATATACTCAGCCACTGGCTCTCACCATCCCTGCTGATTTCCCTTTCAACAGACTGTATTACAATGGGTTGTTACATTGCAGTTACAAGCAGAAATTAGCTATAAACCATTTCTAGATTAATGCTGGAAAGAAAACATTCCCTGTCAGATTTGTTCTGTCACTTACAAATGTGTATTCAGCTATCAATCCCAGCTTCCCTAGCCTGGCCAAAAAAAGCAAAACAATAACCTCCCTTGAGAAAACACCTAGCTGCCAATAGACTACCTCTTCCAGGACACCTAGGAAGAGGTGATTACGATAATGATAACAACAGGGCAAGAATGAGTGTGAAGCAGTGTGGCACCAAGAAAAAAGACCAAGCTGTGGCCTGAAGCTTTGTTACTGACACACTGAATAACCAGATAATCTCTGAGAACTTTGCCAGTCCCAGCGTCCGAGGGTCTAAGACTTCTAGGAAAACTACCTGGAAGAGAATTGTTATGGAGGCCTAGTCTCCATCAATTCTCCACACACTGACCAGTTTGATAGAGGTGGGGTTCTCCACAACCGAGTAGGCAGGAAGAGGCAACATGATGAACTGTGTGGCTGGCGCAGAGGAGCTACTCTCACTGGAATCCTGTGGGCACATGGAGGGAGACAGAGTGAAGTACACCGAGGACCTCCCCCAACACCAAGATCAGATTGAGTCCAATAACCACAACGTGCTTATTTAAAAAAAATAAATCTACAATTGTCTCAAAATAAGAAGTTTAGTTAAGAGCAAATAAAAGTAGAAAAGAAACATTACCACAGGAAATGTACTATCCTCATTTTAGAGATAAAAAAACTGAGGTTCTCAGAGAATTAGGATTCCTAAGATCACATAAGCAGTTAGTGAAAGAACCCAACCCTCTGACCCTATCAAATGTCCTTACCCGGCCCGTGGCATGCTTCGTTATTATAAGCAGCACTGAGGCAACAAACCATAAAATGGATTCAGGCCTGGCATGGATTCTTCTGCAGAGGTAGCTGCTCTCATCTTTACAGGTCATAGGGGCTACAGCATGCTGGTCCTACCTCTGAGGATATCATCCTACCAAGTTTAATAAAGGGCATGGTGGCATCTTCCTACTTCAAGGCTTCAGGCTGTGGGATCACTGAAACTGCTCTTTCCTCTCATTTGGGCATAACATGTAAGCTCTGGAGAGAGACTTGCCTCTTCGTCCTCAATGATTAGTCCCATCAACCTGAAGAGAACTCCCTTCTTCCTATCTACCCCGTACCCCTGAAAACCATTTGAAAATTCTCCTACACAGTTCAAGGTATGTTAGAAACAATCTTCAGGAAACATAAAATCCTGACTGATACTAAGACCCGACAGATCCTGGGTTTACATCATGGGTAGACCACATACCATTTCCTCCTTCCTGCTAATGTATTATGTACTACCTCGTATGAGCAAAGCTCCACCTATGCTGGCAAGGGGAGCTAGCAAAATGCCTGAGAAACAGGGAACAACTTGGAGCAAGTCCAGGGGCAAGAAGGTTCAAGAGGACTGCAGTGCCCCTGGAGGTGCCTCGTCAGCAGTTCTCTCCATTATCACAGCTCCAAAGTCACACTGCATGGTGCTGGCTGCCTTTTTAGTAATTCTCGAGGAAGCAAAAGACATCAGTACCAAAGCCACTTACCCTCATGACTGTTACCACTGACATGCTCTCCCCGACCTGGGGTTGAGGCACAGCCAGGCTTCCGGCGGGGAGGTCTTGTGAGCCGTTCACTAAGGTCTCTTCAATTACCAGGCTTGTCTGATAAGGCTGGTGGCTCTCGCCTACCTCCAGGGAAGCCTCCTCCAGGAGCACATCCTGGCTGAGGATCTCTGAGGTGGTGATCTCCTGTACAGCACCCGGCTGGGCAAGGGCTCCCACCTCCTCAGCTAGGGCCTCCACAGCCATGCACTGCTCTGCCATGCCTGCATGGCTAGGCACTGTCTCCAAGGCTGTGTTGGATACAAGGGATGGTCCTTTGGAGGACACCTGGTTCTGGGCCACGCACAGTTCCAGCTGAGGGCAGCTCCGGTCCTCCTGCAGGCTGCTCTTGGGGATGATGATGTAATCTGAGCGGGGTAGGATCTTGCGGAAACCTGGGATGTCCGGAACCACAGCCGTCAGTGTAGAGAGCTTAGAGTTCTGAAGATGAGGAGGCCAGGAAAAGGGAGACAAGCAAAGATAAATGGAGTAAAGTAATATGGAGATATATATATGTACATATACATATATATACACACACACATATATATATATATATCTGAGCTTTTTTTTCTCCCTGCAAAAGGGACCAGAAAGACTCTACTCTCTTCACTTAAGATTTAGAGAGGTTCAGCCTCTGTAACAGCAATGCCATCTTCATTTGAATCACACTTGGTTAAAGTGTGATTCAAATGAAATTTTCTTGCTCATTCACACAGGGGACTGAGAACATGGATTAAACTCTGCAAAGGGCACTGATCTTGGCATCCAAAACTGTGAATGGGAACCCCAGATGTGGCATAATCTCGAGCAAATCCAGTCCCCTTTTGTACCAGTTGCCCAAACTGTAAAATGAGGGATCTGAATCTAGCTACTTATGAGTTCCTTTCCAGCTCTGATACTTTAGGATTCCATAGTAGCAGAAAATTTAAACAACAGAATTTATAATGTGCAATAAAAAAACAAAAAGCCTAAATTACAAGTTCCTAGTTGGAACTCAAGGCAGCAAGAGTTCAAACACTGTTGATTTCTCCCAGATTACAAAGAAAAGAATAAAGAGATCACGGAGCTAAGAAGGCCTCATGAGAGAATGTGGCTTTGGGAGGGGATATCTGACAAGGGCCTAAATATATTGGGGTTGGGGAGAAAGAACAGAAATATTAACACTGACTTAGGATCTTCAAGTTTAGAAAATAATTTCCTAACCAAAAAACAACACTATTAAGTTAGATACTATTATTATTCCCATGCGGCAATGAAGCATTTGAAGCTCAAGAAGGTACTCTTTCCCAAAACACAAAACTAGTAAGTTAAAAGCTGGGACTCCAGGCCAGGTCTACTAAAATGTTCTGCCTCCTCTCCCCCTACAAGGACTGTTTCCCAGACTCACAGTTTATAAACAAATTATCTGGAGGAGCAAGTACACAGTGGCATCTCCAATACTGTAGGTAACACAAAGCTGTTCTTGGAAGAGGAATGCCAAGCCAATAAGGACAAAATATCTAAAAGGCAGTGGCAGACAGGCTCCATTAAGGGAAACCAGGTACTAGAAGCACAACCCTGCATGACTAATTGGCACCAAGAAAAAGGTGCTTTTGTGTGTTTTTTCCCCTTTTTCAATTTAAATTGAAAGTTAGCCAATAAGAAAAGTAGGAAAGTTCAAAGTGAACAGTTAAGTGAGAACTGAAATGGAACAAAGAATATTTCAGAAGCATTCTTTAAAAGAAATACTAAATCAATTACAAAAGGATCTTAAAATCAAAAGCAATAAAGTCAATGAGTCTACTTAAGGTACAAAGGAAGCACTCAGATGAAACAGAAAACCAGACAGACCGAAACCTTTATGGAACTTTTACTGAAGAGATAATGGAGAAATGATATTCTCAAGTCATCCTTTGAAGCAGACAGGTCTGGAGAACAAAACTAACTAGTGGAAAATGCACAGGATGGTCTGGACTTAATCAACAGATTTAAGGACAGAGAAATCAGGACGACCTAAATCAGCAGTCACCAACCTTTTGGACCTCACGGACCACCAGCTGGCAACCACTGGCCGAAAAGACATTCATCTCAGACTGGAAGGAATAACACTGGATCTATGGGCTCTACCCCTTGGTAGGAGACCTGAGGTTGGTTCTTGGCCCCCTGTGGGGATACATGCAGGAGACAGCATGCCACTAGTACTCAGACAGGCTTTCAAAGTATGCAGACAGAGCGTCTCACCTTCACACCAGGCAATGTGGGTGAGGTCAAACACAGCATATAAAGCAGGGGTGGGAATGTCTGGCCCGTGGGCCTTATAAAACTCTCGAAATCATTTAGTCTGGCCCTGACAAGGCATTAGGGGTGAGCTCATTAAATGTTTGCCCAAATATAGCAGGCTTATTTTTAAGGTGATACTTTTGTATGATCCATGAATAATATCAAATGGCCCTTCACAGAAAAAGGTTCCCAACCCAGTCTTGGCATAGTCCAGATGCTCATTAAATGCCACCTTTTCTTATTATATAGTCACTGAACATTTAATCTACTAAAGAGTGATATTTATTGACCGAGTCAGTATGTGCCAAGAATTCAGCTAGGTGCTTTACATTATCTATTTTAAATAGTGTGAGTAGATACAATTATCTCCATTTTACAAATGAGGAAACCAAAACTCAAAGGTTAAGTGGTTCTTCCAAGGTCACAAGTAGTTAGTATCAGAGCTAATCTATTCATGTTCTGATGGCAGAGGTAAAATGGTAGATATAAATTAAAAATGGATAACAAAGAATTATTGCAGAGGATTTATGTTTTTTAAAGTCTTAATAAGACTTACAGTAATGTCTTTTTAAGAATCATAGCTCTACTCCATCCCTGGCTGGTGTGGTTCAGGGAATAGAGGACTGAAAGGCCTCAGGCTCAACTCCTGGTCAAGGGCATGTACCTAGGTTGCAAGTTGGTTCTCGGCCCCCTGTGGGGATACATGCAGGAGGCAGCTAGCTGATATGTCTCTCTCACATTGATGTCTCTCTCTCTCTCTTCCTTCCTTCCTCTTTTCCTCCCTCCCTCACTTCCACTCTCTCTGAAAAGCAATAGAAAAAATATCCTCAGGTGAGAATTAACAACAACAAAAAAAATCACTACAGATTAGATGAAAATTTTTTGGTATCATGGGCAAGAAAATTGTTGACTTTATAATGGCTAAACCAAAGGGAGTATGTGTACTTCTTCTAGATTCCACTTCCTCACCCCACCCCCCCGCAACCCCCCACAGTGATTATTTCCCAGATTCATAGTTTATAAACAAATTATCTGGAGGAGGAAGTACACAGTGACATCTCCAATACTATAGGTAACACAAAGTTGTTCCTGGAAGAGGAACGCCAAGCCAATAAGGACAAAATATCTAATTGGCAGTGGCAATGAGCTCCCCAAAGGGAAAAATACAGCCTGTTCTGCCAAATAGTTGCCTTCCGGGAGAACCTTTGCTTTACATTATAAAAAAAGAAGTTAGAGACAATTGTTTCAATTTAAAAAATGGAGTTAAGGTTAAAAGGTTTCAGCATGCAATAACAAGGTTATTTTCCTAAAGGTATTTAAAAAAAACAAAGCAGAGTTAACAGTTGTCAGTTAATTCTTGTTATTGTGAACTAGAATAACAAAATGGCTGAGGGATGCAAACCCAAATGCTTCCTTGCTTATTCTTTAATCCATGCACCCAAACCTGCAGTCTCCTCCATCATCTTCTGCTTTAACCTTGCATTTCTGCTTCTAGCAAAATTCACAGCCATCAGTGGTGATATTATACAAAGCAACTATACCTATCTCTAAACAGAGCCCAAATGCTGATCATTATACCTGACAGTAATCATTAGAACACAAATTAATTATATTAATTTATATAAATATATAATGTTCAATTTATAATATGGCCATTCATAATGTAGGAGAAATGCCTATAGGGGGTGGGCAAAAGTAGATTTACTGTCCTAAGTACATGAAACAGAATTTACTCTTGTGTTATATTTTTCCATACCAACTGTAAACCTACCTTTGCCCTGTATAAAGGAAAGTATTTACTACCCACGAAAATAAAGGGGCGCCAAGATAAACTAAAATTCAGAAAAAGAACCTAAGGCTCACTGCAGGTAACTCAGAAAATGCCATCTCCATGTATTGCTGCAACCAGAGGACAAAAGAGTACATAATGCGGTCAAAAGGAAAGCAGGCAATATCAGACAAAGGAAGAAATATGACTCAATTCAAAGTTTTCCCAAGAAAAGGAAACAGGAGAACAGAGGTTGATCTCCCCTAGGTCCTTACCATTGAACCAATGGGGAAATCAGTTGGGGAAAAAATTACTTACAGGATCCAAACCTTCTTTCTCTAGTTTGGCTTTCTCCAAGTAGTAACTCCTTTCAGCCACACTGAGAAGCCTCCAACTCTCGCTAATCTTCTTATTGATCTCAGACTGCGGAAGGTGGGGGAGCTCCTGCTGAACTTTCAGGTAGATGTCATAATAGTACAAAAGGTACGCCGACCTGAGGAAGTAATGACTTCTTAAGGCTTTCCCTCATTTAGCTAGTAAATGCTACAATGTTAGAGTTTGGATAATGAAGAGATAGACACAAAACTCAGTATTTCATTTCAAAGCATTCAACTAAATCAGAACTGGAGCAAAGAAACATTTAAATAAAATCACTAGATGGTGCATCAGAGGTTTCTCTCTTTAGAAACCAGGAAGCAAAGGCTTGTCTGGTTTACTTCCATGGACCTCTTTTTCTGCAGGGATGAGTGGCTTTAAAACTCAATATGAGCAAAGACAGACACAGATGCCCCGTCATTCCACCCTCAGAAAGGTTAGCTAGAGGGCTGATTACATAGTCGGGTCACCACTCACAGCCTTTACAGACTTTGGTCATCTCAGGCTGAGAGAGGGAAGCAAGTAGAATTATCAAAGTGAGCCAATGCAGCAAAAAGTTAGAAGTATTCACAATTAAGAAGGAGAACAGAGCTATACTTTGAATAGTCTTTATAGGTATCTTGGTACTATTTATACTATTGATAGTGTTATTTTACATATATTTAAATACTAACAATGGTAATAATAAATAACATATTATTTTGTACAGTAAATTTTCCCAAGAACACTGACAGGTTCTTGGAATTGTGGCAAAAACGATGTATAATGAAATCAACTTTATCAGAGGCCAACTGATATAAACAAGAGTTAAGTCCTATAGCATCCCATCGGTGGTATAATGAAACGACATTGAAAAAACTGATGTTATTCAAGGATCTGATGTACATAGCTTCCACCATTGGCATGGTACAACTTCTTCTGACAGCCTGGAAACATGACCAAAATCTAGCCAGGAATGGCAACTGCTGTCATCAATCTCCTACTTACCACTCCCCATCTCCCTCTCCCACAACCTCAATGCCCATCTAGAGACTTCTACTGACATGGCATTCTCAGTAAATATGGATGCAGCTTTAAAGTCTTCCTCAATATAGCTCTCCAAGAAGCTATTGTTGATAAATGTCAGCTACCAAAACAAGTTGACTAACCTGGGTTTCTTGGCTTTTTCTCCATGTATTTTATACTTTTTCTTCTTCTTGGGTGGCCCAGGGGAAGTGTAACAATAGGATTCCTCAATTTCCTCCATCACAACAGTTACCTCAGTACCATCATATGATGCATCCATGGCTAGAAGACAGTCAAACACAAATATGTTTCAAGAATCCACCTTAAAGGGAAGAGCAAATGATTCCTTATCCCTGCCAGGGCTTTAAGGCTGAGTCATTTCCCAAACTCCATACTCCTAAGAAATTCCTGAGGGATACTTATTAGACACAGATTTCAGGATTCCCCCTGGCCTTCTGAATCAGAATCTCCAGAAGGTATGAAAATTTGCATGCTTAACGAATGCCCTAGGTCAGTGGTCAGCAAACTTCCGCTCCCGAGCCACATGCAGTTTGCAACTCTGTTAACTAAGGAGTTTGCCGGCCACTAGGATAGGGGCTTACTCACAAGGAACAACAGCCTGTAATTATTGGAATTGAAAGTCTAGGTCAGTGGTCGGCAAACTGCTTAGTCAACAGAGTGGCAAACCATGGCTCGAGAACCACATGTGGCTCTCGAGCTGCAGTTTGCCGACCACTGCCCTAAGTGATTCCTTTGACCAGACAAATATGGGAACACTAACGTAGCCCTTTCACTTATAGAATACTCCCAGTAATTCTCTGGCTCAAAGATTTTAGTGCCACATTTTAAGAATCCCAGAAGTTCCCTTCCTCATTCTTCATCAACTTAAGCAAAGTGCTTAATTCACCCATTCATTCAAACATGAAGTAAGTGCCTATATTTGAGATTTCTTTACATTCTGCCAACTTGTGTGACTTCCAGCACGTCCTTTAGTTGCAGGTTCAGTTTTCTGATAGATAAAAAAAGATGTCTCACCCACCTTACTACAGATTTTTACTGGCAAGACTCAAGGACATCATAGCAACATAGCAATCCTATCTGAAAATAGTCGACTGCGATACAAAAGAAAGGATTCATTATGAAAGATGAATAATCTTTGGCTGAGGTGCTAACGACCTGCCCAAGGCCACCACAGCAAACAGGGACTTGCATTACGGATTCTTTTTTTTCCAATTCAAAAACCCAATTATCTAGGCCTTTTTTCATTATACTACACTGCTCCCTATCTCTACTGGCAACCTTCTAAACCAGCACAGGTCAATAAACGTTCTGTGATGACAGAAATGTCCTATTTGTGTTCTCCAATATGATAGCTGCTTATGACTAATGACCATCCGAAATATGGCTGGTGTGATTAAGGAATTAATCTTGTTTAATTATAATTAACTTAAAAAGCTGCATATGGCTAGTAGCTAGGACATTGAGTAGCACAGGTGTAAATAGTAATCTGACAGACCAACATTAGCTCTCTGCCACTGGTCTAAGAAACAGAAAATCTACTAACAGCTTTTCCGAGGAAAAGAAGGGCATACAACAGCTGAATGAGTTAGTTATGGCTACATTCTAAGTTGGAGTTTCACTCAGGAGACTCAATCCTTGGAGACAGAAAGGTTCCCAAAATCCAAATGAATATTACGAGAATGAAATAACATGCTTGCTCCTAAAAATTTGTCAATTTTTGGAGAGAATTTAGGATTCTGGGAAGGAGTAGTGAGAGTAAACCCAGGGCTGATCTGTGTGTTACAAAGCCCACTCACATGTCATTTAGACCTCACTACACAAATGATAAGGTATCATCTGGGGTATAATGAGAAAGACAGCACAGCATGTTGAGTCAGGAGACCTGGATCCAAGTCTAACGCTCTCACCATGTCATCTCTGACAAACTGTAAATTTCAGTTTGTTCCTCAAGTGAGACAAGGAGACTGGGATCAGTGGCTCCTAACTTTTGGGGAGGTAAGAATCCCTTTGAGCATGTGGTGAAAGCTAAAAACCCCTTTCGCAGAAAACACAAAAAAAATATTTCACCTATAATTTTAAAGACATACTCTAGGATAAGAACACATTATTCTATTTCCAAAGTTATTTCTAGTTCTGTGTCATCTCTAAGTTATTTCCCTTCCCATTGTAAAACACACACACACACACACACACACACACACACACACACACACCTACATACTGTCTGTCATAGTGCAACCCTAAAAGAGAATATAACCCCCAATTTGGCTGGATAAGAGGCCAGTGCCTTCAATGGGTAAAGGAAGCTAGAGTTCAAATCAAGGCCATGTGAATACTGTACTTTTTTGCCCTTCATAACTGATTCCTCAGCCCTTCAGAGTCTTGCAGAGAAAAGCAATTAATTGCACGAGAGCACATGGGGTTTTAGCATTCAGAGCCTGGGTCTACGATTGTCTTTTCAGATGCTAAGGCCTCAGTCCAGCAATGCCTCGACCCCTCCCTCCCCCCCAAAAAAAGGCAGGACAATATAAAGGTTAAAACCAGGGCTCTGAAGGGCAGAAAAACAGGATCCTAATTTAAGTTGCACGTTTTAACAGCGCCCGCAGAGCTCTGTGACCTTGGGCAATCTACTTACTCTTAAGTCTTAGTTTTCTCACCTGCAAAGCGGAGTTGCGGGCAGGGCTGGAAATCTGCGAGGCACTTGCACTGTCCCATTCCCCTCCCCACCTCACTCGCGAGAAAGCGCTGACGGCTCGGCTACGGACCGCGGTTTGGCTCCGGATGAGTTTCTTCCCCTCCCTATGGGTCCCACCTGTCTCAGAAGCCGCCCCAATGCGAATGCGGGAGGGGATTACGGTCCACAGCTCCTACTTTACACAAGGCGGCGGGGCTCAGGAGCCACCCCACCCGGCTCGAGGTCGCCTCGCCGGTCGCGGCGCGGCGCCCAAGGGCGGGACTTACCCCAAGGAGCGTGGACACCGCGCGGCTCACATTCCCGGAGGCACCCGGCCCGGGGTCTCGACGAGCGGGCTGGCCCGCGCCCTCGCGCTCCCCGCTGTCGGCGAGAGGCGGCTCCAGTCGTGAGAGTGGCAACGAGGAAGTGGCGGCGAGGGCTCGCGCGCGCATCCCGGGGGCTGGAGGAGCCCAGGACCCGCGGCCCCGCCCGGCGACACACGGCACGGAGTCGCGACAGCCCCTTTCGCTGCTCCTCCTCCTCTGAGTCGCGATAGGGGGTCTTGGAGGGGCGGGTATGGGAGCACGGGTCGCTCGCAGGGTCTTCAGCGACGCCTGCAGAGGGCCCGGGGGGTCAGGCCCCGGGGAGCCCGGAGAAGACGGCAGAAACGCGAGCCTCGCCGCGGCACCGGATCAGCGCTTTGGGGCGACAGCAGCTGTAGCTGTAGCTGTAGCAGCAGCAGCAGCAGCAGCAGCAGCAGCAGCAGCAGCAACAGTAACCTCGAATCGCCTGGGAGACCCGTCCCGGCGGCCCTCGCGGCGCACCGGAAGCGGCTGCCGGAGGGCCTGCGTGCCCCCCTGGCGCACGCGCAGCAGTCCAGCCCCAGCCGAGGGGCGGGCCCTATAGGGACTGTTAGTAAGAGGTAGAGGGGACCGCTAACGCGGACGAACTGCTTCCGGCCGGAAGTCCGGGAAGGTGGGGGCAGCTGCGGTCGCTCGCCGGGGAAGGTCCTCGCTGCCCGGCCCCCCCCAGTCGTGGACGGAGGGCTTTCAGGTCACTGGAGCGGGGGCTGTGCCGAAGAGTACAGGCTTCGAGTCTCCGCCGCACCCCTCGGCTCTGCGTCGGGCTCGGGGTAGCCGCCACGGCCCCACCAGTGTCAGCACCGCGGCCGAGGCCTGCCCCCTGCCCTGCTCACTCAGCCCGCGCTCGCTCGGGGTGGCGTTCTCCTCTGGGCTGCACCAAACCGTCGTCCTCACTGCGGCGTCCTGCCCTCCACCCGCCCCCCTCTCACCGCTCCCCACGCAGCTATGGTGGTGAGTTTCCCGGAGTGCTTCAGACTGAACTGAACGGCGCCCTGGAAGGCTCTGGAATGAGATGTGCATTGTATTGTCCTTTCCCGCCCATGTCACAGATTGTGATTGTCCCCCATTTGTACAAATCCCTGCACGACCCTCACTAGCTTTTTTATATATTTATTTTATTCTTTCCCAGCGTCATTTATCCCCTCGAGGCCCCCTTCCACTTCCACTTCCACCCACGACCATCGCTGTCTTGCAGATGTGTTTCCAAAATGCCTACTCCTGTCTAGCTCCCACGCCACCCAGCCTTCTGCTCACCATCGTTTCCTGCCTGGGCTGATGCAGGTTCTTCCCACCTCCCTCTGTGCCCATCCACGCTGTAGAGTCTGCAGTCTATTCACACCAAAGCCAGACTGATCTTGTTTGCACTGTAGATCTGATTAGGCACTCGCCTTAACCCCCTCAAGTCTTTTTGGTTCACTTAGACTATAAATCAAGTTTCTTAGTTTTGGACCTACAACACTTCGATTTGGCTCTTGCTTCATTCTCTTTCCATTGTCAATTCCCAGAACAAGCTATATAACACTCTGTAGTATTAAGAACACTGGTGAGCCTTACCTGAGTTTGAATTCCAATCCTGCCACATGTAGGCTGCACTAAGCATGTAAAATAACAAATTATGTTTATGAAGTAGGTCCTCAAAAATTGGTTCTCATCTCAGTAAATGGTACCCCCATCCACTGGATTACTCGATGCTCAAGCCCGAAATCTGGGAGTTATCCTTGACTCATGCACTTCACATCCAGTCCATCTGCAAACTTTGCAAAAAACATAGCCCTGAAATGACTACTTCCTACTACCTCCACAATTACTCTAATCCAAGCCAGCTTTACCCCACATCTAGACTCCTGCGTCAGCCAAGGGGACTTCAGGCTGCACCCCTGCCCCAGTGCCAGGTCAGGGGACCTGAGGCCATGCCCCCTTCCCAGCTGGGCTTGATGGGAGACCTCAAGGTGCGCCTCCTGTCCTGGTGCTGGGCTATGGGACCTGAGGCTGCGCCCCCTTGCCTGGTTGGGCTTGACAGGGAACCTCAGGCCGTGCCCCCCCCCACCTAAAGGGGCTTGACGGGGGACCTCAAGGTGCACCCCCAGTGCTGGGTTGGAAAAACTCAGGCCATCCCCCCCGCCAAGTGCCGCTTGACGGGGAACTTGAGGCTGTGCCCTCCTGCCGGGGTGGTGGGGGTATCTTCATGGGAGACCTAAGGCTGCACCCCCTCCTGGTGCTGGGCCAGGGGACCTGAGACTGCACACCCCCACCTAGTGGGGCTTGATGGGAGACCTCAGGAAAATGCCCCCCACCCAGGGGGGCTTGATAGGGGAACTCAAGGTGCACCCTCAGTGCTGAGTCAGGAGAACTCAGGCAGTGCCCCCTGCCCAGCGGTGCTTGATGGGGGACCTGAGGCTGCATCCTCCTGCTGGTGGGGCTTTATGGGGGAACTGAGGCTGTGCCTCCTCCCAGTGCTGGGCCAGGGGACCTGAGGCTGCACCCCCCCTCAGCCTGGTGGGGTTTGACTGGGGACCTCAGGCCATGTCCCCCACCCAGAGTGTCTTGACAGGAGACCTCAGGCCATGCCCCCACACTGCAGGGCTTGACAAGGGACCTCAAGGTGCACCACCAGTGTTGGGTCGGGGAAACTCAGGCCACAACTCCAGCCCAGTGGCGCTTGACAGGGGACCTGAGGCTGCAACCCCCTGCTGGTGGGGCTTGATGGGGGACTTGCGGCTATGGCCCCTACCCTGGTCTGGGCTGGGGGACCTCAGGCCACACCTCCCATCTTGGTGCCAGGACAGGGGACATGAAGTTGCACTCCCTGCCCAGCAGGGCTTGACAAAGGTGGGACTGGCCGGGTTTGGATCTAGCCCAATTGGGGGAGGGAGTGGCCAGGTCTGGGTCTCACATGATTTTAAAGTGCATGTGGGTGGGCGGGGACTTGACTCTGGGTCCTGTGGTGTGCCCCAGACTCTGACAGGAGGAAGGTTTTCATATACATTTTACTAATTTTCTTTCATCTCTGACACTTCCATTATAGAGAAAGGGCAAGTAGCAATATTAAATTATTTCCTCTAATTAATCCCCTTTTAATGTGCATGAATTTCATGCACCAGGCCACTAGTCAGGTTTATAATTTCCCTTGCATGCCACTCATTAACCATATCTTTTCCTAGACCATTCATTAATCTGTCACTATCCTCTCTAGAGACTATTTTCAAAGCAATTCCTGGAGATCCCTAAATCTGTTTAGCCAGCCCACACTTTCTTGAAAATTGTCATAGCTAAGCACTTTGGCCAAATTTAGTGCTTTTATCCGAATGACAGAAACAGTCATGAGAATGTTTTTGGCACCAATTTCTTGAACCCAAGCACAACAGCCTTATTGATGTCATCATGGAGAGTGTTCCTCATCCTTTTCCACTGGGGTTCCACAAACGCCTCCTCACCTTTTCTTCAAATTTGGGATGATCCTTTAAGAATGTAGACAAAGTAGAAGGAGTGCTACCAAATTCTTTTGCCACATCATCTTTCCTCTTGCCTAAGCCTGTAGCTTTTACAACTTTCATTTTCTCTTCCAGGGAGAACTGACATTTCTCGTTCCCCTTGTTTGCCACATTTGCAGAATGAGGGTTGGGCCACAGCTACCAGGCTGTGTCCTATCCTTCTCATGTTTTGTTTTGCCACAAGTGTGGAAAACTGAGAAGACAAAATGGAGTATACCGATCAGGAACTAAAGATAATGAATTGACCCTAACAGATGGGTTCAAATTTTTTAAAAAATCCTTTTTAGGACTTCTGGCCAGTGTGGTTCTGTTAGTTGGGCATCATGCTATGCAGCAAAAGGTTGCCAGTTTGATTCCCAGTCAGGTTATGGGCTCAATCCCTGGTAGAGGGCATATAGGAGGCAGCCCATCAATTTTTCTCTCTCCCCACTCTCCTTCTCTCTCTCTAGAAATAAATAAGAAAACCTTTTTTAAACATTCTATAAGGAAATGATAATATAAGGCCAAAATCAAGAGAAGATAGGCTTCATGCTAGTGACTTTTTGTAGAGGTTACTTTAGAACATTTGAACAAGAAGAGATCTTACAAATGACCTAGTTTATTTATACTTTCTGAGCCTCCATAAGAATAATAACAATGTCTGCTCCATCTACTATGACAATAGACTGAAATAATAGAATGTAAAATTTATTTGCAAATAGCAATGCACTGTATAAATTGAAGGGATTATATACTTGTTTTATAAATACAGAAATTGAGGCCCAGGAAAGGAGTCTATCTAGCTTAATATAGCTCAGATTATTTTGGGTCAGCTTATTTCCGCCACTCCATAGTTCTACCTGAAATTCCACCAAAATGAGATCTTCAAAGCTCTACCACCATTTGTCTGGGAAGGATGTTCACTGTGGGAAGATGTTTATGAGAGCCAAACCATTTAATGAATATTTACAAGTGGTAAGGATTCTCTGATGAATAATATGGTGAAGGTCTTTGCTCTTATGAAATACTAGTGGCCTGGTGCACAAAATTCATGCACATTAAAAGGGGTTAATTAGAGGAAATAATTTAATATTGCTGCTTACCCTTTCTCTATAATGGAAGTATCAGAGATGAAAGAAAATTAGTAAAATGTTTATGAAAACCTTCTTCCTGTCAGAGTCTGGGGCATACCATGGGACCCAGAGTCAAGTCCCTGCCCACCCACATGTGCCTCAAAATCCCATGAGAGCCAGACCCGGCTGCTCCCTCCCCCAATTGGGCTAGATCCAGACCCGGCCAGTCCCACCCTTGTCAATCCCTGCCAGGGGAAGTAGCCTCAGATCTCCTGGCCTGGCACCAGGACAGGGGGCATGTCCTGAGGTCCTCCAGTTCAGACCAGGGCAGAGGGCATGGCCTGAGGTCCCCCATCAGTTCCTCCAGGCAGGAGGGTGCAGGCTCAGGTCCCTTATCAAGCCCCACTACAGGAGAGCAAAGTCTCAGATCCCCCATCAAGCCCCGTTGGGCGGGTGTCATGGCCTTAGTTTCTTTGACCCAGCACTGGGGGTGCACCTTTAGGTCCCCTGTCAAGCCTTGCTGAGTGGGGGGAATGGTCTGAGGTCCCCTGTGAAGCCCTGCTGAGTGGGGAACATGGCCTGAGCTCCCCTGTCAAGCCCCACTGGGTGGAGGGCATGGCCTGAGGTCACCTGTCAAGACCCTGTGGGTGGGGGGCACAGCCTGATGTCCCCTGTCAAGCCCAGCAAGGCCGGGGGGCACAGCCTCAGGTCCCCTGGCCCGGTGCTGTGGCAGGGGGTGCGGCAAAGTCCCCTGTCAAGCCCTACGAGGCGTGGGAGTACAGTCTGAGATCCCCCAGCCTGGTGCCAGGGTCGGGGCCCAGCCTGAAGTCCCCTGTCAAACTCTATCAGATGGGGGATGCTTCCTGAGGTCCCCTGTCAAGCCCTGCTCAGTGGGGGATACAGCCTGAGGTCCCCTTTCAAGCCCTCTGGTGGCAGGTGAGGGCATAGCCTCAGGTCCCTGCTGATTGCTTATTAAGGCTCCTTATGGGAACTTGGCCTCAGCTGTGGGTGCAGCCATCTTTCTGATGAAGTGATGGTCAATTAGCATAATCCCTCTTTATTAGATAGGATAGGGAGCTGGGTACAGGGGAATTAGGTGCATATAAAAGGATACATGATACGATCTGGGAGGCAGGTTATAATATCAGATAATATTGTAAATCAGGATCATGGGAGAAAACATAACCCAGTGTTCCTCTCAATTTCCAGATAAGGTGAAAGGAAAATTTGGAGATAGATGTGTGAGAGTGTTTGGATTGTCCCCCATTTGAATTATTCACAGTGTTCCTTCTCCACACCTGTAATTCAGCCTGGACCATGTAATTAAGGTGAGGCCACATGATGTTTGCCTTCATTAAAATTACTTCGTAAACAGCCTTTATTCCTTTGTGTTTGTTCTTCAGAGAAGTCTGCTAGAGCAAATTTGATTTTAAATGATTTAAAACTATATACATTTATAATCAGATTTATATTAAAGTTTTTCTTCTACAGAGAGGCATGTTCAATATCCTTTATAACCCTACTAGTAGTATCCATTTATATAATAAAATCCTAATAAGCTAAGTGTCTGATTGTCTGGTCATCTTTTCAACCAATCAAAGCATAATATGCTAATGATATGCTAAGGCCGCCCAATGGCTTGCTATGACATGCACTGACTATCAGGAGCAGACGTTCTGACCAGTTACTGGGGTCTGGCAGATCAGGACTGAACAAGATGGGCGGGACATGCCCTGAGGCCCTCCCACAGTCTCTCCCTGGCTGGCCAACCTCCTGTATCCCTCCCCAGCCCTGATCGTGCACCAATGGGGTCCCTCAGCCTGGCTTGTGCCCTCTCACAATCCAGAACCCCTGGGGGATGTTGGAGAGCTGGTTTCAGCCCAATCCTGCAGGCCAGGCTGAAGGACCCCACTGGTGCACGAATTCATGCACCAGACTCTAGTTCCTAATAAGTCAGATAAATGTCAGTTTCATTTTTCAGAAGGTACACACAATACCTGTTAGTATTGTAGTATAATTTTTCCCCTTCAAGTTAATTTTGTGGTTATTTCAGAAACCCATAGCAATTCAGTTGATTCTATTTTTCTTGATGTACTTAATTGAAATGTGTATAGCAGATTAATCATAGAAAGCACAGCTTCCACCTGAACAAAACAACAATCACAAAATGCAGCAAATGTTTAAATGGATGTTTTGGGAAGCTTATTTTGTCTGTTTTTCCTTTTAAACTAGCATAATTTGAATTAAAGGTACTATACATATTTAAAAGTTTTAACACTTAGGAAAGGAAAATGATGTCTTATGGCTAAGTCCTGTGCTTCTGTCTCATTGTCAGAACTTAATTGATTTCATTACCTTGTTAGGATGACTGACTCAATTTCTAATTTCTTTCCTTACCCTTCTCCTGACATCTGTTTTGCACATAATATTAGATCTGTTTGAATCATGCCATTTCCCATGCCCACTTGTCTGTGGTGGTTCTCAAATGCTTACACATAGATACAGACAACAGTTTGATGCTAACCTGAGAAAGGGCTGGGGGTAGGCAGAGGTGGGTAAAGGGAGGGGGGGACGGAGAGAGACTTTGGGACAATTGACATACCATGTAGTGTGCAGATGATGTTTTGTTGAGTTGTACACTTGAAACTGTATGATTTTGTAAACCAATGTCACCCCAATAAATTTAAATAAAAATATGGCAATCTGCTGTATTAGATTAAATGCTTCAAATTATATTAATAGCCCAACCAGTGTGGCACAGTGATTGAATATACAACCATGAACCAAGAGGTCACTGGTTCAGTTCCTGCTCAGGGCATATACCCGGGTTATGGCTTGATCCCCAGTAGGGGGCATGTTCCTATCTCTCTATCCCTCTCCCTTTCTCTCAAATATCAATAAAACATATTTTAAAAATTCTATGAATAAATTTGTGACAAATTATTGAACTGAATTTTAGCACCCTCTAGAGTTGACCACAATCTGCATTTCCAATTTGGTTACTCCATGCAGTGTGCATGCTGCCCCAATTGATCATTGGCTTCTTACACTCCATATCCATGTCTGTGAGTTTGCTTTGCCAGGCTGCCTGGTCCTTCTTTCTACCAAGTTAGGCCACACATTCTTAAAGAATGTGAGTTCCTTTCTTCCAGCTTTCTTGAAATTCTAGAACTTACTTTACTCTTCTTTCCCTCAACTCCTCAGCACTTTTTGTCTCTACCACTCAGTTAAGCACTTAAATATTTTATCAATGTTCTGCGGCTCTTTAACTAGACTGTAAGCTCCATGAGAGCAGGGATCAGTCCCGACCTTTGTGACCTTAACGGTGTCCAGTACTGTGCTGGGCACATCACAGGTACTCAATAAATACTTGTGTATACATTGATACATACATGCAATCTGCAAAGCCACCTTTTTAATTTGTATAAAGAATTGATTCTACTAGAAAATGATTTGGAGATAAGGTAGAGTTTCCTCTATTTAGAAGAATTTGCAAAAAGTTTCCATGAATATCATTGCCTAAAATGTTATTCCAATCTAGGTAATAGCATGTTCTCTGATAATGAAGAATACTATATAATAAAAGGATTATAAGGATTAAAGGATGCAAATTGACTGAACAGTGGAACAAGTAGAATGCCAGTGGCCCCTCGCCCTGGCCAGCCCCACCCCCACACGGGTACCCAGACCCAGATCAGGGGCAGGACCAGTTGGCAAACCATCTTTGGCCCCTCACTTCGGGTGACCCACCCAATGGCCCCCATTGGGCAGGCCAGCTGGACTCCACCAGTGCATAAATTTGTGCACTGGACCTCTAGTTCTAACATATAAAGTTAAACTGTTTCCTTCCACTGAACATTGTTGCAGGAGTCTCCATTTATACACACAAGACTTTGGTATTAAAGGCTTTGTCTAAGTGCCTTATATTAGTAGTATTCAGTAAATATGTGCTTAAATTTGCTTTAAAAAATAACTCACATTCTTAACTTATTTCACCTATCATATGAATTAGAGCCCAGTAGATGGAAATGACATCCACAAGAGAGCTTTTGCAATCTGGTCTACATTGGCTAAACCTTTGATTCTATTTGGCATTAGGGTTTTGTTTGATGCATTGTTTTTTAAACTGAGAGGTCATTAGTCCTTTTTAATTTGCTGTCTTTACCACGCTCTCTCTGGCTTCCCCTGCCCCCTCTGGTCTCACCAACCCCACTTGAGGACTTTTTTTTTTAATTCTCAAAAAAGTAGTTTTTGGTTTGATATTTTTTACTATCTTTTTTTTTTTTTTGGCAAAATGGGGATGTTTTTATTTTATTTTTTTCACATTCAATGTTTTTCTGTATTAGTTTCAGGTGTACAACATAGTGGTTAGACAATCTTATACTTTACAGTATATTTCAAATACTCTCCCCCCCTGGCCTGTACATACCAATATTATTGTTTTCCCCATTGAACTCTCCCCAGCCACTCCCACCCCCCACAACATGCCCTCACCCCCATCCCCCATGTCTGTGTCCATTGGTAATGCTTATACATATGCATATAAGTTCTTTGGTTGATGTCTTACACCCACCCACCCTTCACCCCTGCTTTCCCTCTGAGGTTTGACAGTCATTTCGATGCTTCTCTGTATTACTGTTCATCATTTTATGTTGTTCATTATATTCTACAAATAAATTAGATCATGTGGTATTTATTTTTCTCCGACTGGCTTATTTTGCTTAGCATAACGCTCTCCATGCTATTGCAAATGATAACAGTTCTTTTTCATAGCAGCATAGAATTCCATTGTGTAGATGTACCAGTTTTCTAACCACTCATCTGCTGATGGGCACTTAGGCTGTTTCCAAATCTTAGCTATTGCAAATTGTGCTTCTATGAACATAGAAGTGCATATAATCCTTTCTGATAGGTGTTTCTGATTTCTTGAGGAAATTCCATACTGTTTTCCGCAGTGGCTGCACCAGTCTGCATTCCCAGCAGCAGTGCATGAGGCTTCCTTTTTCTCCATATCTTTGCCAGCATTTGTTGTTTGTTGATGATAACCATTCTGACAGATGTAAGATGGTATCTCATTGTCATTTTGATTTGCATCTCTTGTATGATTAGTGACTTTGAGCAATTTTTCATATGTCTCTTGGCCTTCTGTATGCCCTCTTTCAAAAAGTGTCCTTTGCCCATTTTTTGATTAGGTTATCTTCCTCTTGTTAAGTTATATGAGTTCCCTGTAAATTTTGGAGATTAGGCCCTTATCGGAGAAAACATTGGCATATATGTTCTCCCATGTAGTGGGTTTTCTTGTTTTGTTGGTTTCTTTTGCTGTGCAGCAGCTTTTTATTTTGATGTAGTGCCATTTGTTTATTTTCTTTTTAATTTCCATAAACCTAGGAGCTGTATCAGTAAAGATATTGCTATGACATATGTCTGATATTTTGATGTCTGTGGTTTCCTCTAAGATTTTTATGGTTTCCCACCTTCCTAAGAAGGACTTTTAATTAAAAAGAAGGAAACTGGCAGTGACCTCAAGGTCCCCTGGCTCTGTTTCTTGTCTCAACAGTGTTTGGGAAGAACAGACACAAGGACATTTCTTCTTCCAGCTTCTGACCACCCTCCAGCCTCTTTTTCAGTTACCATCTTCAGAACCATCTCAGCCATCCTCAGTCCCTGAGACCAGCCAATAGTTTTTTTGAGCTTAACTTATTACTGCCAAGCAGCCATGAGCTCCCAAATTCATCAGAATTATTCCACTAGGGTGGAGGCTGTTTTCAATTGTCTGGTCAACCTGCATATGCAAGCCTTCTACACGTCTCTCTTTCTGAGCTTCTATCTCAGCCACCAAGATATGGCTCTGGAGGGCGTGGGCAATTTCTTCCATACGTTGGCTGAGGAGAAACACAGGGTGTTGACTGTCTCTTAAAGATGTAAAACCAGTGCAGCAGCAAGGCCTTCTTCCATAAGGTGCAGAAGCCTTCTCAAGATGAGTG
Organism: Lasiurus cinereus; assembly: GCA_011751065.1. Lineage (NCBI taxonomy): Eukaryota > Metazoa > Chordata > Mammalia > Chiroptera > Vespertilionidae > Lasiurus > Lasiurus cinereus. The sequence continues at coordinate 16,676,140 of JAAGEH010000434.1, forward strand.
GGGTAAAACTCAGAATGCCATGGAAGCTGCCATGGCCTTGGAGAAAAACCTGAAGCAGGCCCTTTTGGATCTGCATACCCTGGGTCCTACCAGCACAGACCCTCATCTCTGTGACTTCCTGAAGAACCACTTCCTGGATGAGGAGGTGAAAATCATCCAGAAGATGGGTGACCATCTGACTAACCTCTGCAAGATGGCCAGCCCCAAGAATGAGCAGGTTGAGCATCTCTTCAAAAGGCTCACCCTCAAGGATGACTAGGAGCCTTTAGAGCCTAGAGGCCTTTGAGGACCCCTCTGCATTCCCCTAGTGTCTGGCTTCTTGTTTGAGCCTCTCCCTGAAACCATTAGGCATCTTTTTAATTCTCCAATGTTTTGAGCCAAATGTTAAAGTTTTTTGCAGCAAAAAAGAAAGGAAACTAAGAGTTATTGACTGCCTATTATATTTCAAACAGTTTCACTTATTAGTATTTCAAGAAAACCATAATACAAAAGGACAAATAGGCTTAGATAATGTAATTCCAATGTTGCAGACCCATTGAAGAACTATTCATGCTGAGGCCAGTTCTTTGAAATAGAGTGTGGTAGCATATTCTGGCCACCAGAGGACAGAAGTAGACTACATAAAGGAAACAATTTAGCCAACTGAAGAAACCTTTGGAGCAGTCACTTATAATTTTTTTTTAATTGATTTTTTACAGAGAGGAAGGGAGAGGGATAGAGAGTTAGAAACATTGATGAGGGAGAAACATCAATCAGCTGCCTCTTGCACACCCCCTGCTGGGGATGTGCCCGCAACTAAGGTACATGCCCTTGAACCGGAATGGAACCTTGGACCTTTCAGTCTGCAAACCGACGCTCTATCCACTGAGCCAAATCTGTTTTGGCTGTAATTTCTCTTAAGGTAGAGATTGGGAGGAAAAGTACTGCAAAAGAAAGACTGAGAACTGTCCTTACTCCTTTATCCACACTTCTACTTCTTCCAAAGAGTTGAGAGATGTAGAAAGGGGAGGACATCTGGGAAGAGGCTTCATTGTAGTTATGGGGAGATGGTGAGGGTGCAGATTATTCTCACAAAGTGTTGCGCTCTAGTTAGGAATTCCACTCCCTATTCTCTTAATCAGAATAAGATGTTATCCTCAATTGACTGATGAAAAAATGTGACTCAAGTTCACTTACCAAAATGCAGAGGTTGGGCAGTAGTAAAACATGAGTGAGATTTAGGAGCCATGCAGCATGAAAACTGGAAGGGCCTCAAACAAGCTAGTCCTCCTGCCCTCTTCAATGGTGGAAAAATTAGTACCCGAAGTGTTGACCTACTCATCAGGTCACAAGCAAATAGGAAAGAATTGGATTTCTTTATGCTTTATGGCTTTCTATAAGGACAGATCCTCTTGCTACACTTGAGAAAAATTAATGACTGAATCACTCTCCATAGGTAAAGAGATGGTATTTTAAAGCTCACTGGTGACCTAAATGTACTTAGTTAAAACCCCATCTTGCACTTAAATAATTTAGACACAGAATATTTTATTAGCATAACAATTTATTAGCAAATGAAATAACACATATAGGAGCTTATGTAGTAAACATCATGAACATATCCTTCCAGAGAAAAATGATTTGCTATTAACCAACTCCCCCTCTCCTACAATAGGCTGCAATCATCAATAACTTATTCTCATCCCATATAGCAGAGGTGGGGAATCTTTATTCTGCCAAGGGCCATTTGGATATTTATAACATCATTTGCAGGCCCTACAAAATTACCAACTTAAAACTTAGCCTGCCATATTTCATCAAACATTTAATTAATTCACCCCTAATGTTTTGGCAGGGCCAGACCAAATGATTTCGCAGGCCTTATATGGCCCTTGGGCCGGACATTCCCCCCACTGCCATAGAGGGTTAAGCATGATTTATGTGGAATAGTATCAAGGCACTTGCTTTAATTAAAAAAGATATATGTGGTATAAAACATATTCCTAAAAGTCATTGGCCTTGAATAATTGAAAAAAAAAGAAAGGCGGTATATTCGTTTAATGAAGTGACAAGACTCAGAATTTGAGTTAATTTATATATCACCCTAATATTATCTTAATTTGTATATAAAATTACAAGGAGACAAAAGGCAGCATTTTATAAAGATTGGTTTGTTCACACTAATTTTTGAGAAATCATGGCAGCATCAGAATTCAAACAGTAATTTCCCAACTGATTTGAATTAAAAGACAACAGCTGTTTCACTCCGAGTATTATCTTATTATTTTAGAGATGGAGACTGTGGCAGGGGAAGAGAACTCCTTAAAATAAGTTTATTAAGCCTGCAATTAAAAATCTTTTCTGGCTTAGGCTGTTTGTCTGTTGCCAACTAAAAAACCTTCAGTTAGAAATTTAGTCACTTGTCTTTTGTAATAAGATTGTGATTATTTGGCCTTTTTCAGAGTCATAATTCAAGTCCAAGAAAGGTTATATGCCTGGTTCCAGTGTAGACTTAAAAAAAATGGTATCTCCAGTAAAGGCATTTGGTGTCCAGTTTTCATAATTCAATATATCCTTCCTATTTTACATCAAGAGGAAAAGAAAACACATACCAAATCTCCTACGATCTAATATAATGCTTATTTATCATGTTTACTTCAAAATTTAAAGTGCAAAAAACTTTTAAAAAAATAATCCTTGTCAGGATAAAAATTACTTTATAAAAATAAATCTCCCCAACCCCCACATCCAAATTCTCCATTCCTAGTTACTAATAATTTTTTTTTTAAAAAAACTAAAATGTACCTTTAAGTTACAGTATTTCAACAGAATTTTACTTTAATAATAGGCTGATAACAAGCCAGCTGGTGTATTATTTTGGCCTGTTCCAGTATAATTTTCATTCTTGTTATTAGCACTCAAATTAATGATTCCACTTACGATTATCTAAAATCTTTCTACCAGCGCTCTCCTCTTAGGAATATGCCTGAGCCTTTTCCTTCCTCCCTCTCCCCACCAGGCAGTTACCTTTGCCTTCTCCTGAGCTCCAAGGGCCCTTCTTTTGCTTCTGCAACATGTTTCCTGAGCTCAGGCAGCCTCGCTGGTTCACTTCTACTACCCCTGTAACTTTCTAAATAAACTTAATCTGAAACACACACAAAACTCTTTATTAAAAAAAAAAAAGCCAAATTACTTCAGAGCCTAAAAGCTTTCTAGATCCAATTTCTTCCTTTTGCAGTTTTTAAGCCATTTCAATTAAGGCATCACTATAACAGATAAAGAACACATTAGAGAACAGAAAAATTAAGCAAAGTCTAAATCCAATCGAGTTTTTACTATGTCACTGTGGAATCATTCCCTGAATAGACAGGCATCCCTGCCTCCTCCTTTTCTTCGATTGCCTGCCTCCTGCTAAGACCTCTGTCCAGGCTCAGTTCAGCTCCTCCATAAAGGACCTCCAAGTGCCACTGTGTGTCACTGAGTTCACCTACTGGATTTAGTATCAGAGTCCCAGAACCCTAGAGTTCTGCATAGGTCTTCAGGAAGTGTTTGAGGAATTATCTACATTGATGCAAAAAGGACCTATAGTTCATCTATACTACTACATAGAGGAAAACAATTCATTAAAAACTAATAAGCCTCAAGACCTTGAATTTATCATTATAACTCCTAGACTCAATTTTAAGTTCTCAAGAAATTCACTGCAGCCCTTTTCTAAGATCAGAGCTAACACCCAGACAAATTGCTAAGAGAACACAATATACATTTAAAGACCACCATTCAGCATACTGTAAATTTAGCGATAAATCTGGCTTCAGTGTCTACTATTGTTTAAAAGTCAAGTCAGTCTACCCAAATCTTGTTTTCCTTTGGTCCTAATGAAAATTTTTTTAAAGTAATTGTCAACTAGACATCTGTCCATTTTACTGCCATCAGAGGCACATCACTAGTGCTCCATAGTAGGTCAACCTGGGCTTTTGTCCCAACGCTGGCTACTGCATGCTCCTCAACTCTCTCATCTTTGGTGAATCTGTGCTCCTCTTCTAGAAACAGAACCCAGTTTTGACCTTGCTCTCAAACTAAGGTGTAGCTTCTAATCCTGACCTCCCTACTGTTGTGCAGGGTTAACCAGGGATTGGATCCTATTCAACTGAATGCCTCTGTTTTCTCCCTTGTTTAGTCAGAGATGGTCTTTTCAATGATCTATTCCTTTCACCCCTCTCCTGAATATCAATCCTTAGTCTCTCTGTGCATGAGTACCCTCCACTCCTCTTATTGTAGCAAATTTAAAAATAAATAAGGTTGTAAAGTTTTAACCATTAAGTGTGTACACAATACATTTCAATTAAATAACCATTTTAAGATATTCAGAATTTTGTACATTTTGTCAATAAGCAATGAGAAAATTTCATTTAGACACTGAAGTTTAGAATAAGCAAGACATTTTTGTATCAATAAAACTTGTAAAATAACACATAATGAACTAAAAATCCAAGGCTTTGAGCAAGAAAGCAAAGGAAATGAAAACATTAGTTTTGCTAGTGAATTAAGCTTTGGTTTCACATTTGATTTCTTTAAATACTTAAATACCAGGAAAAAAATTTTAAGACATGTACATGTAGGCCAAACTTGACCCAAGCAGAAAGTATAAGATATAAATTCTTGGGAAATCTTAAATGTTTTTACAACTAGTTACCAAAAGCAGAATTTCTTGTTTGTTTGAGTGGGAGAGATACTAATTAAAGCACATTTCAAGACTTTTTTAAATGCATAAAGCTCCAGAATTGTTCATATCCACATTTGAAGAGAAAGGTTAGGTAAAGGTCAAATTCTGTTACTCCATTCTGCTAAGGAGTTTTTCAAATTTTTTGGACTTTTTTTTTTTTAACTATGCTAGTGTTTGCTAAATTACAGAGTTGTCTTAAATATGTACTCTGGCAGCATTAGACATCTATAATGGTCTGGATTCAAACCTAGCTTGGGGGAAGAAGGCAAAAAGGATTAAAAACAAATGATTAACCGACAGAAAAGAATGCACAGAGGCTTCCCAAGGAACAAAAATAATTAATTTGTACATGTTTTAGTGAAAAAAAAAAAAAAGCTAATGCTTATTGCCATGCACTTCTATTTCAGAAAGACTATCAATCCCCAACTGACCCTTGCTAAAATGGCATGAGAAAGAAAGAAATCACTAAGTAACAAATTCTTAAGGGAAACTGTCAATCATTCCTATTTATAATCTGTCCTTAACAGTTTGCCTCATTTAAAAATACTGTATAGAATTGCAGAGTCAGCATTCTGCCTTTTATTAAGCAAGCTTGTCACCAGTAATCAGACATAGCAGTTTAGGACAGATTCCATGGAAAATACACTAAAGTACTGAAAGCTCAGGAATTATCTGCATTGATGCAAAAAAGAACCAATATATAGCTCATCTATAGCACCACCTAAAGGAAAAATATTCATTAAAAACATTAATAAGGATCACAGTCCCTAAATTTATCATTATAACTCCTAGACTCAATTTTAAGTTGAGAAATACTCAGAAACAGGGACAGACATCACAGAAAAGTCAGGGAAGATTCCCATTATTTTTGCTGATTAGGAAGAGCTCTTTGCTTACTTCCTTACTCTAAACAAAAAGATATGACAAAAAACAACTGATTTACAAAGAATGTTCTGTATAATGTGCTCAACCATCAGTCTCCTGATGGGTCTGTGCCTATGGTTTTCTGCCTTTAGGAAAGGAATAGTACTTTTCTATTAAAAGTCAGAGATCTCACTACCATCTGGGGAGCAGAAACTGGGTATGGAGAAGTCCAAGTAAGAAAAAAAACTTGAATAGTTATTACCTTGTGCTCCAGAGGCCTCTTGATCTGTGGGTACAATATCAGACACAACCTTCTTTGCCTGCCTCCTTTCCACTCTCTCCAAAGAGCCATATCATATAGGCTAGAGCACGTCTCATGTAAATGCCGACATCACTCCTTTACCTCCTAGAGAAGGAAGAGTCCAAATGCATATCTCCTCAAAGAGGATGATCATGCCTGGGCATTGTGGCTTAGTTGGTTGAGTGGTGTTCCATGCACCAAAAAGTCACTAGTTCAATTCCTGTTCAGGGCACATGCCCAGGTTGCTGACTTGATCCCCAGTAAGGAGGGAGGGTGGGTGCAAAGGCATCTGATCGATGTTTCTCACATAGATGTTTCTATTTCTCCCTTTCCCTTCCTCTCTCTCTAAAAAAAAAAAAAAAAAAAATCAATAAAAACTTTTTTTTTTTTAAAGAGGATGATCATTAAGTTTAAGGGCTACTTCACAGTTCATTTCAATAGGTATTTAATTCCAAGAGCACTCCCTATTTTGCAAGAAAGCTTAAAACCACAATATTTTCTCCTTTCTGATTCTGCCCAAGTATAAGCTCTGCTGCACTTTTGTATCTACGAAGGCCATCAGCTTCTAAGAATAATGTCTAGCCAATAGGTTCAAATTTCAAGTATGCAAGTTGCTATTGACTACACATTACTCTTTTCATCTACTTATCCAATTGATCACTGGAAAGACTCAGACCATTGGGAAAACATATTCCTTTCTGATTTTGACACTCTTCTGCAAAAGCTATCGCTTCATATACACTATAAAAGAGGCTTTCATCTTCATTTTTGCAATACTCTCCTCGGGCCAGGGAATCCTTCACAGAGGGATTACATTGAGCCAGCAGAACTTGTATGCCAATGGCTTCATAATCTCTGCGAACTTCTTTTAGTGTATGGATCCCTGCTGTATCTAAAAATTGGATTGCACTGCAGTCAATCACTATGGTATGGAGTTCCAAGGGATCATGGGAAAGTTGCACTGAAACTTCATCCTGAATTCCACTAAGAGTCACTGTTTCCTTTTTTATCTTTCTCTTTGCTGCCTTCTTCTGAGCTGCCTTTACTAAGATTGGGTTGAGGGTTTTTTTATATAAAGCAGATTTAAAACATTCTTTGTTTATGTAGTAGAGAGGGGCTACAAAGCGAAAAATCTTGATGCCCGGCTTAGCCTGAAGGTTTTTGTAAGCAGATATGGATTCAAAAATTCCTGCTTCTTCCACTAAGCCAAGCAGTGAACTCTCTGGCTTCTGAGTACGGAGGATGACACAAAACATAGAAAAACAAACGCCTATAAGCAGGCCCATTTCAGTACTTATCAGTGCAGAGGAGAGCATAGTTACAAACCAGATAACTGTATCCATTCTGCTAACCCTCCACATCTTGGGCAGATCCTTAAATTTACATAAAGCTCCCCGGAGATTTACAATAGTAATCACACCAAGGACACTTTTCTGAAGGGAATAGAATAAAGGAGCTATTACCAGGAGGACCAACAAAAGAACCAGAGCTGTCACTACACCAGAAAGCTGAGTTTGACAGCCTGTTGATTCTTTAACCAACGTCTTTGCAAGAGCTGCACTAGTAGTAAAACAGTGGAAGAAGGAAGGGATAATATTGCAAAAGCCAATGGCATACATTTCCTGGTTAGCTCTGACTGGGTAACCATGTTTCTTGGCAAACATCTCAGAAAGTGATACAGTGATAGCAAAACCAATGATAGACATAGCTATTGCATCTATAGCTACACTAGGAATTAAGTTCCAGTCCGGTGCTTTGGGTGGCATAAACCCAGTGGGAATATGTCCAGCAATGCTGGTATTGTATTTCTCATTCAGTTCTCCAAAATGAGAGGCTAAAGTCGCTGCCACAACGACAATGAGTTCAGTAGGAATCGGTGCCTTAAGCTTGGACTTGAAGTGCTCATTGAGTTCTTTGGTTGGCAAAAGAACCATAAGGCACAAAAGGCTGGTTATGAGATCACAGAGATTGGTCCTATGGATGTTTCTGAAGATATGTATCCAAGTAGTGATGAGTGAGCCCACGCCACTACTACGAGGAAGGCTGAGCCCAAGGAGATACTTGGCCTGAGATGTAAGAATAGTGAAGGAGGCACCAGTGACAAATCCACTCAGCAAGGCATCTGAGAGGTAGACGGAAACAAAGCCCACTTGAAAGAAGCCCATCGCTACCTGGAAGGAAGGGTATACAAGTGTTAAAATATAAATGGAAGAGTCACTAAATCCTGTATTATCCTGGCATTTTTTTGCATGGAGATATATCAGAGCATCACAGAATATCAGAGCTAGAGAAAAACACAATCATATATCAATCCTCTCATTTTAGAGACAGGGCTCATTTTACTGACACTCAGAGGGCTAAGCACACTATTACTCATGAGCCTAGATGAGACAGTAGCTTAGGATTCCTACCTTCTTAAACTCCTAAAACAACTCTCTGTATACTACATCTCCTCTTCATCCAAGCACCAAATAAAGCAAGCTACTCTTCCTCTTCCCTTGTTGGTTTCAAATGCCTGGATTAGAGATGTAATTCTGGCACGGACTCCTGATATCAGAAGGTGGGGGCATGATAATGGCAGATTAGTGGATTCTATAGGAGACCCAAGAAGAATTTCATTTCTAATCCTTTATTCTGGTTGATAATATCACATAGTATTCTTCATCTTTTTTTCCTGTGCAACAATCCAAGAGAACTATCTTAGCAATTCTATAGGAAAGAGGGAGTACTCATCTATAGTTTGAAAAACTCCTACACTCCTCCTCTCCTAATTCCCATTCTGTTACCATTCCTGCCTGCCTGGTAATGCTGACTCTGCCAATAACCAACATGCATAATCTCAAGCAAAGCAATTTTTCCTAACATATAAAACCAAGGAGTTGTATTAGGTGTCTGGGGTCCCTTTCTGGTCTCAGTTTTTATAACCAAATAATTAAAATCTGGTTGATTGAAATTCATTGGTTAAGGGCAGCTTAGAGTTGAGAAAAGAAAAGCAGCTTTATTTTTCCTAAAGAGTCAAACCAGGGTTTGAATTTTGGCTTTACTCCTCACATATTTTGAGCATTCAATAAATAATAGCTTTAATTATGGTGATATCTAAGATCCCTTACAGATTTGAGATTTCTTGCATAGTGATTTCTTTGGTCAGAAACCATCACTCTCATTCCATTGTTTCTTACCTGATAAACTCCAGCCATAAAGGTTACGGTGCTGCCCACTGTAATTGCATAACAACTTCTGTCACATATCTTGTCTGATGTCTGGTTTAATGATGTGCTCCCATTCGAAACCATTCCTAATGACAGGGTAATATGGGCAGTGTCAAAGCCAGCTTTGATTAGTTCTCGGTCAACTACCTCACCAATCATAAGGCACAGTATTCCAAAAATGCCTACAGAAATGTGACGGGAAGTCCCCAATAGGAAATAAATGATGCTTGCAAAAAATGATGTGTACAGACCATAGATTGGTTCTTGGCCCGCTAAAAGGGAATAAGCAATGGATTGGGGGACCAACAAGATGCCCACAATCAAACCGGACATCACATCTCCTAAAATGTTTTTCTTCAGGTCATATTTTGGGAGCCACTGCAAAAAGGGAAGGAAACCAAAAATCGTATGTTTTGCTTTGGTTGGACTGCACTGGCAACTCTTCTGTAGTTTTTTGATGACGAATTGCTTAAAGTTAGTATTTGATTTCTCTTGAGGCTCCATGTGGATCCTAGGATAATGTCTGCATTGATTTGGGGCTTCAAATTGCTGGAAGTCAGTACTTGATTCCTTTTCAAGTTCCACATGGGTCATAGATGGAGGACTGTATTGGTCTTTTCCTTCAAGTGAGTCCTTGGGTGAAAGGTCATGTTGCTCTGTATTTTCCGAAGACATTTCTGAAGACAGATGCTTTAGCCTCCTACCCCAGAGAAAATACCAGAGTTACTGCACTAAGTAATTCTTAGTGCTCAACATTTTAACAGTCCTACTTGTCATTCATGAGAATTAAAAGGAGTTCAGTTTTGTGGTTAGGTATCGTATAATCACATTTAGTTGAGTCTCATTTGTCTTGATAACAAACAAACAAACAAAAAACAAAACAAAAAAAGAATCAGACCATAGACAGCCAAGTCAAAGCAAATAATTCATTGGATACAGGACTTCCTGAGAGTAAAAATAATTCGTCTAATCTACTTTCTTATAGTATAGAGTCATATCTGCTCTGTTCATGCAAATAAAGATTCACTTTACTGTTCTAAGAGAGGTATAATGTTGCTCTGTACTTCTACTTGGAGGGTAACTAGGTAGTCTTACCAGATATCAGAAGGTAGGGACATGATGATAATGGCAGATTAGTGGGTTCTATAGAAGAAGAATTTCTATAAGAAGAATTCTATAAGAAGAATTTCATTTCTAATCCTTTCTCTGGGTCCTAAACTACAGAACTAGTGCCATAAGACCTTCTACTAGTAACTACAGGAAAGAAGATAATATTGACCAAAAAGAAAGGGCAACTATAACAACAGAAAAAAAAAATCTTGTAGTAAGAGTAAAAAAGGAAGAAAAAGCAAGAAGTTCTCAAAGCATTACACTGTTTACCAAATACTTCAAAAATCAGTGTCTTTGTATTAGCTGTTTGCTTATTAACTTAGCATGGCCATCCACCTCTCTGCCTGTTTAGGAGGAATGGTCATCCCACTAAGCAAAAGTAAAATAACAGCTATTCTGATAGTTTTTTTTTAAGTAAATAAGGAAAAAAAAATAGATTTAGATGACCACATACCCTGAGCAAGTCAATCAGATTGGTGGATACACACAGGTCTTCATTCCTCAGTGCAACCAATCTGTAAGTCTCTTCTCACTTCCTACTTTCAGGCCACTCTCTAGTGCACTTCTTATGTTCTGTCATTCTGTTTTGGAACAACTCTTGGTGATTTTTTGGGTTAAAAGGCTTTTCCAAACCTAAGATACGCAAAAGAGACATAAGAAAAATGTAACATATAACTATTTAGCAGTTAAGTTTATGTGTCTCTCACACTAGAGTAACTAGAGTATATATTCAAGGACAGATACCAAGTTATTCTCATTTCCACATAACCCAGCACTAACACGATGCCTCACGCCTGATATGTATGGCTATGTATCATTTGGTGAAGTTTCAAGTAAATATAATGAAGACAAAAAAATCTTCCTTATATTCTGTTATCACAAATTATTAGCAATGTTCACTTATGTCTGTGATGCAAAAAGAGCCACCATAAGGCTTATATCAGTAGTACAAGCACTATGACACACTGATTCTAGTATAAAGTCCAATGTAAAACAAAATAATAAAATACCCAATTAGAAAATAACTTAATGTAAAATCATGGTCAAATATATTAAATTAGAGGCCTGGTGCACAGATTCATGCACCAGTGGGGTCCCTCAGCCTGGCCTGTGGGGATCGGGCTGAAACCAGCTTTCCAACATTTCCCAAGGGGGCCCAGATTGTGAGTGGTAACAGGCCAGGCCAAGAAGCCCACTAATGCATGATCGGACCAGTAAGAGACTATGGTGGGCTCCAGGGTGTGTCCAGATATCTTGCCCAGTCCTGACTGGCCGGACCCCAGCAGCAGGCTAACCTACCGGGTGGAGCATCTTCCCCCTGATGGTAAGTGCGCATCATAGCAACTGGCTGAAAGGTCGAAAAGTCAGACACTTAGTATATAATGCTTTTATTACATAGGACTAGAGGTCTGGTGCACGACATTTGTGCACTGAGGCGGGGGGCGGGGGGGCGTCCCTTAGTTTGGCCAGTGCCGTGTTGAAGTTCAGGACCTCTCGGGGGATGTCCAACTGTTGGCCTAGGTAGTCAGACATTCCACAAGGGGTCCTTAGCACTGCAGCTGAGGTGGGAGAGGCTCCCACCACCATCGCTGCACTCACCAACTGTGAGCCAGGCTTCTGGCTGAGAGGCGCTACCCATGTGGGAACTCAGTGACCACCAGGAAGCAGCTCCTGCATTGCGCATCTGCCCCTTGGTGGTCAATGCACATCATAGCAACTAGTCGTTCCATGGTTCCATCGATTTGCATATGAGGGTTTTATTATATAGGATAGTTCCTTGCACAGTAATTCGCTGCTTTCAAAAAGATTTCAAATACCTCCCATTTGCCTCAATAAATTTGAGAACAGCATATGAATTATATCTCTAATATGAGCAAACTCAAAGTTTAATCACTTGCTCAACTGGTAAAACCAGATTCCCAAACCTCATCTTCCAATTTCCAAGCTTAAATCTCTAAAATGCCACAAGGCCCCTGGCACGGAGTGGGCTATAAAGGGCCAATGGGAGAAAAAAGGGCACCTATGTAACACTTTGAACAATAAAGATTTTAAATAATAAATGATTAAAAATAAACTACCACATGGCCCCAAAATTTGTTTCCTTGTTAAGAGGTATAAGAGCTAGTTCAAAGTAATACCCTGTGGCCAAGTTCTCAACTCATTTCTGGATTATGGTTAATTTTAATTGGTGAAGGGAGCAAACTGCTTGACGTAGGTTTGGTAAAAAGAGAAGAATGAAGTTACTTTTACTTTTCATATTACATACCTGCATTGGTAATATTTTCATTTTATTTTTCCATTAGTAATAATGATGTAAAATTTATGTCGGTAGCTACATTTTGGTTAGAATAATTTGTATCCCAAGCAATAGTCAAACAAGGCAAGCAGGCTCTTGCTTCCATTTACTTTTGCTGCCCCTCTAACTGGAATGCTAGGATTTTTTTCAAATGCGGCCTTAATCAGTTCCTTGCTAGACACAATATGAAATGGCACTACTGCTGCCACCATGCTGCTCGCTGAGCACATCCCTGTCTTCCACTCCTCTCTCCTTCACTTCGCTCTATTTTTTTCCCCCTCTCTCACCATCACCTACCATGCATTTATTTGTTTTCTATCCTTCTCATGAGAGCAGTAACTTGCTGTTTTATTAAATTCTTAGCAAATATTGTTGAGTGAATGGATAAATGCAAGAAATGTTTTTTTAAAAAAGGAGTTACCCCTCTCTGTCCACCCCCCACCCCCAACACACACACACAATAACCAAGCTTGTGTCAAGACATTGTACAGTTTGGCAAGAATACGCCTGGGGGTTTATACTCATTAAAAATTATTTCAAAATCAAAAATCACCCCTAGTAAATCTAAACTAGATCTCTGCAAAGCCCTATGTCATTTCCAGATCTTCCCCTAGGAGGCAGCACATTACAGTACTGTACTCACTATATTAAACCAGACATCTATTAAAATGCAGGTTCCCAAGCAAGTCCAGGGATGAGATCTAAGACTCTGCAGCCTGATGATTCTGAGCCGTTGAGCTGAAGGCCAAACTTGAAGAAATACTGGGTATGATCTGGAGTCAGACAGATCCCAGCTATTATTGTCTTAACCATAGGGCATTGGGTGAAAAACTTCATTTTACTCAGCATCCGTTTCTCACCTATAAAATGGGGACAGCATCACCTGACTTGCAAGGGTGTTAAAAAGCTAACACAGGTGAAGTACCTGGCACAGTGCCTGACGTATAGCATTTGCTCAATAAACGACATCCACTAGTCTCTGACCCTTGAGAGTCGTGAAGGGAGAAAGGGGCTCATTTCCTTCCACACAGGTTTAGCTCTCCATTTCTTGACTCAATTATTTATCTTCTGGGTTAATCCTCCCCCAGGATATTTTTTTCCATTGATTTTTAGAGAGAGTGGATGGGAGAGACAGAAAGAGAAGCGTCCATGTGAGAGAGACACATCAATTACTTGCCTCTCCTATGCCCCCGACCCTTCAGTCCACCCACCCCACTCTACGCACCGCGCCAAACCAGCGAGGTGGGCCTTGGCTCCATTTTCAAAAACAAGACCTTCTGCTGAACCCAGTATTGGGTAATCATAAGAGTTCCAGACTTCACAGGTGTGTGTGTGTGGGGGGGGAGGGGAGGAGGGTGGCGGTGATAACAGGTCCCAGAAAGGAGTTTAAGTCTTGAACGCTTCTAACTCACCGTGGTCCCCCGTCCGTGCCAGGGAAGGGCCCCGGTGACGTTCTGGGAGCCGGGGAGTCCGAGCCCTAGCTCTGCAGATGGCCCGCTGTGTGATTCCAGGCAAGGCCCTGCTCCTCCCTCTGTCCTCTCAGTGCCCCCCCATCTCTCCACGGA